>WEKY01037926.1:91946-131282 GCA_013390045.1 Picathartes gymnocephalus | reverse complement strand
GGAGGAAGGAGGAGGAGGAAGGAGGAGGAAGGCGGAGGAGGAGGAGGAACCTGCCAGCATTCCTTTCCCTAGACACAAGGGGTGGGACTCACACTGGTCACCTCTGGGGTGAAAGCTGGCTGGGTGTGGCTGTAGGAGATGCCGTGGTGGATTTTAGTGAGTACCAGGCTGGTGCCTAGCACTTTTGGAAGGCTGTCCCTGCCCGAGGCAAGGGCTCAATGTACCCTGAGGGTGCAGCTCTTCCCACAGTGAGAAGAGTATGACACTGCACAGCTGGGCTCAGGCAGCACTCCCAGCACAGAGGAGCTCTCAGGGACCACCACCTCCTTTGAGATCAACCATCTGCATCTCATCCTCAGGGAAAACACCATCACTTCACACACAACTTCTCCAAAAGGCTCCCCCAAAGCAGTCTCAGAGAGAAGCCACACTGCCTGCTAGCTAGGACCAGCGAGAGGAAAACGCTGGGAGCAGGGGAAGAGCTGCTGCTGCTGCTGCCAGAGTAAGAACAAACCCCAGGAAACCTCAGCCATTTATTCCCCGTGTTCCCAGCCTGACACTTCCCAGATGTGTTAATGTGACCCCAGCGTGTTAGTGACACGTGGGGTCACCGTGGTGTGATGGAGGCCCAACCCCTGCACAGCTCCTCACCACAGCACCAGGGGGTGCCGGAACTGATCTACAGCATCACAGGCTTTTCACACACACAGAAGAGGTAAAAAGGGGCAATAATGTACAAATGTGGCATTTTCTTAGGCTCTTGCTGGGCCCAAGGGAGTTACTGTGTATTGTTTCAGTGGCCAAGTGGAAGAGGCAAAGCTGGGGCAGATGATGGGAGTGATCTGACCCTGCCACACCTGGGTTTGCCCTTCCCCTGATGGACAGGATGTGGGCAGGTGAGTGGTGGCAGAACTGTAATTTCACCCCGCAGAAAAAATACCTGTGAGTGGAAAATACTGATGGGCAATTTGTGGGGGTGAAGTTGGGGCAAAAAGGTGTATGCTTCATTCCTCACATACCTCTCCAGCTTCCTTGGGATGGTGGCTGTGCTCCCCAGGGCCCTCCCAGTGCCCAGAAGGTGATGGAGAGGGCTGAGCATCCTGTCCTGCCACCTTGCTGCCTCCACCAGCTGGGCAGGGCTGAGCATCTTCCCCTTCTTTCCCATTGTGGGGGAAGAGGAATGGGACTGAGGTCTGAGTCCTGCTGGGGTCTGTGAACTGAAACCTGTGATCAATGTGGTTAGCACGTGCACAAACACCTCAGTGCGGGACCCTCACAGGCACTGCTGTGTCCCCGGGTCCCATCCTGCTGAGCCCTGGCGTCCTGCCACGTGCACGGCCAGCACATTGCCTGCCTGTGGCCACAGCAGAGCCAGGCACCTCGGGCTCATCCCGACCTCCAAGCACAGAGGGATGTCCCCTCCTCAGACACCTCCCCGTGTCCTCTCCTGCAGACACCTCCCCGTGTCCCCTCCTCAGACACCTCCCCGTGTCCCCTCCTCAGACATCTCCCCGTGTCCCCTCCTCAGACACCTCCCCGTGTCCTCTCCTGCAGACACCTCCCCGTGTCCCCTCCTCAGACACCTCCCCGTGTCCTCTCCTGCAGACACCTCCCCGTGTCCCCTCCTCAGACACCTCCCCGTGTCCTCTCCTGCAGACACCTCCCCGTGTCCCCTCCTCAGACACCTCCCCGTGTCCTCTCCTGCAGACACCTCCCCGTGTCCCCTCCTCAGACACCTCCCCGTGTCCTCTCCTGCAGACACCTCCCCGTGTCCCCTCCTCAGACACCTCCCCGTGTCCTCTCCTGCAGACACCTCCCCGTGTCCCCTCCTCAGACACCTCCCCGTGTCCTCTCCTGCAGACACCTCCCCGTGTCCCCTCCTCAGACACCTCCCCGTGTCCTCTCCTGCAGACACCTCCCCGTGTCCCCTCCTCAGACACCTCCCCGTGTCCTCTCCTGCAGACACCTCCCCGTGTCCCCTCCTCAGACACCTCCCCGTGTCCTCTCCTGCAGACACCTCCCCGTGTCCCCTCCTCAGACACCTCCCCGTGTCCCCTCTCCTTCAGCTCCACCCCGAAGCGCTCTCATTCCGGCTCCCTCCCGGGCACTGCGAGGGCACCGCGCCAGCCTCTGATGGGAAAGTTCAGGGTCGGGGCGAGCGCGGGGAGAGGCTCATAAAGGGCTCTTTGTGCCGCAGGTCTCCCCCGGCTCTGCGTACGGAGCCCGCGGCCCTGCAGCAAAATGCAGCTCAGAAATATGACGAGACATCTTTTTCCCAGGCTACTGTTAAACTCTAATTAAACATTTCAGCACACTCGAGCGAGGGAATGTCTGATTCTCAGGCCCGGGCCATCCCAGCTGGAATCATCCCCTCCGGTGTGAGTGGGCTGATGCAGGGTGACCCAGGAAGATGCTCCTCGGGCGTAGGGATGATGTGAACCCACACGCCAGAGGGGACAACCTGCTCCTCTCCAACCCCTCTGTGCCAGCGTGGGTCCACTGCTGCCTCCCACTGTGGAGGAGGCATCCAGGCTGGAGCAGCTGGAGAAGGGGACATGCAGGTAGGTCCATCACAGGCACTTGTGCACTCCCCACTGTGGGAGCTGGGGTCCCTGTACCTGCTGGGGCAGCAGCCCAGGGTGCACAGCCTGCAGGGCCAGGAGGCAGCAGCTCCTTCAAGAGATGCTGTCAGAAAATCTAGTGAGATTTAACAGAATTGTCATCCTGCTATTTTAAAGAATGAAAGGAAAAGGAAACAGCACAAAAGAGCTGAGCAATGAAGCCAGGTGATTCCAGGTGTGAGGAGCCCCAAAAGGCAACAGCCTGGGGCACAGCAGCTTTGAGACCCCTCTAAGATCACCTAGATGCCCAGGATGGGTCTCATGACAGTGAGCTGGCACAGCTCTCCACATTATTAAACCTGACTTTGGCCATTAATTGCAGCAATTCCTCATCACCTTATTGCTAGCAGGCACTGACCAGATGCCAAAATATCCTACCCCTGATGCTCTGGTGTCTGACCCAGCCTCATGGAGGGGACATGGTGGCACTGAACTACTGCTCTGCAGCATCCCTTGTCCCACATGCACAGCCCAGTGGTAGCAGCACACCAAGGACAGGCACTGCTGGGGACTGGGGAGCTGCTGGCTTCCCATGGGCAACCTCAGCATCAGAACCAGGTCACCCAGGAAACAATTACTCCAAAAATGTGCCATTTCTGAGATCAGTAAGTAGTGGGAAGGTGTCTGCCCTGAGACTCAGAGCAGAGCGACAGCCCTAGCAATGACACCTGTAATTTGACATCCCACAGGGTGGAATTTGCAGAACTGGTCTCTCTTGCTCGGAGGACATTCCAGTTCCTGCATGGGCAGTCTGAATTGAACTCCCTCAATACATACAGCAGCCATGGGTTTAATCTTTAATCCAGCTCTGCCCCCCTGCCCCCCCACCCCCCACCCCCAGTTAGGCCAGCAGCAACAGCAGCAGCAGCTCCTGGGGGAGCTTTATCCTGGCTCACTGAGGCCCCAGAGCCGAGGTTCCTGTCACTGTGCTGGCAATCACCCCTGGGAACCCTCACCCTCTCACCCTGGTGTTGTGCCTGCCCTCACTGGATGCTCCCCCCAAGAAAATGGCAACACCAACCTATATCTGGCGTCCCCGATGGCAAGTGACTGTGGATGGCTGACAGCCCTGGAGGGGGTCACAGCCACATGCAGGGCTGTCCCCAGGTGCCACACGCTCACAGGGTTTGTCCTTCTCCTTCACTGCAGCGGGATGGGGAGGGAGACTGGATTTAGGAAGATTTTCTAGGAAAAGCAAGGCTGGCAGCAGGGTCTTTACATCCTCTCTGTGCAGCACCTGGGCACAGGTTGTGCATTGTCCAGGCTTTGTGGGACATATCTGCCCCTGAATCCTGACCCACGGAGGGTGCCCCAGGTGGCACCGGGAGCCCCAGTCCTAGCACAGACACAGCTGGCAGGCGGCAAGGGAGGTGACAGCCGTGGGGACAGAGCCTGAGGGCACCCAAGGGGGCTCATCCCTATGGCCCCGCAGAGACCCCACCGGGAAAACGGCCCACAGCCTCCCTGTGTGCCCACAGCTGGGGACACCGACACCACGAGCCGGTGACGGGGAGCCGGATCCTGAGCTATTGTCCGACTGGTTCCCAGGCTCTTCTGGCGGCTGCGAGTGCCAGTGGGGTGGGACCGGCGTGTGAGGGAAGCGGGGACAAAGGCGTTGCACCGCCCTCCTCCTCCTCCTCCCTGGGCTTGGAAGGGCGGGGGGACTCTGGGAAGGGAAAAGGTTCCCAAGGCGAAGGAAGGTGTTACATACCCTTCTCCCGTGCTGCTGTCACCTCGCGGTGCTGGGGGTGTGAGAATCAGACTCTATTATCCCCTCCCTAGGAACTAACACACTGTACTAACCTTTTCACATGAAAGCTACGCTCTGTTTGCCAACAAAAGCCGACGCTTGGTTCCCAGGAGTGGGGAAAACCCAAGCCCACGGCAGCGAGCCCGGGGCTCCGGGGCAGCCCACCCCGCCGGCCCCCAGAGCCTCCGGCCAGGCGGGTGCAAGGGGCTGGCAGGGGCTCTGGGGGCGGGGGTCAGCCGGGTCCTGACCGCTGGGGTGGAGCAGGAGGACCCTCCCCAGGGTGATGGATCCTTCTTCCAGACCCCGGGCTGCCGGGGCTCCCCCTGGCCTGTCCCCACCTTGTAGAAGGGTGGATGGGGCTGAAGGTGGGGGTGCAAGGGGGACTCCCTGCCCTGGGGCTTGTGCTGCAGGGAGCCCGTCCCCACCAGGGCACACTGCCCCAGCTGTCTCCTGGACAGGGGTCCCCAGACTGGCAGACCCTCACCAGCTCCCCCAGGTCCCCCCTGAGCAGTTTGCAGTGCTCAAGCCTGTTCTTCTCCCATCACTGACCAAAGCAGGTCAGGCTTTGCAATGTCTGAAATTCCCACTCGCTTTCAGGCTACCCTGAAAGGTGGGAAGCAAGACTGGGAAAGCATCACTGGGCCATGGAAAAACCCATCTGCACAACAGCTGAGCCCCAGCTCAGCATCCAGAGTGGCCAGATGAGCTCTGAGCACAGCAGCTCTGGGCTCCCTGGGAACAGCAGCAGGGATGGGACAGGCATCACCTGGGACTCCCTGCCCCAGACGTTGGCAGACCTCTTCTGAGAAGAAGAACAGTTGGGGTAGCAGCCTCCTCACTCAAGTTTTTAATTAAATGAGACCTGTCCAGGGCATCACAGCTGCTCAATGCTGAGATAAAGAAAGGACCAGAGGAGAGGTCTTGAAGTGAAAAGGGTTTTTCCATTTTTTTTCACATTAACAAGACCTGCTCTGCCTCATTTTTGGCTGGATACCCTTGAGAGGTGCCCAAGGCCACAGCAGATGCTGAATGCCTGAGAAGCCCCACACCTGGGAACACATCCCTGCAAGACCCTACAAATTCCAAATTCACACGTTGCCTTGGAACCTCAACTAGGTCCATGCTTCTAACGCGGGAAGCAGGAGGAAGGAGGGATGAATCCTTTTCCCTCCTCTCCATTATTTCCTCCCAAGCCTACGTCCACCTCCAGTCAGGTCTGGAGGCAGCTTCCTTCCTGACCCCACCACCTTCCTGCCCCAAAGGGCTGGGAGGCTTTTCCAGGTTCCCCAGTGAGCTGCTCAGCAATGGGGTGACCCTCAGCTCCCCCAGCTGCCTTGGCGGGTCCCGTTGCAGACAGGCAGGTGGGTTTTGCATCTCTCACAGGTTCATTGGCCCCAGAGCACTGAGCTGTCCCACACAGGCTGTCAGTGACAGCTTCCAAAGCCTGCAGAGCTGTCCTGTGGCTGTGGATCCTGTGGAGATGCCTTTGGCCTCACGCTGCTTTGCAAAGTAATTGAATTAAAGCTGGTGAATCACTTTGGTGCTGCCTGGCTGCTCCTCTGTGCATGGGTGCAGTGGCCCAGGGTGGCTGGGAGCACACACGGGGGCTCTTTGGGCTGCTCTTTTTGGAGGGTCATTTCTCCTCTCAGTTGCTGCAGTCAGATGTGGGTCATCAGGTTTGATCTATATGTGTCAGAGGACTGGAATTCACAGAGAAGCAAAGGCACAATAATGTGGACTGTCCCAGCATGATTCTGGGCTGGTTTCAAATGCTCTGGGTTTGCTCTTGGTGTCCTGGGAAACCCGGGGCAGGTTTTGTTCCTCACCTGACACAGGTGCCTCGGTGTTTGAGGAGTGAGGGCAAAGCCTGCCCCACCCTGACACGTGTTTGTGTGATGGACACAAACATGTGGGTGAGCTGTTGCCTCCTGTCTCTGGTTCAGAAGCACCTCTGAGCCAGGAACTGAGCCAGGGCACGGCTCTGAGGCTGAGGGCAAGGTGAGAAGAGATCCTTACCCAGAGTCCGGGGAGGATGAGGCAGGAGGAGGGGGAGTTGGTGCAGAGGGGAGGCACAGAGGGGAGTTGGGACCATCGTCCCTCAGGCCACTGTCCCCAGGCTTCCCAGTGCCAACTGAACCCCGTGGGTCCTGAAAGGGTTGGTGTTTTCCAGGAGGGAGCAGGCAAAGCACTGTCAGACTTGCTGCAGCTGTGAGAGAGGAGCTGGAAGGGTTTGTCTCCATCCCAGCCCAGCTCCCCAGAGCTGCTCCCCAGCTCCAGGGGTCCAGTGGGCCATGCACAGAGTGGTCCCCAGGGCAGGTGACAGCCCTGGACCTGCTGGGAGAGGAGCAATAAACAGGAGAGCAGACACAAACACAGGGCTGCTTTAGAAGGCAGCTCTGGATTTTCTGCTTCCCCACCTGAGATCTCCTTGAACCCAATCAAGGAGGTCCAGGACCAACCAAACCGCCCTGAGGCAATGAAATTGCAAACACAACAGTTTAAGCTGCAACAAGAGAGTCCCTCAATTTTCCAAGCCAGTCCATGCAGCGATGAGCACATTGCAGTCTGGGTCATGCAGAAGCCAAGCTGGGGACCTGTCTGGCTCCATCAGCAGCTTCACCCAACTCTCTGTGGGTCCCCAAAGCCTGGTCCCTACCTGCCATATCAGGGACCAGTGCCCTGCTCCTCACTGCCTTTACCTGTGGCCACAGCCAGTCAGGGCCCCTGGCCAGCACAAATCCTGCTGCCTGGCAGAACTCGGGGACACGGGGCCAGGGATGGAGGATAAACCCCTCTGAGCTGTGCCTGAGCTGCTGAGGTGAGCACACTGAGTTTGCCCTGGAGGTAGCAGAGGGGTGGGAGCTGCTCCTGCTCAGCCCCATTTCATGGGTACCTGCACGATTGAGGCACCTCAAGGCAAGAGCCCAGGCCCTTGCACAAGCTCTTGCATCCAAAAGTGACACAAAGAAATGAAAAATGGACCTGCACCAGGTCCCTGGGGAGAATATTTTGGGAGCAGCAGCTTGCCATTTGTTCTTGGAGACTCAGCTTCAAAGCCCAAGGCACATCAAAGTCCAAACCTCCAGGTCTGTGGCTGCCTGGGGAAGGTGAGGGTGCCTGTCAGTGCCAGCTTCTGCTCTCTCTGCCCTGCAGGAGCCTCTGGGTACACGCGACTCCAATGCAGGAGGTTAAAGAGCATCCTCTGGAGCAGAGCATGCTCAGCAGCCCAGGGGACACCTGCTCTGCTCATGGTGACTCTGACTGTCCCCAGGATTCCTGCAGCTTCTCTCTCAGCCAAAGAAGATACCATTATCCCCACATGATAACAATTACTAAAGGAGATATTATTATACTCCCTGCAACCCTTCTCCTCCAGCAGACACCCCAGAGCCTCCCTTCCTCCATGCAGCACCCTGATGGATGCTGAGCTCGGGGCCGGGCCGGGACCCTGGGAACGCCGGGCGCTGGTTGCCGCTGTCCTGCTGTGCGGCAGAGATGAGAGGAAAAACAGCTCCCGGGGCTTCCCCTCACCTCCGTGCTCGCCCACTGGCTCTTTCATCTCCCGGCCCGCGGCTCTTTCATCTCCGGCCGAGGTGCGATCGGGCCCCTCCGGCCGCGCCGCCCCGGCACCGCCTGGCACCGCCTTCAGCCCGGCGCTGCCGCGGCCAAATGGCCACCGTGCCCCGGCAGGGGCTGACACCGGGCACCGGGCACCTCTGCAGTCACTGCCCAAGTGCTCTGCACCCCCAAAATGTGGCCGCTCAGGTGCCTGGAGAGAAACGCAAGCACCAGATTTCTGCTGGTTCTCTCTGCAAAGCATACGAGGCCGGGCTCTCGTCACTGTGTCGGCTCAAACTCAGCTCATCTCTGTGAATTTGTGCCCGCCGGGCCGGGGTCGGGGTGGGGTGGCGTGTGGGCAGGTGTCCCTGTGTCCCCGTGCTCCTGACTGCGGGTGGCAAAGTGGTTCCCAAAGGAGCCATCCCAGCTCTGGAGGGAGGAAAGGTCATCACCATCCCGGCAAACAACCTGCAACCCACGGGCCAGCCATGGCTTATCCCTGGATTCTGGTGTAGGGGTGGCAAGGCTGCACTGTCACCACACAGCTCTGGGTGCTGGGGCACAGGGGCACCTCTGCCAAAGGGCAGTGAATCCTCACAAGCACCATGGAACAAGGTGGGGATGAATGCAAAGGGAGCACAGCCTGGTAATGGGAATAGCTGGGAGAGGAGAACAAGAAAGACAAGGGCCATGGCCTGGGCTGGGCTCCTGCCAGGCAGGGTCACTGCATGTCCCAGCTCTGGGGTAACAGGGATGGAGCTGTCAGGGAGTGCTGCCCTGCAGCTCCGACGCTCCCAACTGATCTCCATGAGTATTTCCATAGCTGCCCACATAGATTCCTCAGGAAGGGCAGTGTGCACCCTCAGCAGTGAAGCAGCCATGATCCCACTGTGCCCAGAGCTGCCCAGGGTAATCACAGCTCATAGGGGAGGCTTCTGTTTTCACTTCTGAAGTGGTGGAACGCAGACACAGGACCCGTCAGCAGCAAATATTTGTCACTCTCCCCCTTTGCCTCCCTGCTGGACACAAAGCCTGTTGGTCCACATCCATATATATGTGGATACGGCTGTTTAGACCATTTGGTTCAGCTCCTTTGAGCTTTTTTGACCCTGTGAGGATCCCAGAGCCATGCTGGAGCCTTTGACAGCAAAACTGGGCTTCAGAGGAGCGGTGAGGGCTGGGAACAAGTTCCAGCCTTGGTGCTCAGCTCCTTTTTTGAGCCTGGGCTGGTGGATGAACCATGCAGAGCCCAGCCAGGACCAGTCACAGGGTTCAAGGTCACCTTCAGCTCCTGCTGTCAGGTCACAGGGGGAAAAGGAGGGATTTTCCCAGCAGGCTCCCTCCCTGGGGTGCTGCCTGTCCCCAGATACTCCGTGTAGCTGCTCCAGCCTCAGCACCAGATGCAAAGCAGCTGATCTTTGTTTGGCTGCTCCGGGCAGCTTCACTGCACCAGCCCACAGTGGTCATGGGGAAATTCCCTGCCTGGCCTCTTCCTGAGAAGAGGCCAGAGCAGGAGCTGGACCAAGGGTCAGACCAGTCCCGGGCCCTTCTCCCACCTCTCTTGGGGTCTCCAGGTGGAAATTAAAAGCATCAGAATGAGAGATGCTCAGCATACCAGCAGGCATGAGGTGGGGCAGGGGTGGACACCACAGACACCCCTGAGACTCGCAGGGCTGGGCAGTCACGCTCGCAATCCAGCAGACATTTCCCAGCAGGAATTTTTTTGGCAGGGTCACCCCTTTCCTCTGGGAAATTTCTCTGATAACGCTGGGGCTGAGATAAAGAAAAGCACCCTCCACGTTCCCACCCAGCAGTCTGCTGGAGGATCCATCCCACCTGGCTGGGATGGTTTGCACAGGGAGAGCAGAGCTGGGCTCCCAGGAACCCCCTGAGCATCCCCGCTTGCCTCGGCAGGCTTGGCACGGGGCTGGGACCACTCTGGGCTGGGGCTGGGACCACTCGGGCCTGGCTTCTCGGGTTCCCATGTCCTGCCTTGACGTCACCCCCAAACGCCGAGTGAAAGGGGGGCCCTCGGGCGCTGGACAAAAGCGCTTTCCTTCCCATCAATAGCGGCCAGAGCCACGCTGGGCTGACACGGAACTGTGCACAACAAAAGCCAGTGTCCGAAAAAATCTTCTCAGGCACTGGGATCCCCCGGGTGACCCGGGGTTAGCCCAGACTTTTGCTCCCGCCCGGCCCTCCGGAGCAGGAATGTCCCTCCGTGCTGCGCCATGGCTGGTTCCCACGCTTCCAACCTGTTTTCCTATTTATCAGCAACCAGCCCCTAATCCCCTTTGTGAAGGCCCGATTCAAGCTCAGCACAATGTGGCGAAAAGGGAGGGGGTGGGCGGGAGAAGAGGGAGGGGAAAACGGCCCCGGAGAATGAAAATCAAACCTTCTACCTTCCCCCCCACACTCTGATGACGAGTCCCTCGGGACTCTTCAGGCTGTCACCTCCCTGGGCAGTGCCAGGCTACGGCAGGGCATGGGCCCAGCCCGATGGAAGGGGCTCCTGGTGGGATGTGCTGATGGTTAAGGAACAAGTAAACACCCTGAAACAAGTAAAAAGAACAAGTAAAAATATTGAAAAATCCACTTGTGTACCCTCATAGGTTAATTCAGCTTTGCCGCCCACTGCTCTCACATGATTAGATATCTAGGAATTTTTTTTTTTTTTCACAGAAAGGATTGTCAAGGCCTGAAACAGGCTGCCCAGGGCAGTGGTGGAGTCAACATCCCTGGCACATGAGGACATGGTTTAGTGGTGAACATGATGGTGATTGTGGTTGGGCTTGATGATCTTAAAGGTCTTTTCCAACCTTAACAGTTCCATGATTATGTGACTCTGTGATCCTCTCCTTCCGTGGCTTCATCCATCAGGGACGTGCCTGCAATCCCCATGTGTTCCCAATAGGATGGAGGTGTATGCTGGAACATCACTGGAAGGTGTCTGTGGGAGAACCGGGAATGTTCTGATTCACTCCTGTTCAGCCACCTCACTGCAGCCCCTCCCTGCTACCACATCCTTCTCTGCTCACAAACTTCCTTGGGAGGAATAACCCACTGGAATTTCCCCGTCTCTGATAGCCCATACTGGGCTCCATCCTCCCCGGGGCTGAGCCCCTTGGCCAGCTCCTGTTTGCTTTAGGAAAGGTTTCACAAGCCCTTCCCCAGATAACTTTGGAACAAAACAGTTTCCAAAGGCTGTGCTACTTACAAATGAGGGGTTTGGAGCTTTTGTCCCAAACCCAATGCTATTTTCTTTGCAAACGGCGGGGGAAAAAATGTAAAAGCAGAAGAGCCGACCTCAAATGCTATAATCTTGTTAGGTTAAACTGTTCACTAAACAGATGGAGGTGCAAAGCAATGGGATTTTTGTCTTTCTGAGGAAGGGGTTAGGCTTGGAGGGCACAGAGGTCATTCCAGGCAAACTGGCAGCTTTGCTCTTTGTGTCACAAGAGCAGGGGGAAAGTGAAGGGGCACAAATGCTCCCAGCTGAGCTGGCCTGGTGGTCTCACAGGATGAAGCCCCCAAGCTTCACCCTTGATTATTCAGAGCCAGCACCCCAAAAGGGACACACTGCCAAAGAATCCATTGCTCCCCAGGGCCATAGCATCTCAGCATTCCCCATGGCAGATCCTCCCAGGAGCCACCCCATGGCTACTCCAGTGCTCGGCCCTTTTGGGGAGGATGCCAGGGTGGCATCTCCACAGAGCCAAGCCTCCCCTTTCCTCGAGCTTCCTGTGGGGAGGAGAGGAAAGCCAAGTCCCTGTGGGCAGGGAGGCTGCTGGTACCTGTTGGAGGCTCTGGTAGAGATGGAGGGTGGTGTGCCCCATCCTGCTGTCCCTGTGCTCCTCACGAGGCAGAGCTGGCAGGGAATGTAGGCCTGTCTCTGCCAGCCCAGTGGCAAAGGCTCTGCTCTGGGCACTGTGCTGTGGTCCAGGGCAATGATTGCTTCCAGCTCCCTGCCCTTCCTGCATGTGTGAGCACATCCTCAGCCTGCCTTTACCCTGGTGAATCCATGGGCTGCTCTGGAGAGCACCTGAGACAAAGCAACAGCAGAAACAAAACTACAAAAGTATGAAGAATTGGTCAAAAACCCCAAATGACACCATCCAGGTCTGACAAGCTGACAGCCAGACAGAAGGAACTGCCCTCAGGGGTCCATCACAAACAGGATCTGCTCCAGAATGGCAGCAGAGGATGTGGGAAGGAAAGGGAGGAGGTCCTGTGTGTGGTTAAGGAGAGGCCAGATGTGAGACGTGGGAGCACCGTGATGCTGAAGCTGGTGAGATGTGAGATCCCCTCCTACAGCACACCCAGCCCAGGTTTAGTGACCGTGGAGGCAGAGGACAAAGCTAGACAACCACCCAAAGTACTCACAAAGGCTCCAAATTTTAGGCCTGGACCCCAGAGGACTCACGACACAGGATAACCACGTGCTGGACCTGCTAAGGTGGGCAGGAAATCCCTTCTTTTAAAATAAAGGCCAAGGAGAGGGTGCTGGTGGGGTCTCCTGGTGGGTCCTAGAGCACTAGCAGTCTGTTTGAGCATCACCCAGAACTGGAGCCTGACAAATCCCATGGGAAGTTAGTCAGGACAGAGAAATCCCTGCTCAAGTGGCTGCTTCCAGGCAGCACGCAGCACAGCAGCACAGTCAGCAGTGCCCACAGCTGCCCCTGCAGGGCTCCTGCTCTGCCCAGTCCAGCCCAAAGCCACCCTGTGAGCTGAGGCTTGCTGGGGACAAGGGTCCCCTCCAGTGCTCAGCCTCGAGCCCCATCTGGCTGGGTCTGCTGGCACTGAACGGCAGGGACTGGGCACTCCTGGAGCCACGGGGAGGAAACTTCAAACAGAACTATGCCAGGAGCAGGATGAATCCCATGGTCCTGGCTGGGATGAGCTCTCCTGGGTGCTCCCACCTCCTTCCCCTGGCCCCAGCCGTGATCCCCGCAGCCTCCCCCTGCCGGGCCGGTCCCGTGGGGCTCTGTGTCCCTCTCGGGGCTGCAGTGACCACACGAGCAGTGGGGGGGCTGCGGGCAGCTGCTCTCACTGCTGAGAGGTGACCAGAGCAGGCGCCTTCACACCCCGGCCCTGCGGCACCCGCCGGGGTCCAGGCTGGGAATTCGCCATGGTGTGTCCATCCCCCCGCCTCCAGCATTCAAAACAAACAGGAGATGTGAAAACACGGCGTCTAGAAAAATGTGAGAGGATGGAAACAAAAAAGGCAGAGTGGCTGCAGAGCTCAGAGGCTCGAGCAGGGCCCCACGAGGCTGTGGCAGTAAATAAATAACAGTCCTGGTGTGAGGGAATTTGTCACCTCGCTGTGTCCCACTGCCCAGGCACTGTGACAGGCACAGCGGCCACCGGACCACAGCAGAACCAGCAAGGGGACAGAAGGAAAGAGGAGCAGCCAGCCCGCTGCATGGCAGGAGCTCAGACTCCCAAACGGGGCTTGTCTCCATCAGACCAGGCATCCCTGCCATGCCAGGCCCCACGCCCAGGGCTGGCACCAGCATTAGCACTGGAGAGAGCCACAGTGCTGCCCATCCTGGTGGGGATGAGGCCGTGGAACCTGTGTGGATTCCCACCACGGCTGCGACACTGGAACCCTACCACGAGCAAAAGGCACAGGAGCCCCCAGCTCTGCAGCGAGGCTTGCTGGGGGTGTGGGGGGAGTGGGTCCAAGGCCCCGGTGGTGCCCCCTGCTCCTCCACTGAGTGGGCTGGTGAGGGGCTGCCTTTACACTGTCAGGAGCAACCAATTTGCCCCTTCTCTGCTCACAGGAGCAGCCGGGCAGTGTGAGGGGAGCAGGGACAGCATTCACACACAGCAGCTCAGCTCTCTGCTCCGTTTCCCCGACTGCACCACGTGTAGCACAGACCCCGGGCACGAGACTCACAACTGCCCTGAGCTGGGTGCTCAGCTGCATCCTGCCCTCGGGAATCCTTCCTTGTCTGTGGGAGAGACACCAGCTGAGGACAGTGATTCCCATCAGCAGTTAGGGACATCAGGGAGCTCTCCAAATTACTGCTGTGGGTAATAGCCCAGACTGAAGCACCAGACACTTCCAAGTGTCCAGGAAGGTGAGTGAACCCTCATGAACTACAGACCTGTCAGGGGCTGGTTCCTGGGAGCAGGGTCTGTGGTGGGAGCTCGGTGCCACACAGAGCTGGCACAGTTCTGGTATCTGCCAGAACCACTGCAGGTCCCTGCAGGGTACAGAGGCTGCTCTGGAGTGCCCCGAGCCCCAAAACACAAGCCCAGCACGTGCATTTCCTGCTCCCCAGTGTCTTTAGCCCCTCTATTCAAACCAAATTAATTTTAGCCGTGTTTTTCCAGCCATAAACACTCTGCAACCTGGCTGGAGCTGGGATGCTTGATCAGACAGGGAAGGGGAAGTTTAGGCTCCGGGAGAGGCAGGGGCAGTCCTGAGCTCCCTCCTGCCCAAAGGAACCTGGTGGAGGCAAGGGCGGGCAAGGGGGGCAGGACTGGGGACATCTCCCTGTGACCTGGCTGCCCTGTCCCTGCCGGGGCGGGGGACCTCCGGGAGCCCCCATCACACAGCACAGAGCGAAAACGCGGCCAGCCCCGAGACACTGGCTGCCCCAGCTTTTCCTGCGGCGCACTGAGATGTCGCCGGAGCAGGGAGCGAGGGGGCTCCGCCCGGGCACGGCGGGTGCCACCCCACTGCCCTGAGTGTCCCCGGCAGGCACGGCCCCTCCCGCGACAAGGGCAGGGAACAGCTGAAAACAAACAAATAGTCGGAGTTAATGGGGCGGCAGTTATTTTTGGCCTAGAGGGAGTTCACACACTCCGTGTTGTTTTAGCAAACAGCTGTAAATGGAGCTGGCGGTGCGGGGAGCGCGCTGGGAGCTAACAGGAAACCGAGCGCCTCAGCTCCCTTCGCACCTCGCCGGCATCGCGCTTTTATTGTCACCACATCCTTCGGAGGCCACATCAGAGGGGAGCCCAGGGGATGGGGCAGGGCCCGTGGGAATGTGGCTCTGGGCTCTGTCCCCCGGCGCGGCGGGGACAGGCTGTGGCTGGGGTGGCCGCAGGGACAATGCAAAAGCCGTGTGGCCATCGCTGTTGTCACCCCGGGGCTGGGCGAAGGGACGCAGGATGGACTCTGGACCCAACCCCACCGCCCCAGTGCCCACCAAGGCTGCCACTCTCCTGTTCCTCCATCACCCTGGCGGGTCCTGGCGAGCGCACGGCAGTGTCCCCATCACCCTGGGCCAGCACGACTCTCCGTGTTCTTATGGAGATGCATCCTGCAGCAGAGCCAGCTTTGCCTAATGTCCTGGCCGGGACACCGGGGCCTTTGCACGTGCTGAGATGCAAAATTAAACATTTTGTTCACAGCTGGGGTTTTTTTTAAAAGAGTGATTACACTCCCGGGTGTCTGGGATAGGAGGCCGGGTGGCTGTGGAGGGTGTGAGTGGCATTGGCTGAACTGGCCTGACTCCATAAACCAGAAGGGCTTTGCACAGGCAGAAAGCACAAGCCATCAGAAGAACACATAAAATCAAGCCACACATCATCTCGGTAAGAGAAGGATAGTTAGAAACACCCCACTTGCACAGCCTGTAATCCCAGAGCAATAAAACTTGAAAATAAAAGCCAGATAGCAGCTGCTGCCAGAGCAGGGAATGCGGACACAGGGGCTGAGCAGGAGCATCAGGCTCATGGCACAATTTCTGCACCGATGTCAGTTAAAATCTGCTGGTGACATTTCCTTGGGGACCTGTCCAGGGGGTGGGGAAGAACAGCTCCAGTGAGGGATGGATGGAGAAGGGACTGGAGCCCAAGGAGGGGCTGAGGGAGCTGGGAAAGGGGCTCAGCCAGGAGCAAAGGAGGCTCAGGGGGAACCTTGTGGCTCTGCACAACTCCCTGACAGGAGGGGGCAGCCGGGGGGTGGTCAGGCTCAGCAGCTGAAGCCAAATGCTGGTAATCCAGGTGCTGGCTGGAGAAGAGGCTCTGAACTCAGCACTGCAGAGAGCAGCAGGGCACAGCCCGGGAACGCTGGTGCCAGCATCCCCCTGCCAGCTCCAGGCATTTGTAGCAGCTGTGGCCACAGCTCAACATCCATGCAGCCCTCCAGAAAGCCTGACAGTGGCTCCTGGAGTCACAGGGCAAGAGCTGCCAATTCTGCAGCCCTAGGGCTTCATTCAGCTCCCCAGGGAGGACCTGCTGCTTCCTGCTGCCATGGGGAACAGGGGTCACTTCTGTTGGATGATCTCATCAAACTTTGGTTATATCTGCAATACAGATCCTAAAACCACTGTTTGTAGGCCCATAAAAGACTTCCCTAGGGGCAGATAAGAATTGAAGACAACTGGCCTTAATGGTCTTGGAGAGATTTATGGGATCACCTTAGAAGAATTTATTGGAGGGCTTTTTTAATGAGCAAATAATTAGTAGATTTATCTGCTTTTAGCTGCCTTGCTGTCTTATGGCCTTAGTGAAATTGCTTTCTAGGGTTTTTAATAAATCCTGATTCTGCCCTTGTTCCTGGGGCCCATCCTGAAGTTCTCTGCCCTGGGCATTGCGAGTGGAAGGCAGGGCTGCTAGAGTCACCCTTATTTTTAAGGGACAAAGCATTCAGAAAAGGAGCAGAAAAGGAGGAACAAGCCTGGTAAAAGACAGGGCTCAGAGAAATCAATGTACAAGCCCAGCAAAGCCCAAAGCCCCAGAGGCATCACAGGGTAGCAACTCCCCTGGTCAGAGCCCTTTTCCAGGGAAAGCAGCTCACCTATACCCACAGGGAAAACATCCTTGCCAGATGTTTTTTCCAAGAGATCCCCTTCCCTAGGCAGCTTCCAGCACTTCTCCACTGCCAGGACAACCCCTGAATCCACTCCCAGGCCACAGCTCCCTGGGCCACCTCTGGCTCCTCAGCACATTACAGTGGGATCTAATAGATATAAATATATACACACACACACAGAGTTAGATACAGTATATCTATCTATCTCATGAGTTATTATCTATATCTATTAACAATTTTAATACATTTTCATACAATAGTGCTGTAATGTGGGAAGGGGATTTTTAGAACAAGCCCCCCTTGCACTCAAAAAGCACCACTTTTCCCTCCAAATGGTTCAGGCTCCAGCAGAGCTGATTTCTCCTGGGACAGACCATCCAGTGTGTGGATTTTGCTAGCAAAGGGTGGCTGAAAAGAAAACAGTCCCAGAGTTCACAAGGTCTGTGAGAAGAGTCGGAGGCCGGAGCTGCACATGCTGCCTCGTTAGTGGCTTTTGCTGCTAATTGGGTGCAGGTTGCCAAGCTCCACTTATTCCAGTGGAAAAAGGAATCTCTTATCTGCTTTTTCCCTGGACAAGTCAAAGGTCAGACACCTTAAAAGCATGTACAACTACTTAAAGCTTTCGATGTACTTAAAAGCTTTGCCCATCCCACCACTTTGCTTCCTCCCGCTGTGAAATTCCCTCTGGCTTAAAAATTCCCAGAGTTTGTCCCAGTCCTGCTCCACACCTGCTGCCAGACCCAGCCCATGCCAAAACTCCGCTCAGATGCTCTTTTGTTCTTGATGGCACATTGGGCAACCTTGAATTTTTTTATCCACATCCCTGACTCCTCGTGGGAAGGAGGAGATGTGGCTTCACCAGCCAGCTGTCCTACTTGATAATATTCATGCAGACCACCAGCATCTACATTTCCCCCATTATTTCCTTGGAGAGAGGGTGGAATCATAAATCATACATGTCTCTAGAAATAGGTAATGCAAACAGGGTAACACGGAGGAGATGCACCCATTTTTTTGGAAAAGCTGGTGCAGAAATACCCCATGGCAGGAGGTGGAACAGGATCAGCTTTAAAGGTCCCCTCCAGCCCAAACCAGTCTGTAATTCTATAAAATAAGTTGCCCTATTTTAATGCAGGTGATAAATTATAGATCCCACATTTCAAAACCTCACTGAACTCCATGAAGTGATAAGCAGGTATTGCAAACTTCCAACGTTTTC
Source organism: Picathartes gymnocephalus (assembly GCA_013390045.1). Taxonomy (NCBI): domain Eukaryota; kingdom Metazoa; phylum Chordata; class Aves; order Passeriformes; family Picathartidae; genus Picathartes; species Picathartes gymnocephalus. Next base: position 113,364 of record WEKY01037926.1, on the reverse strand, counting down.
TCTGGAAAACTGCAGGCATTGCTCGTGTGAAGGTGGGGCTCCTGCATGCCAAGGCTGGCAGGGGTGGGGTGGGGGTCCTGCCAGGCTGGTTCAGTGCATGGCTCCCAGCCCCAGCCCATGGCACAGCTGCCTTTCTCTCCCTGCTGGTGGCACCTGCAGCATCCCTGGCCCTGCAGAGCTGGGGACTGTGGGGACCAACGGGAGCCTCCTGTGGGACACGGAGGGGACGCTCAGAGCCCTGCCTGCCCCACGGGGAGTGCAGACCTCCACCGACCTGAGTGTCCCGGGGAAGCCCATCCTAGGGCCTGGGCACCCTCCTACAGAGCCGGGAGCCACTGGGACAACAAATGTGATGAGTCCTCACTGCACTGGCGGAATCAGCCTCGCCAGCTCCCTCGTTTTTATTTGCAGTACTGAAGATAAGAAACCCAGGGTTTTGTGGGGAACAGGAAGACCTTATCTCCCATCCCAGGCTGCTTCTCCTGCCACAGCCTCGGTTGTTTTTTTTCCACTCATCCCTGATACCACATGATTCAGGTCAGCTGAGAGGGCTGTGCACTGAGCCCCTGAGCACCTGGATGGCACCAGGAGGTTTGGTTTATTACCAAGATCAGAGAACTATCACACATTTTGGATTGGAAAGGTTCCAGCCAACTCCTCAGCAGGTAAGGACCACGAGACACAGTATTAGGACTAGAAATACTGAAATTCCAGATGAAAGGGACTCACAGCTGCAGCTGCACTTCCAAAAAACAGCTAGAAAAAGGGACAGCTCTGCCACTTGCAGGCTTTACCCATCCTTCAGCCCTTCAGCTCCCTGCCAAGCCTCGAAATGAGGATGCTACGGCTGGATTTCCAATAAAAACACAACTATTGACTCCCTGTAATTTGGGCGAGGGGAGGAGAAGGAGATTAAAGGAAGGGATCAGCAGGGAGAAAGCTGCAGGTGATCCTCAGTGAGAACGAAAAGAGGCAGCAGCAACAGAGAGCTCTGCCCGGCTGCTCCCAGCCCCTCCTTTGTGTCTGCCGTGGGTGGGAACGGGGCCGCGGGTACCCTGTGCTCACAAAGGCCGGGGCAGAGCTGGGGAGGAGCAGAAGCAGGGAGAGAGGGATGGCTCCTGCTGTGGCTCTTTGCTGGGAGGCTGCTGGGTGCAGGGCTAGGGCAGAGGGATGTCCCCCCTGCTCACCCTGTGCTTGGCTCTCTCTTGGAAGCACCTCAGAGCTGCTGGGGCCAGAGCAGAGCCAGCACACAGGACTGTCCCCTGACAAGCCTTGAGCATCTTCCACCACAGTGCAGGAAATCAGGAAAGCTGGTAAGTCAGAGCTGTGTGAGTGCAGCCCCAGCTTGGGCAGGGAGCGGGCTGGCGCACTCCATGGGATGCCTGGGGACGCTTCTCACTGTGCAGGGAATGCTCAGCCCGGGCTGAGCTCCATGTCCTGATGTGGGCATTTCATCCTCACCCACCAGGCTCTTGAGATGTCAAAGACTCAAAACACCCTCCCAAGCCCTTGTGCACATGGAGCATCCTGGAGTCCCTCCTGGGACATGGCCGAGCCACGGGGGCCACAGCTGAGGGAGCAGAAACGGTCTGGCAGGAGCATCAGTTCCCAGAGCGTGTCAGAAAGGCCAGCCCATGATTAATGACTAATTAGGAAATGTCTGTCATGATTATTAACCTAATGATCCTGGTAAGAAAGGCTCCTTACCTTAAGAAAAAAATGGATGTTGGCTCCCCAAACATAACAGCCTACTGTGGGAAACTCCAGACTTTAGTAAAAACAAGTAGTCTCGAGTTTGCGCAGAAGATTTTATTTTTAAATAAGCCAAAGCCAAAAGAGCAATTTTTCAGGGAGCTCTGGAACCTGTGGGCTGGTTAGGCCAAGGGGGAGGCAGGAGGGGGTGCTCTGTCAGGGGTGGCCACTGTCTCCACCTGGGAACTCCACCCCCTGTCCTGGCCCGGCTGAATTTCCCCATCACTCAGTCTCTTTATGGGACAGCAACAGCCAAACCCATCACAAATCTTCCATTAAAACCATGAAATGAAGCACAAAGACATGGAAAGGGACCAGTAGATCAGGTGATCCCATTCATCCTGGCTGGACTTGATGGCAACCCACAGCAAAACTGGAGACAATGGGCTGGGTGTCCTGGTCAGTGTCCTGGCTGCATACTTAGGGGTGTGAGTGAGTTTTGCAATTCAGTGGCATCACTGTTAATCAGTTGCTCAAGTATATTGGAAACAGAGAGGTTAATATGAAATAACTTTTTGAATATATAAAATTTTTCCTGGAAAGAGATTCCCAAGTGATACAATGCTGCTCTCTAATGAACAGGAATTATTCCAGTCTGGCTCCAGAGCCATTTGCCTACCTGCTACTCCTCAGGCTTTCCAGTAACTCCTATTAGCTTCAGGAGCTCAGCCCAAAGGATTACGAAATAGATTAGCTAAAACCTGCAAAATGAAAAGTGCTCCATAATTGAGCCATGGTGTCACAGGGATCACGACAGGGATCCTCCTCTATGGATCAAGGAAAAGGAGACTTCTCCAGTTGGACTGACGAATATTTTCCAGCTCCGTCATCAACCAAAAACCACTCCATTTTTATCAAGGAATCACTGAGCACAGCCATAGCCACACAACTGGAAAGTCAAGAAATCAGTATTTCCCTGAGCCAAATACTCTGAGAAAACAAATAATGAGGGTTTAAGGAGCGTTTGGAAAACACTCCTAGGGATGCTCAGGGTGGGATGTTGGGGTGTCTGTGCAGGGCCAGGAGCTGGACTCGATGATCCTTGTGGGTCCCTTCCAGCTCAGGATATTTTAGGGTTTGAACCTGAAAGAAAATGTACCATGCAATTGGGGTTTTCAAAGCACACAGAGCAAGGGGGGCTCAGGGACTCCTCCGTGTCACAGGTGCGAGGTCCCTTTGTGTGCTGTGGCACTGGAGAGCAGGAAAGCTCATGATTTTGGGACCCCATGTTCAGGGAGGATCTGGTGCTTGCCAAGGCTGAGGCCGGTGCTCAGCTTTCCCTCCTCTCCACACCTGACCTCGGCAGGGATGTCAAGCCCGTACCTGTGTCAGGCTATCAGCAAGGGCTTCTCCAGCTCATTAAGTGCACAATTAGAAGTAATCAGAATTAAAATCTTGAGCAGTGGGAACCGAGCACCAGCCTGCTCTCCTATTTCTAAAAATTCCTGAAGGTGCTCAAGGCCAGGTTGGCTGGGGCTTAGAGCATCCTGGTCTAGTGGAAGGTGTCCCTGCCCGTGGCAGGGTGGGATGAGATGAGTTTTAAGGTCAACCCAAGCCAGTCTGTGATTCTTTTATGCTGGTGATTCCATGAGAACCACCTTCCCCAACGAGAAACATGAAAGTGTGTCTGGCTCTGGTACTTGGAGCTCTTGCAGCAGAGTCAGGGCACCAGCACTTCCTGGCCCATCCCAAACACTCCAGCCAGACACAGAGTCCTAGTGCCAGCAGGTCACACGTGGCTGGTGGCAGATCCCTGGGCACACCACGGCTCTGGTGTCCCTCAGGAGAGGTCAGATGATGCTCACTGCAAACCACGCACTTCATCTCATGGATGGTGACTAATTCCATCATTCAAAGAGCTGACGATGATGAAAACAAGTGGAGCAATCAGGAAGGAAATTAAAAATAGCCATGATGTGGCACTGTGTCAAGTGCTCATGTTTAGATTTTAATTTTATTTTTTTATTCCAAGTTTCTTTGATAAAATATTTTCCCATGCTGACTACCCTTGGAACGTCCCCTCCATCTCGGCATTCCTGACAGATGAGCCAGGCTGTTGTAGATCCTATGCCAGAGCTGCACTGCCTCTGTTCCATGATTCTCACTCCCACATCCACACCTTGGGGACCTGGAAGTCATTAATCACTGTATACCAGTGGGGAATGCACCTCTGAGGGCAGAAGCATCATATTTGGGCACAGAAGGGGAAGGAAATCATAGAGTCAGGGACTTGTTAGGGTTGGAAAATACTTCTAAGATCATCAAACCCAACCATCAACCCAGCACCACCACTGTGTTCACCCCCAAACTGTGTCCCCAAGTGCCACATCCACACAGTTTTTGAACACTCCCAGGGATGGTGACTCCACCACTGCCCTGGGCAATGCTTTAGAACCCTGTCTATGAAGAAAATTTGCCTAATATCCAATCTAAACCTTCCCTGGCACAACTTGAAGTAATCTCCTCTTGTCCTGTCCCTGTCCACTGGGAGCAGAGCCCGAACCCCCCGGGTGCCCCCTCTTGTCAGGGAGTTGTGCAGAGCCACAGGGTCCCCCCTGAGCCTCCTTTTCTCCAGGCTGAGCCCCTTTCCCAGCTCTGTTCCTTTCCCTGGACTCGCTCCAGCCCTTCAAAGTCTTTCTGGCCCACAGTGGAGCCTCTGACATCCAGCACCAGCTTCCCAGCCCAGCTCTCAAGTAAGATTCTCAGCAGAGAGGTTTTCTGGATGTGAGACTCAATGATCTTGGTAAAAAGTGGCTGGTTTTGTCCCACTCTTTCCAAGTTCTGCATTCATTGGAAACACCTGAAGGAAAATAATAATCTGATTTGATCTTTGAACAAAAATGTTTTTTCTTGTTTTAAAACTGCAAATCTAAATTACAGTTTTTAATTGCCTTTCTCACCATGAGCAATTATTTGCCTTTGGGGTTTCCTTCAATTTTTTTTTCTTTTTTCCCTTTCAGACATTTCCCTTACTGCAGGCACAGGTTCCAGGCAGAAGCTGCCATGGTCTCACCATGCAAAATTACTGCGTTCAAAAATAGGAAACACACCTCTGTCCCCAGGCCCCCACCACCCATTTATCACCTATGCAGGAAACACAGACACTCACAGCCTCTGCACCGAGAGGGAAGCATTAGAGTCCCATTTGTTAAAATTGTTACAAGAAATCCAAGGATGGAGGGACTCCTGAAAACAGCATTTACAAAGAAAAATGCATGCCAGGCTATTTTGGGTACTTCTGTGGGGGCACAGAGGTGTGACTGGTGTCAGTGACACCCTGAATGGGTGTGATGCCAGCCTGTGCCATGACTCTGCAGGGACAAAATGCTCAGCTCCAAGCAGGGCTGGAGGATGAAGCAGCCACACACACACCAAAAGTACTTCAATTTCCTCTGACATGGTAGGCAGGGTGACCACCCAGGGTGGGAAGAAGGTTTTATGACTGCAACAGTATAAATCTGCCTTCACAAAGGAGCAGGGAAAGCCCAGACTCATGGAATATCTTCAGAAGGTTCCTGCAGCAGGTACAGCCCAAGGTGCTCATCCAGAGGTCAAGATCAGCCCCTCCAAATGAACATTTATACCTTGGCCACCTGCCTAGATGCTCCTACTGATTGAAGCAGGCTGGTTGTTTGGATTGAAGTGGTGATTCCTGCCTGTAAGCCCATCACATCTTGCTCTGAGTGAGGAAGGAAGGGTAACTCCTCACCCATCATTCCTACAGGCAATGGAGAGAAATGTTTTGAGCTCCTGCTCTGTCTCAGACATTGGATTTAGAGACCCAGGAGGGACCTTTTCTCCCTGTGGGTGGCAGAGGGGCCTGAACAATTCACTCTCAAGGAAAATCATAGAACTGTTTGGGTTGGAAGGGGCCTTAAAGCTCATCTTGTTTCACCCTCTGCCATGGGCAGGGACACCTCTCACTATCCCAGGGTGCTCCAAGCCCTGTCCAGCCTGGCCTTGGACACTTCCAGACAGGGAAGAGTTTCCTCCTAATATCTGAAGTAAATCTCTCCTCTTTTAGCTTAAAACCATTCCCCCCTGTCCTATCACTGTATTCCTTTGCAGAAAGTTGCTCTCCATCTTTTCCAGCACGGAGACATCTCCAGTGGGGATGGCTGAAGCTCAGCCACAGAACTCCATATTACCCTATTTCCACCCACCAGTGTTGCCTCCTGTGTCTGGCTTTCACCAAAGGCAAAGAGAGTCCAGCTTGACCATCCGAAGGCACCTGAGGAGAGGTACCCCAGGGCCCTGGAGAAAGTCTCCCTTTAAGGAGAAAGGCAGAGCCCTCTGTGCAGGGATCTGTGCTTGTTTTGTCATGGGACACATTACCCTGAACCCAAAAGAGGAAGGAAAAAGGGGGGTGGGGGGAGCTTTTGCCTTTCTGGTGGGAACAGTGTTTGAACTAACTTTGTTTCCCTTGGGGAAAGGCACCAAAATAACAGAGGAAGGGGGGTGTAGTGGGGGGATGGAGCTAAAAAGACTGTGCAGTCTGCCTGGGAAAAAACGTGCTCCCAACGCCACTTGTGAGCCCGGCGGCGGCAGCGCGGCTGCCCCTGCCCGAGGGGACACACAGGGCTCCAGGGGACACACAGGGCTCCAGGGGACACGGTGGGCTCCTGGGGACACACAGGGCTCCAGGGGACACGGTGGGCTCCTGGGGACACACACGGCTCCAGGGGACACGGTGGGCTCCTGGGGACACACACGGCTCCAGGGGACACGGTGGGCTCCTGGGGACACACACGGCTCCAGGGGACACGGTGGGCTCCTGGGGACACACACGGCTCCAGGGGACACGGTGGGCTCCTGGGGACACACACGGCTCCAGGGGACACGGTGGGCTCCTGGGGACACACACGGCTCCAGGGGACACGGTGGGCTCCTGGGGACACACACGGCTCCAGGGGACACGGTGGGCTCCTGGGGACACACACGGCTCCAGGGGACACGGTGGGCTCCTGGGGACACACACGGCTCCAGGGGACACGGTGGGCTCCTGGGGACACACACGGCTCCAGGGGACACGGTGGGCTCCTGGGGACACACACGGCTCCAGGGGACACGGTGGGCTCCTGGGGACACACACGGCTCCAGGGGACACGGTGGGCTCCTGGGGACACACACGGCTCCAGGGGACACGGTGGGCTCCTGGGGACACACACGGCTCCAGGGGACACGGTGGGCTCCTGGGGACACACACGGCTCCAGGGGACACGGTGGGCTCCTGGGGACACACACGGCTCCAGGGGACACGGTGGGCTCCTGGGGACACACACGGCTCCAGGGGACACGGTGGGCTCCTGGGGACACACACGGCTCCAGGGGACACGGTGGGCTCCTGGGGACACACACGGCTCCAGGGGACACGGTGGGCTCCAGGGGACACGGTGGGCTCCTGGGGACACACACAGCTCCAGGGGACACACAGGGCTCCAGGGGACACGGTGGATTCCTGGGGACACGGCTCATGGGGGATTGTTCTATTCCCCTCTGCGTTTTACCCTCACAGCTGTGTTGGACAGGTGCAGAGAAGCTGTCATGGGTACTCAGACTGCCTGTGTGCTGAGTGAAATCTATTTCCCTTTTCAACTTTAATACCTTCAGCAAATCAGTTTATTAAATACCTTCCCGAGTCCTTGGTGCAATGACTAACAACGACAGCAAAGCAAACAAGGCCAAGCCCATGTGGGTTCAGGACATGATGCTTCCTCTGGCCTGGGGAGTCTTTCTTCATGAATTTAGGCTGGAAGATATTCACAAACCTACCAGCTCATGTCTGGCATCTGTCCTCTTCTGAGCTGAACTAACATTAAAAAACTGGTCCTAGCTGAGGAGCCCTCCCTTTGGTTTTTTTTTTTTTTTTAAAGGAATGGGAGTTGGAAGGGTTTTTGTAACTACAGATGTTTCTCCAGCAGCTTCTCTTCCACAAGTGAATGATTTGCATCCTTAATGAGTGGAGAACATAGGCTTCAGTGGATGTGGTGACATGTGCCCTATGTGTGAGTTCCATCCCAAATCCAACAAGTCCTGCTGTTACACAGGACAGTGGCCATGGGACTGGACTGTAGGGCTCATCCTGGACCCAGTCTCCAGTGCCAGGTTTGGCTCCCAGCATTATCTTCTGAGCTTTTACAGATTATCTTGTAATGAACCAAATCAGGTTTTTTTTCTGGTGATTTATTTAGGATTCAGTATTTTGCCACAAGACTTTGGAAAAATGGCCTATTAGATTTTTGCTTTCTGCCTTTGATGAAGTTCTTAAGTGGCTGTTTCCAGTTTGTTTCCTTAAAAAGCACATAAAATCTCTGCCCTGTTGGTTTATTTCACACACGTTTGCACCAGCTCTTGGCTTGTGCTCCCCTTCCCTCCCAGCCACAGCTTTGGCTCCCCACGCGTGCGGGTGGTGCTGTTCTGAGCAGCGAACAAAGCTGTGTGTCAGCACCCAAACAGGGGAAGCCCTTCTGCTTTTAGGAGGCTGGGAGGCAGGAGTGACAGAGGCCTTGGGGGTGGGAAGGATCCAGGAATCCCTCAGAGCAATTTGGCCCTTGGCTCTCACAGGCCCTGGCAGGAGGCTCCCCATGGAAAAGGGACTGGTGTTGGACTGGGAACAGATAAGGGATGGCTGGGGCACATCCCTGTCTGAGCCTCGCTGTGCCAGCCCAGCACCTCACTCCCAGCTAAGGTGCTGTGATCAAAATTCAGAGTGGTTTGGCTGCAGCCAGGGGCGCGGGGGCCACATCTGCACCCCAGGCTGTCCTTGTGTTGCCCTGAGGGATGGAGAGAGCTGGAGCTGTGTCCCATCTCTTTTCTGGGGACATGGATCTGGCCAGGTCACTGAGTTAGATTCCCCATCAGTGGAGGGAGAGGGGAGGGACAGGGAATCTCCCTCCTGTGCTGTGCTTGGGAAGCAGCAGGGGCTGCTTGTCCTTGGTGCTCTGTCACAGCCGTGCTGGCACATCCCTGACGCTGGCATGTCCCCGGTGTTGGCGTGTTCCTACCTCCAGCTGGCACCGCTGCCCCGAGGCCCCCCCAGCACACAGTGCTGTGCTCTGATAAAGAGTTAAGGCGCTCTTGGAGGCGGTTCTGTGAGAACATTTCTCAGAGGGCAGAGTACTTTTATTCAAAATAATTTTCCATTCCATTTATATCTATATCATAGGAGGTGGCTGCGGGGTCTGAATTTTCCATCACCCCAGACCTCATTTCCCTGCCTGGGCCTGACCCCTGCTCAGCTTCCCCAAGAATAACAGGGAAAAGTTCAGTGGGAGCAAAAGGGCTGTGGGGCTGAGCTCCCACTGCTGCGGGCACCCAATTAGGCTCCCTTTGTTAATAGAAAACATTATATATACATAACATATACATTTATATGCATATATTATACACACATTATATGGAACAGAATATACACATTTATATGTATATGGGAAAGCCCTGGGAAGAAATGTACCTGGAAAGAGATTTCCAAGCAAATAAGGCAGGTCTGGAGCTCAGACCATGTGCCTGGGTTCTATCATCACCTATTTTCTTACCTTTATACTTGAATTTCAATGGCAAGGTGGCAAAGACAAAAAACAAGGTTACCAAGGTCAAAAGAGGGAAAAATTCTAAGCAGAAGATGTGGACAGAGAACCTCATCACAGGCATTGATCAGACATCATATGTACTTCTGAGTGACAATGCTTGATAACAGAGATATTAGGGTTTGCTACTTAGACAGTGGGGAAATTATTCTTTCTGCTAAAAATATTTTGATTGTAAAATATAATTCCAGGATGCCAGCAGCCTCACAGCCCTGCCATCTCCACATCCTCTTAAACCTCGCAGAGCTGGGCAGCTTTGCTATGGAAACAGGAACTGATGAGCTGGGATGGCTGGATCCAAACCAGAGACCCAGGGACTCCCAAATGAGCTTTCTGAGGAGGCAGGCGAGTGATGAGTGCTGACAACATTTCAGTGTCAGCTCACATCCAGATTCTCACTTAAAGCCTCAAAGGACCCCCAACGCAGAATTTAAGCTGAAACAGAAACTGCCAAACTTGTAAATTCCTCCCCAGGCTGCTCAAGGCATTTAAACTGATACTTGCAGAGCTCTCAGTCTTACCTCACTCCATAACAATTTTTTTTCCGTGACAGAGGTTCTTTGAGCATGCTGGTCACTACCAACAGACACAGCCCCACAACTCAGATCATCACAGACTGATTTGGGTTGGGAGGGACCTGAAAGATCCTCTCATTCCCCTGCCTGCCATGGGCAGGGACACCTCCTGCTAGATGAGGTGTAACTCATATCACTCCACTGCTGCATAAGTGCCACCACAAATCATCCTGTACTTCCCAAACAAGACTTTGGGGATGGCTGGGTTGCATTCTTGAAACTGGTGCTTCTTGAGCCCCCTGAGAGTTCTGAATCAGCTGTAGCCACCTGTGGACTGCGCCTCACAGGTGCTGAAGTGATGGGACGTCAGAGGGAATGTTGCCATTCTTGGCAGAGTTCTATATTTCAGAGTTTTCAGTAACTCTACAAGATTCATGAAGTGGAAACAAAAACCAAGTGTGTTGCTGAGTGCAGAGGGATTGAGGGACACAAGGACTCACAGCTGGTAAAGCTGATGGTGCCTGTAACTATGAATAACCTCAGCTCTGCTTTGGGTTTGAATCCATCCCCAGAGGACAGGGTTTTCCCACTGTCAGGTGCCTGACTGGATGTCAGCCCAGGTGTGTGTGAAGGTGTTCCCTGAACCACACTTACTCCCTGTGGCAAGATCCCCACATCTGCATCTCCCGGTGCAGCTCAGCACAGGAGCTGAACAAATCACAGGTAGTTCTGCCACCCCAAATTACAGCAGCAGAAGGAAAGGGGGGAGCACCCCAATACCACACCAGCTGCAATATTTTGCTTTCCTAACTCAAACCAGCTCAAATTGTCCACTCTTTATCTTCTGGGGCAGGGAGGGGAGTCCTGGACATCTCCTTCCTTCTTCACAGGGGGGTTGTCAAGTTGGCAGAGAAATACTAAACAACCCTCTAAAATTCCTAAATGTCAAGAAAATATTTACAGAGCCCACTTGTGCTGAGCTGAGCTGCCAGCCCCAAGGGCAGGCCTGCACCCTTGCCTGGTGCTGCCTGGTACGCTCAGGGCAATCCGTTTTATCAAACATTTGTGGTTTTCCTGCTGAAAAACCCAGTGGAAGATTAATGCCAAAAAGCGACTCCTCTGGGGTTGAAACTGTCAGGGAGCCAGGCACAGGGAAGGACGGAGCCTGTCTGTCTATTCCATCCCTGGTGTTTTACAGCCAGAGAGATCAGCCCCAGCCTGGCCATGACTGCAGCAGGCTTGGGGGGGATCTGGGTTAATGCTGACCATGCTCTGGGGACACAGGAAAACTTCAGGCTCTCACTTGTGAACATTTCACCAGCAAATCATATAAAACCTTTTCCCATGTATGCTGGAGTTTTTTGGGTGGGTTTTTTTGTTTTGTTTTGTTTTTGGGTTTTTTTTTGCTTTAAAACAGGATTACCACGGTGTCCAAATTTCTCCAGGCTGCAATCACAGCTTTGCAATGCCTGCAGCTGCTGAAATCCTGTGCTAGGCATGGAAATGGGCTGGGCACAGACCTCAGCAGCCGGGGGGCTGCCAGCAGGGCTGGAGGCATGCCGTGATGTAGGCAGGGCAGGGTGGCAGCGGGAGCGGTGCCAGCCCGCGGCTGGCAGTGCCATGTCCTGGCTGGACGGTGCCCCAGCCCGGCCTGAGCGTGGGCGGCAGCACCAGCCCTCAGTTATTTCCAGCTTCAGCTATTACACGTTAATGAAGGTTTTCTAATGAGCTGTTTAAACAGTAATTAGAGGCCAGCACTGAAGAGGGAGATAAGTCTTGTGGGTATCTTGCCCAGCAAGAAAGGACTTGATAAGAAAGAAGTGAATGATTTTCTTCTGGGATCAATTCCAAGGAGCAATTATCCCCTTGATACCATGCTGCTTAATTAGGAGGAGGCTGAGAAAACACTTGACAGTGGCAGGCAATGAATGGGCCACTTTCCCAGCATATTCCAAGGGAAGGCTGGAGGTTTTATACAGTACCTTAGATAGGAGATGATCCAGATAGTGCTGAGAGCTCATTTGATTTACATAAAATAATCATCAATGTTTCTTTTTAAAAAGCTTCGCATAGACAGAAGAATCATCAGCTTTGTTTCCTAATGGGTTCCCACTGCAGCTGTTCAAGGGGTCTGGGTGTTATTTAATTTCAGGTGTTGGGCTGCAGTGAGTGAAAGGCTGAGCAGGAGCCCGGCATGTCCTGGCTGTGTCGAGCAGGATGATGCTGTTTGGCTCGAGTGGTTCTCCCTCGGCAATTACAGCAAGCAGATGAGCTGAGCAGCGACAATTGTGCAGGACAAGATGACTCACAGTCTTGGCTGCAAACTGCCTGGTTATCCTCTGATGTTGTTGGAGAGTTACGTAAGCTCAAGCATTTAAATAGGCTTATTTTCTCACCGTTCTACTGCCTCAGGTGATCCTTTGTGTTGCAACATAAAATACGGTATCATGGGATTATTAAAAAAAAGAAAGGGCCGTGCTTAAACCATCATTTTCTTCTGTCACCCTCTGCCAGTGCCAGTATCTGGTAGGGATGCTGGCACAGGGTGCACACAGCAAATGATGCAAAGGACAGAACTAACAGCCAGGAGGGATTCTTTTAAGGCTGGAGCATTACTCACTCTCTAGTCAGGAGAGATAACTGTGCAGCCGGGCATAGGGACTGAGCCTGCTGCCCACACGGGCATGGGGAGCACAGCCAGGGCACCTCAAGGGTACAGCCCAGGCAGCAGGAGTCCTGGAAGGGACTGTGTTACCCAGGCTGGGCTTTGCTCCCACACTGCCTTGTCCCCTAGTCCTGACAGGAACTGAGGTGGAATTTTTTTTCCACCAGGACAAGGTGTGGAAAACTGTTTTCTGGGGCATTTAGAGACTTCTTCTGATTTGCAGCTTCACTCGTGGCACTTTGCAGCTTCACTCCGGATGCTCGTGGCTCAGCTGCAGTCTCTCTTCCCTGGTCAGGGAATAGCAGGAACAGCCCCTGGCAGCCTGCCCCTCTCCACAGCCCCCCACTCCAAGGTTTCCTCCTGTGTGACAGCACCTGCATTTCTCTGATCTGCCTGCAGATTTCCCTGCAGCTCCCATCTGTCTGTTTGGGACCAGAACTGGGATCACACAGGGATAAATCAGGGCAAAGACCCTTCCAGCCCAGGGACCTGTCCAGGACACTCACTGGGCGTTGATGCTCAGGGTACAGCTTCATGGTACAGCAGAGCCAGCCTCAGAGCTCTCTGCTGCCAAGGAGAGACATTTCAGGAGCTTCCCTGAACCCCTCCCTAGAGCTTGCTCACATCCTTGGACTGGTCCTGGCACAAGCTCAGATCCCACAGGAGCCATTCCCCTTGCAATCTTGGAAATATTCCCCCTTTTTCTGCTGTTGCAGAGCCCTGAAGCAGCTCCCTGGACCCTCAGGACAGCATGGGCTCAGCAGAGCACACCTGGGAGAGGCAGCAGCAATGAATTAAAGTGAGTCAGGTAGTCTCATGAGATCACATCCTGCCAGACGGAAAGGACAGCAGGGCACAGGAGAATGAATCCTGCCCAGCCTTCAAGAACAAACACGCTCAGCGCATCGGGGGATGCAGAGGCCATGTCACAACATCCCACAGCAAAAGCAGGGCCTCTGCCTCACGCTGGGTTTCTGCACCATCATCCCACAGCAGGCTCCAGATGCAGCCACACATCACCCAGGAGCAGCAGCACAGCTTTCCCTCCTCTCCTGCCTCTGCCCGCTCCAGGGACTCCAGGGCTGACTCATGCTCTGGAGTCTTTGGTGTTGCTGAGTTTGTTGCACTCTGGTGACTGTCATCTCCACACCAGAGCAGAAATCCAGCTGCACATCCGCCTGTGCATCTTGACTCCCTCATTTCATCATACTCCTTGTTTTCCTTTTCTGAAGGGACTCCTGTTCTTTGTGTGCAATTTCCCCCCGACTCCTTTGTTTTGATGATTTCCAATTACAGGTAATCACCAAATTTAATTAGCAATTTGTATGGTTTTTTGCCAGGACCATTAAAAATGTCAAACAACAACGATTTTTGAGAAGTCCATCTAGCACAGTCCTTATAGCCCAGCATCTTCCTCTCCCGGTGGATCTAATATTCTCCTTTACTGCAGACCAGACAACTTAGATGTATCCTGTCTGCTTTGTCGAGAAGTTCTACTCTGGCATCACTTACTTTCAGAAAATCTGTATCTCATCAATTTCCCATGTTCTTAATTAGTGTCTATTTTAATCTTTATTCTGAAGCTTTGCATACTCACAGATTCAGACTAACAGACACCTAGGTGCCAAGAACACCTTCTCCCTCCCAAATCCACAGGCCTTGTTTGCTGTTCTCCAGCAAAAGGACCCAACCCCCGAGCTTTGACAGATTTATTACAAACCCTTCTTCCATGACTTCAGCTTTGTGTGAGCCCTTTCTCATTCCTGGAGGACAAGCTAGCTGCTCCTACCTGTTTCCATGCTCAAAGCTCCTTGCCTGCTGATTCCCTGTTGGTTGTGGCACTTCTCATTCCCAGGCACTCGTCACCTCCACTCTCCCCTTTGGCCAGTGTTCCCAGTGCCACCAAAAACACGGGGAAAGTTTTCATGGTGGTTTTTTTGAAACTATACATGGATTATCGTGTGTCTCTGTCCCATCCTCAGCACATACCAGCCCCACTTCTCCTTTCCCTCTTCCCCTTTTATTTATATGTCTGGACAGCTGCCAAGAGTTGTGCAACCCATCCTTTACTATTTCCTTCAATAACCTTGGCAAGGTTGGATTTTGCTATACTTTCAGACTTACCTGTTTTACAAAAAATTGCTAAAATTCTTTTTTATTACTGTTTCTTTCTCTGTTGCCTGTGGACTGCCAGACCTCCTTCAGCAGCATCTTCTCCTCCCAGACACTGTCCCTGGAGGCCATTCCTTGTCTCTGCAGACCCTCCAGCCCTGCCTCACCAGCACGGGAAGCAAGCAGAGCTTGCCGTCAGCAGGAGGGAGCTGCCGGTGACTCACAGCCTTCCTGGCTGCTCCATCCTGTTTGGGTGGAGCTAGGGGAGCAGGAGCCTTTGCCAGAGAGGTTTAATCCCACCTCAGAGCTGGCAGAGGGAACGGCGAGTCTCAAAACCTGCTCAAATTCACCCATCCCACACCTGGCTAGCAGAGGAGCTGCTTGGGTGGGTGCTTGTGTCCACCCTGTGCTGCTGCAGGGGCCAGAGCAGATTCCTGGAATCCCAGAGAACTTGACAACCATCACTATTATTTTTAGTTCTTTCCTTTCAGCCTCCCTCCAAAGCAGGCTGAGGCTGTGCGAGCCGTGCAGCATGGAGTGCCTGCAGTGCAAACCCACAACTTTCCACCAAATTGGAGGAAAGAGGTAGGCAGGAGGAGGGGAACCCTAGGAACTTGCCCTGGGAAGCAGCTCTGTGCCAGATTGCCTCGCTGCAGGAAGGGTGCCCCAGTCACCACCAAAGGCTTTCCAAGCCTGCCAGAGGGTCCTGCCCACACCTCGGCTCGTGGATGCCCCAGGTCTCCCCAGGCAGGGAGCAAATCCCCCAGGAGCAGGACTCCAAACCTGAACTTCTGCAGAAAGTCACTCCTCTGGAGCACCTTTCCTGCACAGCTCTCCCCTCCGGCGGGAGGAGACACGGGAGGCTCAGCCGGCCACGTGCTCCAGCCACAGGCTCCTGGTGCACCAGGCTCAGGGCTTTGCTACCTGAGGAGCCTTTTACCAGACAGGAGCAAATGAAAGTGCTTCAAGAGAGGACTAGAAACATTGCAGCTCCTGGAAGGGCTCCAGCTTTGGCTGGGAAGTTGAGACATGCCTTGGAGGGGATGAGAGTCCCCTCGGAAGATAATCAGAGATTTCGAGTCTCTCCTACTTCCTCCTGTTTACAAAATCAGGGAAATCAGAAAGTTGGTTCTCCACTCCCAGCCCAACCAACAGCCTCTGCTCATGTCAGGACTGAGGAACACCTTGATGGGAGGCTCCAGACAGCCCTTGGAAACAGCTGTGGGGGAAGCAGCGTTGGGCTGCAGCGGAGTTTCCAAAACCCTACTGTGGCCAAGAGCAGGACAGTGAGGTGCAGTGCTGGAGAGATCTCCCTTCCTAAGGGCTTGTCCCCAGCACGGGGCACACATCACATGGACACGCAGGATACTGGGGCAATGGAGCCCCTGGAGCATAAGGAAAGACACTCTGACATCTTCTGCTCAGCCAGAGCTGCCCATGGTGTGCTCAGAGATGCCCATGGGTGGGCAACTGCCTAGCCCACTCCCTCCTCAGGCTCGCACTGGGCCCTGCCACAGCGCAGTGACCCGTCCATGTCTGCTACCGCTCGGAGCCCCTGCAGGGCTCTACGGGCACAACCACACTGGCTGGAAGGGCCCATCCAGAGCAACGAGTCCCATATCCATGAACCACTGGCTGTGAATCCCACCTGCTCTGCACAGCTGCACTACAGCTCAAAGAATCACAGAAAATCCTGAGCTGGAAGGGACCCACCAGGACCATCCAGTGCAGCCCCTGGCCCTGCACAGACCCCCAACAATCCCACCCTGGGCATCTCTGGGTGTCCAAAGGCTCCTGGAGCTCTGGCAGCCTCGGGGCCAGGCCCATTCCCTGGGGAGCCTGGGCAGTGCCCAGCACCCTCTGGGGGAAGAACCTTTCCTGATCTCCAGCCTGCGCCTGCCCTGGCCCAGCCCCAGCCGTTCCCCCAGGTCTGAAGCTGCAGACTGTAGTGAGGTCCCCTCTCAGGATCCCCCTCTCCTCTCTGAACAAGCCAAGTGATCCCAGCTGCTGCTCGTGTGGCTGCCCCTGTGATCCTGCAACAGGCAAACTGCACTGGAGGGATAGTCCCGAGGGACAGAACTGCACAGCCAGAGTGAAATTGCATGCCTGGGGGACATCCCTCCCTCTCCACACATCTCCCTTCACTACCTTAACTGAATAAGAAACCCCAAACATGTCTCACAATCTCAAGCTCCTGCAACTCCTGGCCAATGGAGTAAATCTACTGTAGAACTTCCACACCCAGCAGCAGAGGAATTAAACACCAGAAGGATGCAGGTGGCTATGCCTGCTCTGTGCTTCATGGAACCAAAGCAACACCCTTCTCTGCAACATGCTGGCAGATCCCAGTAAGAGCTCTTGGATGGAGAAATTCAAGCAAAACCCCCAGAGCAGCTTAGGAACCTGGGATGCTTACACAGAGGCTCCTCCCTAGTGACATTTCCTCCTGGTTTGAACCTCACACTGCATCTTGTAGGCAGCAAAATCCCTCCATTCACAAAGTCCCAGGGCCTTTGGGCTATGTCCATGTTGGACAGAAAAAGAGAATTCCTCAGAAGAAGTCAGACACAAGCTCAGGGAATAACTGGAGCCTGATGATATATTATAGTCACGGTGATATTTACATAAAGCAGTAAAGGTCACACACTGCCTGAATAACTTGGTGTGAGGGCAGCCAAGAGACACACACAGCCTCCCTGGCACCTCACAGGCCCAGAGCCATTGCTTTAACTTCACAGGCTTCAGTTTCCCTGTTCCTACCGGCAGCTACAGGAGCCTGCTTATCTTCCAGAGGCATGGAGAGACATCACTACCAGTGGTAAGAAAGTGGCTTGAGAGCCTCCAAGGGCTTGAGCGACACCAGAGGTTACTGAGCTGCACCAGCCAGCCAAGCTCTCAGCCAAGAGGGAAAGTTCAATCCCTGCTGCCAGCACTTGGCAGACTGAGGGAGCACTGGCTGAGGCTGTTCAGCCCAGCTGTGCTGCCTTGGACCTCCCCCAGCTCCCACGAACACAACTGTGAAAGGAGGGAGAGAGGCTTCAAGTGCAGCAGATCCCCCTGGCACTGCCGTGGGAAGCTTCCAGCTCTCTTCACTGCTCCTATCAAGAACTCTTTTTCAGCCAGGAGGCTCTTCCAGCACCAGCACAGAGATCCATGGCAAGACAGGAACATGAGCGCACAGGCTGGAAAAGGCTTGGACACTCATTTTCCCATCAAAGGAAGCACAACATCCTCCCTTTACCCGGAGATGCAGATACACAGTCATGTTGCTCCCCTAAATCCCAGGCTGCCCCATGCCTGTCCTGTTCCCAGTGCTCTCCAAGGGGTGAGTAAGGACTCAGACATGCAAATCCACAGGCAAGTGTGTGCATGTTGCAACACGGAGGAGGCTGCTCGGCCCAGGGACTTGACTCCTCCTGTGAACAGCGTCAGGGAACAGGCTCATGAAAAAACCAAGTCTCTAAATATTTTATTTTGATCCACAAGCCTGGCAAGATCTTCTGTGAGCATCCACTTGGGTGGGACTACATGGGCCTCAGAGGAAGAAGTGGGAGTGGTAGGAAGTCAGAGACAGTCTTGAGCTTGGGCTTGGGTTTGGGAGGACTTTCACTCCTTCTAAATAAACATAGAAGCCTTGATGTTTAAGGACAAAAAGCTTTTCTACTTGTGGTTCTTGGTTTGTGTGTTTGAGCAAAAGTTTCTTGGGCATCTGCCAGCCTGACTGAAGAAATGGGGATCAGTAACAAGGTGAATGTATCCCACTCAGCACAGATGAGAGCAGGGCAAAGGGTGCCAGCTGGTAAGATGGGATGGAGCAAGACACATCCAATTTTGGCTACAAAACTTCAGAGAACCATAGAATGCCCCTGGATCCCTGGAAGTGTTCAAGGCCAGGTTGGACAGGGCTTGGAGGAACCTGGGATAATGGAAGGTGTCCCTGCCCATGGCAAGGGGTGGGATGAGATGAGCTTTAAAGTCCCTTCCAAAGCAAACAAGTCTAATTCTGTGATTCCTTGCATGATAACTGGAGAGACCTTGCTCAGATCAGCACCCAGCACATCACCTGTGTGGGACATGGATTCAAGACAGGCTTGTTAGCTCAAGTGCCAGTCTGTGCATGACCCTGGTGCTGATGTTGGTGACCACTGGGACAGCCCCTGGTACCTGCAGTAACAGCAACAGGCAAATGGTTCCATTATTTGGGAAACCCTCTTGGCAGACACACTCAGCACGGTGGACTCAAGTGACCTCTCATTCCTTACTCCATGTTGGACGTTTCCATAGCTGTCTCATATCTGGAAGAAAAATCTTTGTTTTCCTGTCAGCCTTGGAGTTTGTACATTTACATTCTCCCAAATCCAAGGAGAAGCAAGGAAAAGCTTGAAGAGGTAAGGGGATGGATAGTGATTCCACAGTAGCATGACCACACCATCATCTCTTCATCTAAACCTTCCATCTCCACCCAGGCTGCTCAGCTGCTTCTGCTCACAAGAACCTCTGGGGACAAGGTCTTGCTTTCCCTGCCTGATCACCTGTTGGAGAGCCACATCCCCTCTAATGACTCAGCTCTGAATTGCTCAGAATGGTGTTTCCCTCTCTGAACCCACCATGGTTTCATAGAAGCATAGTCTGGTTTGGGTTAGAAGGGACCATTAACTCATCCCGTTCCATGCCCGGCTTTGGGCAGGGACACCTTCCACTATCCCAGGTTCCTCCAAACCCTGTCCAACCTGGCCTTGGACATTTCCAGGGATCCAGGAGCAGCCACAGCTTCTCTGGGCCCCCTGTGTCAGGGCCTCACCACCCTCACAGGGAAGGATTTCTTCCTAATGTTTCTTTCAGTCATTCCAGGAAGCCTAGGCCATGTTCAAACCAGACTTTGGTTCAAAGGAGAAAGGTGAAAGTACAGATATTAGAACTTTAGCAATCAAGATCTCCAGCCATGCTGGGACTTGATGGCAGTGTCCATTGTAGCAGCTCTCCCTGTGCCTGTTTCTGTCCCTTCCCAGTGGACATGGCTGTTGCTGCTCCATTGGGGATCAATACTTCCAGTTAATACGCCTGGGGTTTTGTGGAGTTGGGCACTCAAACCTCACAAAGCTCCAAACCACTTCAAGTCCCTGATCCAGGTGAGTTGCTGGAAACGCCCATGGGAGGCAGCCGTGCTGTGCTGGGAGAAAGGGCCAGGCCTGGCAGTGAGCACTGTCCCTGGCAGGAAGCCGTTTGTCTGCGAGGCAAGGAAACAAGGAGCTTTGGAGACGGCAATCCCATGCAGCTTCTCACTGCTTTTCCCAGCTACTGATCCAAGAGCGCCTGTGTTTACTTCCAGCCTTCCTCTCTGCTCCGCTGCCAAGCAGCCTCGCTGACCGGACACAAAATGCTGCACCAGGAAACACGCTGGGCTGCATCAGATAAAAAGGCCACTGCACGGAGACACTCTGGTGGCATTAACCCTGCTCTACCTGGTCCCAGGACTGTGGCAGCACAGCCAGCCCCGCTCATCGCCCGGTCTCTGCTCCCAGGATAAAAGTTCTTGTCCCTGGGGCTGGTTCCAGCTGCTGTCACAAATCAAGGGCTGAGCAGCAGCCCAGTCACCCCTCCTGTCTCTTTGGCTTAAAGCAAGCTGTACCCAGGCTCTGCAGCTTCACCCCATCCCAGTGAGCAGCAGAATTACTGATGCGGCAGAACCTCTGTGCATTAACACCTGTCCGGGCAGAGTAGGAGGCTCCCTTTGTTTGAAGAATACTTGAAAAAAACATCTGTTTAACAGCTTTGCTGTACTTTAGTCCTACTGCTAGTTCTGCTCTGCTAATTCCTCCCAGTGCTCCTGCACACCCGCCGGGGTCTGCAGGGAAGGGATCCTGTGTTTGACATCCGTGTTATTGTGTCTTGCTTGCTCTCACGCTTGCTGGCCCGGGGCCAGCAGCAGAAGGACGTAACCTTGAGCCAGGCTGGACCCTGCCGTTCCCAGCCACTGAAGTGGGAGAGGGGCTGGAGCAGGAAAAACAAGGAGGCAGCTTTTCCTTTTCTTCGGGTGGTGATTCCCTGGCCCTGCCCAGCACACACATTCTTGACTCAGTGCCAGGGTGGACAGTGGGCAGCCCCAGGAGAGCCAAGGCCAGGTCCTGAAGGCTCCGTTGCGACCGGGAGGAAACGGCAGCTGCTTGCAAAGGGCGCTACGAGGCTGTGACTCAGCTGGGCTGCGCCGCTCACAAACCCAGCCACGGACACATCCTCATGGAGCCAGCCACGGACATATCCTCATGGAGCCAGCCACGGACACATCCTCATGGAGCCAGCCACAGACATATCCTCATGGAGCCAGCCACAGACATATCCTCATGGAGCCAGCCACGGACACATCCTCATGGAGCCAGCCACAGACATATCCTCATGGAGCCAGCCACGGACACCTCCTCATGGAGCCAGCCACGGACATATCCTCATGGAGCCAGCCACGGACACATCCTCATGGAGCCAGCCACAGACATATCCTCATGGAGCCAGCCACAGACATATCCTCATGGAGCCAGCCACGGACACATCCTCATGGAGCCAGCCACAGACATATCCTCATGGAGCCAGCCACGGACACCTCCTCATGGAGCCAGCCACGGACATATCCTCATGGAGCCAGCCACGGACACATCCTCATGGAGCCAGCCACAGACATATCCTCATGGAGCCAGCCACAGACATATCCTCATGGAGCCAGCCACGGACACATCCTCATGGAGCCAGCCACAGACATATCCTCATGGAGCCAGCCACGGACACCTCCTCATGGA
>WEKY01037926.1:77133-91852 GCA_013390045.1 Picathartes gymnocephalus | reverse complement strand
CTCATGGAGCCAGCCATGGACACGTTCTCATGGAGCCAGCCACGGACACGTCCTCATGGAGCCAGCCACGGACACATCCTCATGGAACCAGCCATGGACACGTTCTCATGGAACCAGCCACGGACACGTTCTCATGGAGCCAGCCATGGACACGTCCTCATGGAGCCAGCCATGGACACATCCTCATGGAGCCAGCCATGGACACGTTCTCATGGAACCAGCCATGGACACATCCTCAT
Organism: Picathartes gymnocephalus; assembly: GCA_013390045.1. Classification (NCBI taxonomy): domain Eukaryota; kingdom Metazoa; phylum Chordata; class Aves; order Passeriformes; family Picathartidae; genus Picathartes; species Picathartes gymnocephalus. Next base: position 91,613 of record WEKY01037926.1, on the reverse strand, counting down.
GGAACCAGCCACGGACACGTCCTCACAGAACCAACCACGGGCACATCCTCACAGAACCAGCCCCGGAGTCCATGAGGAGCCACATTGGGAACAGCTCAGCACCAGGTCTGCTCTGGGGCTGGAGTTTTGCATTTCTCCCAGTCCCCAGCTTGCACTGAAGCACGCTGTGCTGAGGCTGCAGCTCCAGCTGCAGGGACCAAAGCATCCAGCGCACACCTCACAGATGTGCATTTCCTCTCCAAGCTCCCTCCAAGCCCTCCTCCTTCCTGCCCCACTGTGCCCCTCCCTGTCACCCTCACAACAGGGACCCTGGGCAGGGCAGGAAACCTGAGCAGGACAAGGACCCGGGGCAGGGCAGAGATCCTGGGCAAGCTCTGTCTCCTGGCTCAGGGCTGCCCCTGGAAAATCTGCCTGCTCCACTTGGCTCAGCTCGGCTCCGCTCAGCCGTGGGCACAGAAGGGCTTGGGAATGGGGACCCAGGGTCCCGGCAGCAGCAATCAGGGAAGGAAGCACCAGGCCCGGGACACTTGCAGATGAGACAGGAAGGGATTACACATATCCCACTGCTCCAAACATGCGTCCCCCTTGAACAAAGCCGTTCCTGCCTCTGTGTGCAGCCAGCGCTGGGAACGAGCTCCCAGCTGCTCTGGGAAGGCTGCGGATCACTTTCCTTTCCCACTGTCAGCACCTGCTTAGAGGTTAGTTCCTACGACCTTCAGGGTGACGCCGTATCACGGTTTTACTGCCCTGAGAAAGAGATGGGGATGATAAACCAGGGCGCAGCCGAGGAGCCCCGTCCCTCCCCCCGTGATCCTTCCAGCCCCAGCGCGGCTTCTTCGGGCCCGTCCCCGAGCCGAGTCCCCCGAGGGTGGCCTGCGTGCACTCTCTCCCATCAAAGTGCAGACCAGGCAGGAATAATATGGACACATATTTTTAGCAGCAGCAAATTACTTCTCTTACAGAAGGAATATTTCCATGCTGGGCTTTTTCCCTTCCCTTATCACAGACTGTATATTTAGAGCGTGAGAACTCTACCTCTCACAAGCAGCCGCTGCCAGGACCCGTGCTCAGGCCGGGAGCCGCTGCTGGCCGCTCAGACCTGCCCCTCTTTGGGACCAAACCCCGCCCCCCCAGCTTTGCTCCACAAGTGGGAACTGCCAAAGGGAGAGCTGAGTTTGGGATATTGTGTGAAAAGAAAAGGAAAAGGCACTCCAGAGAGTTTTCAATCAGCACATTTGTGAAGTTGTGGCTGCAGAGTTGTAGGAAACAGGGGGCAGACCGTGAGCCCTGACACAGCCACCAGCAGCAGCTCAGGCTTCACCGCTTCCCCTCTGGCTGCAGGTACACGAAGGATCCCGAGGGACAGCTGGAACAGCTGGGAACATCCCCAGAGCCATCTGGCTGCTAAAACACACTGCACTTGCCAGCACAGTGTCTCACCCAAAGTGTGGCTTTACAGCCTGTGAGTGAAAGGGCGTGAGTGCTCAAAGCCCCTTCCCAGCATGGACGCATGTGCCAGGTTAAATGGATTGGGGTGGCAAACCACAACACCCTCTGTTTTCACGCTGCTTTCCCATCCCTCTGGCGTGCTGGAGGCTGGGTAGTCCTGCCTCCCTGCCTGCTTCCCTGCCTGCCTGGCCCTGCTGGGAGGTGCTCTCTGGCAAGGAAGGCACAGCCAGCCGGCAGCCCTGGGCTGCAGCTCTGGAGGTTTCTCATTCCTAGAGAGGAGGCTGATTTCACAGCCCGACCGTGGCAAACATCTCAGCGATTTTCAGAGCTGGTCATGGATGAGCTGTTAGGCACTGCTGGACCCACACACTCCGAGAGGAAGTGACACAGAACAGCTCCTCGTGGTCCATGGACCCAACCCCTCCCTGTGGCCCCTCTAAGGCAGATTTAACGGATTTCAAACAAAAATGCATCAAATGCTGTATTTCCACACTGAACATGAGGATTTCATGGTCTGGATGACTTTCATGACATCAAGATTGATATGGACTCTTAATCATAGGTAACAGTTGCTGGATGCAGCCCCAGGATGAGGGCTGGGCATCTTGGATGCCTGCCTGGATTTGCCCCTCTCAGCCTGGCCCTGTTTATTTTCTTCACATCTCTGCTTGGGCATCACCCTTCCATGAGAACATGTCGAGTTGTCAGGCTTCTTGCAAACTGTGGCCCTGTGCCTTCTGACCTGCCCAGGATAACTCCAACAGCAGCATGGGAATGGAAACACATCTGTCTGCTCTAGCACTCATCCCTCGTGGGCAGGGGCTGTGGTGTGGAGGCAAAACCTGTATCGAGCAGCACTCACAGTAACCCAGGCACGTTTCAGTCATGTCAGACAAGGAGTGTCTGTGAAGAGCCCTTCACCCAGTGAAGACATCGCCTGCCATCAGACACCCAGGGTCTTGTACAAGCCAGGGCATCTGCAGTGCAGCGCAGGATCTTAGATCACGGAATCTGTAAGGCTGGGAGAGCCCTCACTGAGTGCAGCTGCTCCTCAACACTGCCAAGCCCACCACTAAACCATGGCCCCAAGTGCCACATCTACACTGGAACACTTTCAGGGGTGGTGATTCCACCACTGCCCTGGGCAGCCTGTGCCAGAGCTGCATAGCCCTTTCTGAGAAGAAATTCTCCCTAATATCTGATCTAAATTTCCCCTAGCACAATTCGAGGCTGTTTCCACTTGTCCTGTTGCTTGTTACTTGGGAGGAGAAACTGGCGAGGAGCGAGGGCCAGTTCTGTGCCAGGCCTCATTTCTCCCACAGATGGGATCAGCTGCAGTGATCTCTGTGACAGCAGTGACATCAGTGATGCCAGCCCCACATTCTGAGTGGGGCTGGCTCGTCTCTGCAGGACTAAGCTCTCTGGCAGGAGCTGTGTGGGGCCAAAGCCAGGAGCTGAGCTGCTCCATGTGAACCACCAGGAGCAGGAACAGAATTCCACTGAAATCGGAGCGTACTGGACACAGTGCTCAGAGCACTGCCATCCTGCAGCCCAGCTGGCAGTGGGGAGAACCACACTGGTGTCTCTCACATGCTCACCAAACACACATAAAACACTGCTCCATGGCTCTTCCCAACGGAGAGTCTCTCAGGAGAGCCCCGGAAATGAGGGATGGGCAGAGATGGGCACTGCTGGCTGCTGAAAGCCTGAGGCTAAGGGACAAAGTAGGAGACTAGAAAGCATTACACATTTCTCATTACCTGAATTTCCAAGAAAAGTGGCTTGGCAACAGGCCAACAGGCCTGGTTGACCAAAAGGCTGAAGCTCAAGCCCTGGGTTCATGCTGGAACAGGGATCTGGACAGTTTGGGCTCCCTAGAAGCAGCAAGTGGCCAGGCTGAGTCAGTGGGCAGGGCTGTGGATGAGGGAGGGATGGCTGGCAGAGCAGCCCAGGGCCAGGCAGACATTTCAGGAACCAAGGAACCCCAGCTACTCCTGCCTGAACACTTTCATCTAGAAAAATGCTTCCCATGGGGGTAGGGGAGGGAGAAGCAAGAAGCGATAGCCAAAATATAGAAGGGAAAGGAGATGCATGTTTGGGACAGGGTTTGAATTGAAAACCCAGATAGTGGGAGTGTTAAAATGAGATTTCCAGGCAGGTGCCTTCTCTCCTGTGTGACCAGGAACAAACCATCCCAAAGTGGGAGACGCACGTCGACACACATCTCACCTTGGATACTTCCAGATCTGCTTTCTGTCCAGTCCCTGTGTTGAGGGAGGGTCCATTCCACTGACACTGCTCTTCCCTTTTTATCTTCTTATTGTGGTGTTATCACCCCAAGGAAATTTCAGGTGCTTGGGAAGGCAATCCCTGGGCATGTACTCCAAGAGCCAGGAGAAACAGGAATTTTTTCCACAGGCGCCATGCCCCTGTGTTGCTGTGATCACTGAGAGGCATGAACTCGGGAGCTCTGAAACACCCAGGATTAAGCCTGGATGCTTCAGGTTAAGCCTTAAGGCTGGGTGAAGTCTTCACCCACTGAGAAATAAAAGAAATGTTTTTGCTGCTCAAGTGGCCTGCGTGAAAATGGCTGGTGTGAAAATTGCTGGTGTGAGGGTGAAGAGCCCGACCCACCCTGCTCCCCCTGGCAGTGACCTGTCCCCTGTAGGGTGGTGGCACTGAGAAGGGCAGGGCAGGCTGGGGGATGTGCTGAGGGAGCAGGATGAGGGCAGAGCTCCTGCCCGGCTGGCTGGGGCTCAGCGCTGCAGCTGCAGCTGACAGCTGCAACAGGAACCAGCTGGGCTGGACAGCGGGAGCAGAGCAGAGAGGATTTCCAGGATGAGAGGCCGAGAGGGAAGCAGGGTCTCTCATGAGATGGAAGGGCTGACTCTAGGGGAGGTCTTCCCGTGATAACCATCACTGCAGGGCTGGGGTTACCCTGTGGCAGAGGCTGAGGAGGTGGAAGGAGGGCTCAAGTTCTCTGTGAAGAGTGTTCAGAAAGGATCAAGAGAGTGAAATCAAGGTGTTAAGACACAGCCCCTGTACAAACAGTCCCTGGCACTTTAGGGGTGAGTACCTTCTGCACTTCAGCCTGCAGGAGCCTCCAGGCAGCACAGAGGGGAGAGCAAAGCTTGATGCAGCTTAAACCAGACAGGTGCGGTCAGCAGCACCTTGCACTTTGCCTGGGTCTGGGGTTCATTTATGCTCCACTTAGTTGCTCTGCAGACAATGACCTTTCCTTGCTCAGGATCTGTTGTTTCACTTGTCCTGCCATGGCAGCAGTTTGATGGATGGGTCATATCCAGCAGTTCACTCTGGATTTTCCCTGCTGCACCAGTAGATTCTTGCTGACATGCAAGTTAGGAAAATCCCATAAAGTCTCCAGCACATGAGACCCCATGGGGCAGGCACCAAGGGACTATTCTCTTTCTGGAAGGATGAGAAACTCATTATCCCTGCAGATGGCCTGGCTGTTCCAGGCCTCTTGCCTCGAATGCCAGCCCAGCAGAGGCCATGGACTCTCTGAGATTACAGCTACTCAGAGTTTATGAGGTTACATAAAACATTTACGGTGGGTGCATTAATAACACAGTGTCTTGTATTTATGGCTGATGCATGCCCACTGCAGAGCAGGGGTGACCCCCAGGCTTAGCTGGAGCCCATGTGCTGGTTTTTGGATGGCTTCCATCAGCATCAACAGCTGGGCTCTGCGCAGTGGCCAAGGGCAGCTCAGATGTCGTGTCTGTGCTCCAGCACCCACCCACGGGCTCCCTCCAGCACTGGGAGCACGAAGGGCTGCTCCCACCAGGACAGAGCTGCGTGTCTGTGGGAGGCACGACCTTCGAGCCAGAGGGGCTGTGGTTTCCCAGCTCTCTCCTCCTACCTGCTCCACCCATCACCATCTGGCCTCCAGCACCTCGCATCGTAAAGGATCCCCTTTAGGAGAGTGAATTAAAGGTGTGATTGCCAAGGAGAGACATTTCCGAAGGCAAGGAGCAGCCTGCCTGTCTGGGAGCAGGGAGGGAGTGGCAGCAGGATTCCCTGAGCACGGGGCAGGGTGTCCACTCAGCCCCAGCTCCCCTCGGGAAGGAGGAACAGCAACAGGAAGAGAGAAGAACTCGCTCAGACAAAAGATAAACAGACCAGCAAGATAGCGAAGCCAAAAGTTGCTAATTAACCTCAAATTGCTTCGGAAAGGACTCCAAGTGGAGCGCTCCCTCTGGAAGGAGAGCAGGCAGGGCTGTCCCAGCACATCTGCTGCCACAGCCCCACTCTGCTGCTGCTTGTTATGTGGGCTGGACTGTGCTGCTGGGATGGGACACCCTGTGGGATGGGACACCCTGTGGGATGGGACACCCTGCTGGGGTGGGACACCCTGTGGGATGGGACACCCTGTGGGATGGGACACCCTGCTGGGGTGGGACACCCTGTGGGATGGGACACCCTGTGGGATGGGACACCCTGCTGGGATGGGACACCCTATGGGATGGGACACCCTGTGGGATGGGACACCCTGCAGGGGTGGCTGCAGCCTGGAGGAGCTGTGCCTGGCTGGTGGCAGCAGCGCCAGGAACCTGCCATGGGCAATAGGAGCCCTTCGTGTCCTCTGCCAGTGCACGGTGATGAGCTACCTGGTGTGACACAACCAGAGGAACCCAAAGGGACACTTTAGAGAAGGACAGTAAAGTGATAAATAATGGAAAAAAATACCCAACTCTGGAGAAGTAACAAATGGGGAACTGGCTGTCCCACCTGGCAAACAAAGCTTGGACACTTACAGGGACTCTGGAGCATTAAGGGGCCCTGACTGAACACTCTGAATATTCTGATTCATAGAAACATAGAAGCTATCAAAAGCTCATCAAATTTTAAATGCTCTAAAAGTATTTTAAAGCTTTCTGTGATAGTTTAAGCTCTCCCCAGGAAACATCCATTGTCTGTGCCAACCTGCTCTCTCCTGTCCCACCCTGAGATCAGAGTGTCCCATTTGCCTCTCCCTCTGAGGAGATCCCACTCACAAACCCACTCTCAGCAGTGCAGGGGCCAGCACATGAATTTAAGGATGTTCTAAGGCCGTCCTGTCCTGGGGAGGGCTCTGCTTCATCTCCTGGGGTACACCACAACTCTGTTGAAACATTATCCAGCACTAGATCATCTTCCAGTTAAAAAAAAAAGCACTAAGAAAATAAGGTAGCATCCCAATATCTGTCGTAAAACAATAATTGATTGTGCAGTCGATGGATGAAGCTCGGGTAAATGACTTGGGTATGTGACAACTACAGAAGAGAAAAGTTAGGATGTGAACAGTCCCACTGGCTGAGAACATTCTCACGCCTGAGCAGGGATGGGAATGAGGTTCAGCACAGCTCACAACTGCCACCACTGCTTTGCTTCCTAAACCTCACTTTCTTTAATTTGGAAAAATAACCATGAAATTAAAGCAAGCAAATAAAGCAAACAAACCATCCTTATCTTAGAAAAATCCCAACGTCACGCTGAAGGGAGATAAGAAATGGTGGAGCAGTTTTGTCCTGCTGTCCATGGGAGCCGTAAGTGTTACATGGCAAGAAAAACAAACACTGCCTGTTGGATGGGAGAAAATGTTTCTTCTCAGTTGGAGAAAGAAAAACACAAAGCGGCTCAACTGCATCCCCAAAACTGTGCAATTTACTTTGCATATTTGGCAGCAAAAGTAGAAAAAGCAGTTTATAATCCAGGGTTTTCATGCAAATGACAGGTTCTTGGTTCCTGAAGGAGCACTTCATTTTGGTGTGCTTTTTAAATTATCATTCTCACAGTACATTAGAATTAAAGGAACACCACCAGCAGAAAACTCACTGACTGAGCATTTTCAGGGCCTGGTGCCCCAGCAATCCCTGGACTGGCTGTAATTTAGGCACATCCGGGAACCAGCAACTGCCTGGATGGTTTGGGGTTTATATGGATAACTGCAGCATTTTCTGTACAGCAAATTTCCCCATGTGCCTTGGCCAGGTAGTATTCCCCTTCCCAGAGCAGCAGGAGACAAGGACTAGGCAAATATCCATGATCCATCTGAAGGCTATGGATGTGCAATACCTTGGGTTTGCTTTTCTTTAGCATTTCACTAGAAAGATGTGAATTGCTGTCCATTTAATTATTTTAAAATGTTAATCCAAACTGCAATAAAGTGGAAATTATGTATAAATCAACCTGAAAAGTTCCTTTTTCTGCCCCAATAGTTGGTTCTGTGCTTCAAGATATGAAACAGCTGGTGTGAAACACATCTAGAGAGACTGAAAAGGGCACTGGCTTTTTTTTTCTGAAACAGTTCAGAATTGGTGAGAGCATCCCAAAGAAGGCAATTCTTCAGGAAGGAGCCGTATGAGGCAGCTCCCTGGGCAGCAAAGGGAACCAACCCGCTGGCTCCAGAAAGGAAGGGGAAAAAAAAAAAAAAACAACAAACCACGAGGGAAGTGAAACTGTGAAAATTTTGAAGTCCTGGGGACAGAGTCCTATGACTGGGCACAGTCCTGTGTCACATGAAAGGTGTGGGAAAGTGCTGAAGCGTTGGTTGCACTCGCATTTCTGGCTTCAAAACCAGCCTGAGAACCAAACCGTAACTTCAGAGCCGGGGCAGCTCCCAGGCGAGCCCCCGGACAGCCCCACCTGGCCGGGGCACCGGGACCCCCTCGCTCCGTGCCTGCCGTGCCACGGGACAGCCCCGAGCGTCCTCGGATTCCACGTCTGGCTGCAATCAAACGGGAATTGAAGCTGGAGCAGTCCCGGTGAGCGAGGCATTTTCCAATTACCTCATCCAGCCCATCCAATCCCGCGCCGGGATTTGTAAACTCAATGAAACCGCACACAAATTACACTGACACCAAGAACAACATTGCACAGGCTGCCCTTTGCTGTGCTCTCCAGGTTTGCTCTGTTTACAACTCTGCCTACTGCCCTCATCTCCCCACATTACTCAGGCTCCAACACGAGAGGTAAACAGGCAAAAATTTGGCTGTTGGTTCTGAGGGCATGGGTTTTTTTATGAGCTCTGATGGGGATAATGAGAACAAACTAGCTTTTTTTGCAGAATTGCCTGGGCTGCTGGAGCAGTGTGTGCCCTGCCAGAGAACAGCCCAGGTGCCTTGGAGGGTGCTGTGTGTCCCTCTGTCCTGGTGCTGAGCTCACAGCTCTCTGCTGTTGGACCACACGCGTTTCTAACCCACAGAACTCTGCTTCCTGCATGGCTGGAGCTCACCTGGACGGAGCCCAGCAGAGCCCAGCAGAGCTGGGGGGAAGCAGGACCTTGCCAGGCACAGCCCTTGCTCCTGGTGGTACTGGCTCCATGTCCCCTCTGTGTGGAGCCACCAGCTCAGCCACCGGCACAGCAGGCAGCTTGTGCCAAACCAGAGCCACACCTGTGTCAGGCCAGGCACAGGCTCCAACTAACAGCACTCATTGCCAAGGGAAAGATGGAAAATCTCCAAAAAACAAATATCACAAATACCTGCACAAACTAGTTGGGATCCTCAGCCCCTGCGCTCACTGCCAGAATTACAGAATGGTTGGAAGGACCTTAAAAAACGTTTTGATCCCCTGCCATAGGCAGGGACACCTCCCACTATCCCAGGTTGCTCCAAGCCCTGTCCAAACTGGCCTTGGACAGCTCAAGACTAGCCACCAGCATGGGCTCAGGTTCAGGAGGCCCACAGAGGTCAACAGCCTTTGGTTGCCCTCTTGCCTCAGGGAAGAGCCTGGGGAAAGATGCACGTTCTGGTATGGCCTGAAACGCTGTGGGTCAGAGCCCTGGCTGGTGAGCACAGACACTGCCAGACAGCTCTTACACAGATTTCAGTGTTCATTCCTTCAGTGTTCATCCAGCTGCTGCTGGTCATGGGGTGACACAAACAGGAAAGTGTCCTTCCTACACTCCATCCCTTCGGGCTGGAGGCTCCTGGAGCTCGGGGAGCTGGATGCTGCATTTTTCCTGGCATGTAAGAGATGGCTCCACAGGTTGTGAGTTCCCTTATTCTGTACCCTCCATCTCTGGCTCTTGCTTGGATATCGAAGCTTGGGACCAAGCACTGCCTGACGTGTGATACACGGCACTCAGAATGAGGAAGGGGAATGAACAGTTGGTCACTCTTTTTCCAGTGACCTCATCACTATGGTTAAAAAGGGGGAACCCAGAGAAGCTTTGTGGTCTTAGAAATACCTATATTCCTTAGAAACAAGAGTTTCGAAATGAGTGTGCAATGGCAAACATCATTTACATGGACAGATGCCATGACTTGTTGCTCAAATCAGGTCTCTGCATTCAGAAATTCTTTGCTAAACAGGTGTCTGTTCATGCGTGGATTCACATTCCCAGTGCATGTTTGCACTTGCCACGGTAACTCCCTGCAGGAATCAGGCCCACCTTGTTTATACACCCTTACCCAGACAGTTGCATATCTGGCACGACTGTGCAGTTCAGAGAGCATTTATGAATGAATTAAACCACTTAACAGAATCAAATACTTGGGGAAAGGACAGGCAAGAAGCAGCTGTCCTTTGTATCACTCAGCATTAAAAATACAGAGGATTGGCACCTTCCAGCCTCTCCTCAGCACGCTCTGTTCAGCATTTTCCCCTCTGGATGCTAAATGGATGAGCTGTCAGAACACAGTACCTGCAGCACGGGAGTTAAATGAGAAACTCTCTGTGTGCACTGACCCAAACTGGTCTAACTAATTCTAGTATCATAATTCTTAAAGCTACTATTGCAGCATTACTTCCATGTATCCAGCTCATTCCAGCAGGCTGCTCTACCTCCTCAGCCAGCAATCCTCAGAGCCACTGACTGAAATTACAGATCGTTTAATTTCAAAACCAATTAAATGTAATTAGAGGAATTTCTACAACCATTCCCTTTATGAGATGCACAGGAATGATCTGTAATTCATCACCACTGGTAGTACCCCTGAAAAGGATGTGAAAGACTTTCTAAGAGGGAAAAAAATCCATCAAGACAAATTTGCTTCCTTTTTTTCCTTCTTTTATCTAGGGAAAGCACCTAACAAAAACACTGGGTCTTCAGTCGAGTGCAGGGGAATTTGGAGTGTATTTCCAGCTCCGTGTCAGACAAAGGCCTGGGGACCTTTTGGCCACTGCCCATGAAACCCATTGTGGTGACACAGCAAAGGCAGTTGGGAGCTGTCAGTGACACAGGATGAGCTCAGTCTGTGTCCCACTTGGCTGGGTGGGCAGCAGCAGACCTGGCCCTTGCCCGGCTGTGGCCAGTGGTGAGCCTGATGTGACCACAGGATTTTTCACAAAAGACCTCTGTCTTAAGAGCTCAGGTCCGTGTGTCTCACCTTCCCAAGCACCACAGCTCACACCAAGCTCACCTGCATCCCTCAAACCTCAGTGCCCCTGGGCTGCCCCCACAGCCCTGCTCCAGAGCCGTGCTAGAATTCAAACTCCACAAATTCAGCACAAATACTTTGAATTTTCAAAAGCAACCAGAAAAGCTTTGTGATGCAGCGAGAGCTGACTTACACCCATTGTCCTGACGCTGGCTGCCTTGCCTGATCTCACCCTTGTTTCAGAGGAAGGTGGCCCCTTCCCAGCGAGGGGCTGGAGCTGGCCCAGTGCCAAGGAGATCAGATGTTGTCCTGATGGAGGTTCCCAGCTCCTCACCTGCAGAAAGGCATTGGAAAGGAAGAGCGAATCGCTGGCCAAGAGAGAGCAGGGCCTCCTGTGGTGGGTTTGGGGCAGCCCTTCCTGCTGCAGCATCAGCATTCCCACCTGCGAGCCTCTGGGAATGGTGCAGCACTGGCCTATACTGGGTGGGCAGGCACTGGTATTACTTGGGGACAAACGTCTGTGGATTATTTAACTCAAATGATCAAATACACTTCACACAGTATTTTCCATCATCCCCCACATGAATTCCCTTGCTCTGCCATTTAGCAATTACTGGCAGACAATTTCTGGGAGACAGATATTAAACTTTGGGGCTAAACCCAAGGTAAACTACATTAGCCCTGAAATGAGATTTTTCTGTCCATCAGGCCAGATTCTTTTTCACACTGGTTTTACACAAGCACAGCAGTGATCCATGCTATGGACTTGGCTATCCCTTCAGCAAGAAGAGCTTAAATCCAGTATTTCTATACCCAGGCAATTTGGGGTTTCTGTGTAACAGAGTACTACTGCCACATGCCTGTGCTTTCATGCAGATTTTTCCTGAATGTTTCGCAGTCCTCTTTCCTATTTTGATAAAAGAAAGTTACTTTCAAAAGTAAAGGCTTATAATTTCTGGTGATCTAAACAGATGTGACTTGACAAAGGGGTCCATTGTAGGGCCATGATAGTGCTTTATTTTTTAACGATGAAGGCTTTGGTTGTTTGTTATGGTGAGAAATAGTTTCCCCTCCAGATAGCCCCTTGAGAAATTCATGAGAGAAAATCCAGACTGTGAAAAGTATGGCTTGAGAGGAATTTGAAACAACATGACAGGGGAAGCAAATCGTCGTGAAAATCCTATTAGAGAAAGCCTGGGCTCATGGCCACCTTCAGCCCCTGCTGCAGGTAAGTTGTCTGGCTGTGGCTGTGCCACAACTGTCCCCAGCAATCAGAGCCATTAGTCAGGCAAGGCTGGCTGTCCTTCTGGAGACCCACCGAGCAAGGCTGAACTTTCCTCATAGGAGGCTGGTCTGAGCCCAAGACAAAACAAGGCGTGAATGAGTGAACCCACGGGTCAAGGTAAGGAGGGAAGAGCTGGCAGCAGAGCCCCGCTGCCATTGCACAACTCTGGCTAATCAGACACAGATACAGATGCAAACACCCGTGAAGGGTTCAGAGAAGTTTACATTTCAGCTGGGTTTCACAGCTGGACAGGGATGGCTTCACATGCAAAGCTGATTTCTCCAGGGTGCAGCTCTGGAGAGGGGTAACCCCTGCAGTGCCTCTGAAAAGCTCCAGTTTCTGACCCGCGGTCAGGTTTGTTCCCCTTCCTCCCAGGCTTCTTTCCATGCACATGCTGAAGTGCTCTGCTCTGCTGTAATTCAAACACAGTTCAATAAATTTCAGTTCTCATTTAAGACTTCATTTTTGAAGCCTGGGTTCATGTCAGAACAGTTTTAAGGCCTGCAGCATCAAAAATAATCTGTCGTAAATCTAAAAATACCAGCTTTTCAGAGAGGAGATGTGAGGTGCCAAGACATTTCACACACAGAGACAATTGTGAGATTGGGCTTCAAGCTCCATATGCATTTTTTCCATTTTTACCTAATGCTGGACTCAGTAATTTGAGCCAAATCATCTCGAGGGGTTTTATCTAATGGTCCCCTGCAAGCAGGGTCTCACACCCATCAGCAGAGCCCATTTTCCTCCTGCTGCAGAGGTGATTCTAATGGCAGGACCTCCACTCAGAACACCACACTCCAAACTTTTGCATGGTGCCTTTTTGGAGCTGAGCCACAGCCATGGCTGGACCTGGCCCCACACTGCACTGGGGCACACGTGAGGAAGATAAGCATGAGCACAAAGAATCCACAAAACTGCCAGAGTGCAAGAAATTGGCCAATTATCCAGCCTTGATTTTTAGCAGAGGCCATACAAAGGGATGGATGAGAGGATCACAGAAAAGGAGGGAGAGGTGACTATCAGGGAAAACAGAAGTGCGGTGAACTATGAATAAGTATTTACAACCATCCACTGAAAGGTTGTTCCTAGCCCAGCTTATAACTAGTGACTGAATGTCAGGATTATTTAGGAGGACTTGTTAAAATAAGCAAAAAAATATTTAGTAGGTAAAACTGACAATGCTTCTAAATCAGAGCAGCTTTGTGTGGTGTAAGGACTGGTGTCCTTCCACACCATGGGGCCACAGCAGGGACAGGGACAGGGACAGGGACAGGGACAGGGACAGGGACAGGGACAGGGACAGGGACAGGAGTGGTGGGCTCATCTCTGGCCATCAGCTGGCCCCCCTCACTGATATTCCTGTAGAACCACTGGCTATGGCATTCAGTGCCCGTCACACCTCAACACTTTAATTTAAACCAGAGCAGGATGTGTCAAAATTGGTCAGAAGGGATGGAGAGGAGGAGGTGAAGGCCAGCACCCAGCAGAGATACAACAGCTCTGTGCAGACAGGCCCTCACTTACACTGCTGCTGGGCTGAAAAAATTATCAGAAAATACCCATTGAAAAATTCCTTTTCCTGTCTGATTTTGTAAACACAAGTTCAGCACAGGAGACTCCATGGGATAAGATGGTTTTGATGATTTCCAGCCACACATACACTCTGCAGACTCACTTCCCAAACAGCCCATTATCACTGTGCAGGCAGTTCATTTATTCGCTGGGAATTCTCATTTGAAAAAGCTAATCAGGCAGGATTTATTTCCCTCTGATAAGGCACAGGAGAGCATGGTGAAGGGTCTGGCTCCTGCTGGTTGTCAGGCTCCTTGTCTGGAGGTTAATGTCAAGCTGACACCAGAGCAGGGCTCTGACGTGTCCCTCAGCCCCCGTGTCCTGGGCGCCTGGTTCTGGGAGCTGGGGCTCTGCCACCAATGTTTTCACAGGACATGACAAGGATCAGCTCACTGCCTTGCTTTCTCCAGGAGTAAAAGTGAGATATTGCAGCCAAGCAGTCCAAAGGATGCAAAGGTGGGAGTCCATCCCAGTCAGGAATTGTGCAAGGCCTTAACTGAGCATAGCATCACATCCCAGAGCACCGGGAGCTGCCACAGGAGGCAGGATTTTGGGACAGCAGAGTAGGGCTTGTACAGACAACCTAAAGCTCTTCTCCATGCACTGGCCCGATGATGCCATTCTGGGGAAACAGCACCAGGACCTGCTGTAGGGCTCAGCCCACATTCCTTGGCAAGGAGCAGTTAGGGGGGCAGAGCTCCCTGACACAGGGCTCGGATCCATGGAGAGCCGAGATCATCATTGGCAGATGTATCTTCCTCAGGGCTCCAAAATCTCTCTCAGCAAACAGAAAGCAACTAGAAGGGAAAAAAAAAAAACAAAAACAACAAAAGAAAGCCAGGATTTGA
>WEKY01037926.1:17218-77099 GCA_013390045.1 Picathartes gymnocephalus | reverse complement strand
AAAAAAAAAAAGACCAAAAGAAAGCCTGTATTTGAAATGTGCTTTGTTTTCTTTCAAAAAATCCAGGATCCCATCCAGCTTGAAAGGGAAGGCAAGCACTGAAACAAGATCTTTGTTTTTTGCATTAGTTTAAGAAGAAAATACTTTAAAAAATATATTCCTCTGAGATTCTGATACTGCCTCTATCCCCCACTTTTGGCAGGCTGGGAGCAGGTCACAGGTGGTGTTCTCATCCCTGGCCCACAGCCCTTCTCCTTAATCCTTTCCAGCCTACATGGGGATCTTCCCCCCCACACCCCCTCCTGCAGCATCCTCCATCCAGCATTTCAGTCCTGGCACAGTGGCCCCCACACTTTCTCCTGGGGGACACCTCCTCTGCCCCAGGGGTTTGAGCCCTGTGTCCCTCCAGTCTCTGAACAAACAGAAATAGCAGTTTCACAGGGAGCTTGGGGTGAACCAGGGGCTTTGTGGGGTAGTGACACCCCTTTACCACCAGCAAGGACATGAGAATGCATCTTTCAGGTCCCTTCCAAATCAAAACAGTCTGAGATTCTATGAAAGAGCAGCCAAGAGCTTTTCTCAGTCCTGCCAGGGTCTGAAGACTCTCAAATAAAGTGCTGCTCTTTGCCAGCCTGAGCTTCCAATGCTCCCCAAAAATGCCTGAGAGGTTAATTCCCATCAGGGCTGGTGCTCTCTGCCCCCAGCACAGAGGGGCTGGTTTGCAATGGTGTCTCAGAGAAGCTGCCATCCTGCAGTCAGGGCTGTGCCTGGCACCAGCCAAGGGGTCTCTGCTGCAGCTCCCGAGGACAGAAACTCACTCTCCGTTTTCTCTTGGCTGCACTGGCTGTGCAGGTTGAAGCATGAAAGGCTGACTGCCAAGTGTTATGGTGTGAAGCCATTTTCCATTTAAAGCTCTTGTTTTTCATGGCTTATAAGTTCCCACTCTCTGCCTCCATTCCTTTGGGTTGGGATTTGTCATGCTTGCTCTTAACCCAGGGGAGAATTTCTTTAGGAAAGTTCGATGGTATAAGTAGCAGCAATTCCTCATCTGGCTTTCGTCATGGAAGATAAGAGACATTCACAGAAACTCGCAGCCTCTGCGAGGGAGGCAACAGCAGGGAGAACTCCTGCCCCCAGCCCAGCACAAGCCCAATCCCACATGCCCCAGGGTTTTCCAGGAGTAAATTCAGCAGCAATTCCCATACTTGGACGTGGACAAACACCCACCCAAACATGAGCATTAATTGCAGCCCACAGGGCTGGTTTGCAGATGGCTGAGCATGAGGATGTGAGCAGCAGCAGCTCACTGATACATTTTCTCGATGCATCCTGGGTGCAGGTGGAAATTCCAAACCTGCCAGGCCCCAGTTCCTGCATAGGCCCAGGGAAATGGTTGGAGGTGGGGGGTTGTGGATGAAAAGCTCAACATTCCTCAGCCACCTGTACTGGGACCCAGAAACCTTCTGCCCTGGGCTGATCCCCTCTGCCTCCCCCACCTGCAGAGCTGCCCAGCCCTGGGGTCCCAGCACAGGAAGGGACTGGAGCTGGTGGAGAGAGTCCAGAGGAGCCCACAGGGATGCTCCAAGGGCTGGAGCCCTTCTGCTCTGGAGCCAGGCTGGGAGAGCTGGGGGTGCTCACCTGGAGAGGAGAAGAGCCCCACCTGGGAGAGCTCAGAGCCCCTTCCAGGGCCTAAAGGGGCTCCAGGAGAGCTGGAGAGGGACTGGGGAGAAGGGATGGAGGGACAGGACACAGGGAATGGCTTCCCACTGCCAGAGGGCAGGGATGGATGGGATATTGGGCAGGAATTGTTCCCTGGGAGGGTGGGCAGGCCCTGGCACAGGGTGCCCAGAGAAGCTGTGGCTGCCCCTGGATCCCTGGCCGTGCCCAAGGCCAGGTTGGACACTGGGGCTGGGAGCAGCCTGGGACAGTGGGAGGGGTCCCTGCCCATGGCAGGGGTGGCACTGGATGAGATTTAAGGCCTCTGATGACCCAAGCCAGCCTGGTGATTGCTAATTCATAACCAGAGCCAGCTCTGTTGGCCATGCTGATACAAACCACCCGGGCACTCCAACCCTGCTCTGTGCCAGCTCCTGTGCAGCAGAAGACATAAAGTAACTTTCCTTTTTGATTTAAAAAAAAAAAAAAATAATCAAGGAATGCAGCTGCAAGCAACTGATGTGTTATGATTGAAATTTCAAATGAAAAAATGTCAAATGTGCAAAATGAGCCCCACTCTGTCCCACCCACACCCCATAGCTCAGCCTTCCCTTTGTGCTTCCCAGACTGCCATGAAGTGAGGCAAGAAAAAGGTCTCATCAGCATCCATGGAAAATACAGTTTTGAACATCCCAATTTTGTTTGGTTTAAATCTTAACAATAATATTTATATTAATGCTATTTATTCTAATTTATTTTCATTTAAACATGTGCACAAGAGTAAAATAAAATCAAGTCATGTTAGGCTATTTTAAAAACAAAAACCACAGAGCAGATAAGGAAGATAGATGACATCTTTCCTGTGGAGAGATGGCTGGGGGTCACCAGGCACTGACGTAAGAAACAGAAATTTGTTTCTACACCAAGGAACAATAAGAAGGCCTTTAAACATTTTGACAAGGAGCTGTGAAGACAGAGCGGGGGTAAGCTCCGCGGGAAGGAATGATTCCTCACTCTTCCGCCTAAGCACCAAAAAAAAGCACACAAAAGAAACATAAAAACCCACAACCCTGTCTCGGTTCTGTAGGAAAAAGTATTTTTCGTGATTAGAAACAGGATGTTGCTTTTTCAGATCCTTTAATTTATTTACCAAACATGGCATCTCTCCACAGGTTTGAAGGTTAATCACATCAGTCCTAGTTCTGCTATCACACCCCGAAGTGCCATTAAAATCCCGGTGGTGGGAGGATGCACCATGCTGGTTGGTCCCGGGGCTGTCCCAGTGATTAATCACAGGATTTCTCAGTGTGCCATTCCCCAGGAACAGCCAGCCCCAAACTCTTCCCTTCTCAAGCTAAAAGGGCCGATCTCCAATGAAGCAGACAAAAAGAAATGCCAAAGGCTGCCACCAGCAATGACAAAGCTTGCAGGGCACTCCTGGGACTCCATTGGGAAATACAGCCTGGCAGCAGCAGCCCCACAGCACTGCCAGGCCAGGTAAAGCAGGGAATGACTGGGAAAAATGGGCCAGTCTGGGGCAGTTTCACTTCTAGTCCAGTCATATTGTGACATTCCACTGCGTCTTACTGTCAGAGAAGCACTTTTGTGTTCTCACCTTCTCAGGAAGGTCAAGACTCTGCAGCTTGCTGGCCAGACCTGTCCCCCCACGCTCTCCCTTCTGACTCCATCCTGGTGCTTACAGAATAAATTCCGTGGGGAATTGATTTGCCTTTTTGCCCTGTGCTTGTGCTTCACTCTCCATGTTGCTACTACCCTGCTACCAGCAGCGTTCCCCCATCAGCCCCTGCAGGCTGGGGTTGGCCCCTCGTTTGCTGGTGCTCACTGGTCTCCTTGGGATAATGTGGGAGGGAAGCAAAGGTAACTCGAGGATACAGCTGGCATCATCCAGGCAGACCCAGCAGAGGCTGAAGCCTCATGCTGGAGGAAGGTCAGCTGGTGTTGGCCACATTGCTAAGCCAAATCTTCCCTATTTAAACCAATTCCAATTACAGGTCACAGCAAGAAATCCAGTTCCAGTGCTGCTGGAGGCAGACTGCTCCTGTCTGATGCTGCTCTTCACTGAAGAACTTCTGTGACTTCCTGGCTCCAGGTCCTCCCATGGAGAGGCAAGGTGAGAGGGAGAGAAGAGCCGGAACAGCTCAGCAGACTCAGGGAAAGTCTGAGCTTTCATGGGAAAAGAAAACAATTCTATCTTTTTCTGGTTGTCTACAAACGAAAGACTGTTTAGTACTGAAAGTAAAAGACAAAGTTGCTTTGCCTCAACTCGGTATTAGATTTTAAATTCCCATCAGTTTTTACTTTACCTCACCATTTTTCACTGTTTGGTGTTAACCACATGAAACCTTTCAGCCATGGTTCTCGTGACCAGAGCAGAGTGCACTGTGTATTAGAGGAAACAAAAGGCCTGGTTAAAGATTTGCAGCCACTCCAGATAAAAGAAGAGGGATATTTAATTAGAGTGGCCCTTCTCCAGATAATGTTCAAACCACATCAAATACATACAAATACTGACTTCAGGAAATTAAAATTGTAGACTTAAAACCATGAGTAAATCAAGGAATTCTCATGCTTAACTTTGTCCCCTGACCCTCAAGGTCTTCTTTCCTGATCCACTTTCCTAACAGAAACAGAAAGTGAGCTGATCTGCCAAATCAGGCCCTGTGCTCACCTCTGCATGCTCACACAGCCCAGCAGCAAAGGGTTCCCTCTCCTCATTACTGCCCCTTTGGATGTGCACTACCACAGGATTTCTCCAGGCACCAGCGTTGCATCAGTGCTACCCAAAAAGCCTCGATTGACACAAGTCAGCTCCCCTCCCCTCGCTGGGAATTTGGGTGAGTGGTGCCTCTCCCACCCTTGCAGGACATCCCAGGCTGCTCACAGCTCTCTGGGGAGCTGCTCTGCTGAGCCGTGCTGAACAAGAGCGTTGATTCCTCTTGGGGGATCTGTGCAGGGAAGTGATGCAATCACTGTCCCTGACAGCGTTCAAAAAACATGCAGATGTGGCACTTGGGGACATGGCTTAGTGCTGGGCTTGGCAGTGCTGGGGGAACGTTGGACTCAATGATCTTGGAGCTCTTTTCCTACGGTAATGATCCTATGAAAATGTTCAGAGATAAAAATCAGAATTAAGGGACTGCAGTAAACAAGAACAAACTAAATAATTCTGGATTGTCAATTGTTCAACTAATGCCAGTCACATCAGGAAAGTCACACTGCAGTTGTACTGTGACAGTGTCAGAGGGAGGGACACGGCGTTTCCACCTTGGACAGGCAAAGGGTGAACATGGGGAGGATGTTGTGTGAAAGGACACCAGAATCAAAACAGCTTGGGGCAATAATTTTATTTTTCATATCAATACCCACCCTGCTTATCTTTGCAGAGCCCAAACCAGAGGTGCTGACAGGGTTGAGGAGCCGCTACTGGCTCCTACACAATAGAGCAGGCACTGCTGCTTTTCCAAGGGGAGATAAACTGTCAAGTGAATTGGAGATTAACTATCCAGATGTAAATGAATTCATTGCTATGCAACTGATAGGGCTCAGGCCTAGTTTAGTGCAGGATGGAGTCAGGTTTGGAGAGCTCTCTCAATGGCCAAAGAATTTATAACCTGTATTCATGACCCTCTGTAAAGGGCCGCCTGACAATGCCAGCGCTGGCAGCATTGTTCCTTTTGAAGGGCTTCACCACTCCACCCCCACTCCTCTGCCCCCAGTTTACTGCCCTCCTCCCTGGATCCCCCACAGCCCGCTCTGCACCCTGCCCTCCTCCCCATCACACAGGAAGAAAGCTGGGGGGAGGAGACCTCCGTAGGAGAATTTGCTATTCATGTTCTGTTCCCCCTCACAAATCCTTAACTTCTTGTCTCTTTTAAATCTTTTTTCTCTTGAGAAAGAAAAGATCAAAGGGCTTGGGGGCTGATGCTTTCTGAACTAGGCACTTCTTGCCATGGGAAAACAGCGATGGGGAAGGGCTACACAGAGATGCTTGTGACTGCATCTGGGGGAGAGCCCAGGAGATGGGACTTTCTTCCATGGAAATGCTTTCTGGAAGCCTTCACCAAGCAGCCCTGGAAGGAGGATGCAGCTCTCCAGCATCAGTCCCACACCTTGGGGCTGCAACAACAGCAGATTTTATTTCAGGTCACATGTGAACGGCCTTCATGTCTTCCAGGAATGAGGAGGGAGATTGGGAGTGTGTCCTGGGCTGGATGGCCCACGGGCACCATCAGCATGTGCCTCCAGCAGTCACTGGAGCACTGGACCAGCATGGACCTTGTCTGAAGGCCACTCCTTTCTCCTGTGGCTCCTCAGGAATGCATCAAGAGAAGGAGAAATAGATACACTCACGTGACTGCTCCAGAAACCACCTATGTGAGTGGGGCCCTGGTCCCAAAAAGACAAATGATTCTGCTCAGTATTCCCACATGATCCATCAGGGAATGGAGGAGAGTTTCCATGCTCATAGAGGAGTGATACAAAATAATCCCATTTCCCACCTGACTGGGATGAGTGTTTATCTCAAGGCAGGACGTTGAGGTCCCCAAGTATCTTTCCAGGGAAAATGGATTTTTCCCTCATTCAGTAATGCAGTTTGACACTGGCTGGCTGTCTCCTGCCAAGGTAGATGAGTCACAAAGCAGAACCCACACACAAATAAGAGACTTGTACCAAAGCATTGATACCAAATATTTCAGGGAAAAAACTGCTCTTGGCCTAAAGGTTTGTGCGAGTCTCCAGCTGGAGATGGAACTTCAAAGCAGAGGCTTTAATCCCTAAGGAGGGAAGCAGGCTCCTGAGGAACCTTTAATCATTGTTGCTTGGACAAACAACACACAAATAATCTCCTGTTTGGAGGTCTCCTTCTCCTGGGAGGTAGATGGTCGACACTTTGATGTTTTGGAAAAAATGTTACCTCGGCTTGAGGGGCTGATCTGAATGACATTTTTTACTCTAAGCCTGAACTCAAGGCTTGCTGGCACAGAAGTGGGAATCTGCAAAGACTATTCAACTGCACAGGTTCAGCCCACCATCTCCCTTTCTCACAGCTATCCCTCTTTTCCCACTCATCCACCCTGTGACACCTCCTGGACCCTTCAGAGGGGTCCTGGCTGGGTCACCATGGCCTGGTTTTTCTCTGACACTTCTGCTCCAGTCCCTGTGTCGCATTTGGCTTCTGCAAGAGTTCTCATGGGCTTTAGAGTCCCCTCACGGGCCACTGTCCTCTCCCGGCAGGTCCTGGCACTTTTGCATTCCACAACAAGTAAATCATCCTTATCCAAAGCTTATTCCCTCCTTAATTTTCAAACTTCTGATCTCACCAGGAAATGCTTCCAAAGAGCCTTCAAAGTCATCACAGAATCACAGAATCCCCTGAGCTGGAAGTGACCCACCAGGATCATCCAGCCCAGCCCCTGGTCCTGCACAGACCCCCAGCAATCCCACCCTGGGCATCCCTGGGTGTCCAAAGGCTCCTGGAGCTCTGGCAGCCTCGGGGCCCGGCCCATTCCCTGGGGAGCCTGGGCAGTGCCCAGCACCCTCTGGGGGAAGAACCTTTCCCTGATTTCCACCCCAAAACCAGTCCTGACACGAGCATCGAGCAGCTCAGGCACAACTGTCTCACTGTCCCTCCACTTCTGGGATGCACAGGCCAGGGCAGGATCAGAGGTTTGTTCCATGCACTTAATATTCCATTGTTTTAGGAACAGCCTTACTTGTACCACACTGCTCGCAGCTCGTTTCTTGGCCAGTTTACACTCAAACCCACGGGCCTGAGCCCATGTCAGGGGTCTCTCTCTGGGCCCAAATGAGCACATGGCCACTCTCCCTTCCCATTTAGCAACTCCTGACTCAGCTCCCTAATGTGAGATTAAAATCTGTTCCATGTGTTGCAGGGTAGGTCCCTTAAGGGTTTCCTGGAATCACACCATGAATGCCCTGCAGCACCCCCAGCCCCATGACAAGTGACAGGTCTTACAGCAACCCTGACAATTCACATGGCTTCTCTGCCTTCCAAGCTGTGTTCCTGACACAGACTTTAAGAATGTGTTTCCTCTGTAGGCTCAACAAATGCCTGGAAACCGCTCATGAGCCAAGGGGAACAGCTGCCTCCCTTCAGAGCTGAACTACTTCCACCACCACCCCCAAAACCAAGCACAGGAACGTTCTCATTACTAGAGAGGATAAGTGTTTGTGCTGAAAGAAAAATGTAAATTGCTTTAAGAAATGCCAAATTAGCACAAGTGACCCACAACCAGAAAGGCAAAAATTCTCCAGCAGAGATTTAAAGGCAGTTGAATGTCTCAGCAAATTAGCTCCGAGGCTGCCCCAGTGACAAAGCTCTTCTTGCACTGGGGCTATGATCCCTATAAACCAGTTGTCATTCCAAAGCATTTCTGATTAATTTTGCTCTACTGCTGAGGAAAAAAAATGCAAAATGTCACCATCATAAAACTGCCAAAGGGGGCTTGTAAAATAGAGTGTTTTTACACTGGCAGACAGCAACAGGACGAGGGGGCACAGTGTTAAACTGAAAGAGGAGGGCTTTACATGTGATATTAGGATGAAATTCTTCTCTGTGAGGGTGGGCAGGCCCTGGCACAGGGTGCCCAGAGAAGCTGTGGCTGCCCCTGCAGCCCTGGCAGTGTCCAAGGCCAGGTTGGACATTGGGACTTGGAGCAGCCTGGGACAGTGGGAGGTGTCCCTGGTGCCCTGAGCACTCTCTGACCTATGGAGAACACCTTCTCCTCTGGCTTTTCCTCCTCACTCCTGTCTCATCTTTCCTTCCTCACTGCCCATTAGGTGATGTGTTTACAGCAGCATCCATCACCACAGCATCCAAGGAAGACAGAAAGCTCCCAAAGGCCAAATTTTCTTCCCAACTTTGTCATTTTGCTTTTGCATTTCAGTTATTTTCCTGACAAAAGGCTGGGGAGGTTGAAGCTGGCTGGAGCAGGCAGTGAGCAAGGAGCAGAGCTGCTGTTACTGCACACATCTGCTGTTCTCCAAGAGCAACTTGGAAAGGAACAGACTCACAGCTCTTGTCGCAGTGTGCTCTCAGTCTGCCTTAGCCATGAGGAATTAGTTTCCCATAAAAGTTCAGGGGCCTGTGGAAGAGCCTGAGAGAATCTTATTCCCTCTTTAATTTCCAAAACCCATTTACTTCTCCCTCTTTTAACTGCCCCAGATGGGAAGGACTTGGGAAGCAAGCTCTGGAGCAGAGGAGCAGGTGCTGGGGCAGCCCTGGGCAGTGTCCCCGTGCCCTGCCAGCTCTGCAGTGTGGGCCCTGCTGTGGCTGCTCCGGGGAGCCCAGGTGAGCCCAGCCAGGGAGCGGTGGCTTTCTGCAGCCACAGGGAATTTCCTGGAAGAGCAGCACGGCAAGCCCAGTCCTGGATGGTGCCTCGCTGCAAGACTCCCACTCCTTGGCTGGAACTCCTCCATCCCAACAGCAAATTCAGAAAATAACATCATGAAAACAGGCTTCTTTTTTACATCTTTTTTTTTTCTTTTTTTTTTTTTTTTTTTTTTCCCATTGCTCATTTTACTTTACTGAGCTACTGCATACGGAGCCGAATCTTTATTTTGGCTGCTGTCCTTCTGCAATATCATTCCCTGCGCACAGAGGAAAAGCCCTCTGGAGATTTCCAATCCAAACAGGCCCTTGTTTTATCTACAACTATTTGAGTACATGACCTCAGATAACCCCGTGGTCAACTGTGTGCCAAATTCAAACTGCAGCCATGGGAACTTTAAATACAGAGGAGATTTTCCAGCTTCCCTCAGAAGGGAAGGCGCTGAGTGTCTCGCTGTGCTGGGGCCGATGGGAGCCCGGCTGTGCCCGCGGTGCCACGGATTCACCTCTGCCCGGGAAGCTGCACACACGACTGACCCCTGCTAAACACACAGTCACTGTCCCCTCCTCTGCTCAGGGCTCTGACACCGCTTCACATTGCTGGAAAGACAAACAGCTGCACTTGGGCCAGCAGCCTCATCTGTAAGGCTGTGTTTGGATTCCTCCGGACAGGGGAGTTTTTCATCTTCATTAGCTGCTGTTCACAGCCACATCTGCCATTACTCACTGGGTCAGAGCCTCCTGCTCTCTATTGCTGCTTACAAATTGAAATAAATCAATTAATCTGGTACTTTGAATGAAATTCAGAAGAATTTGGCAGCCAGGGTTTCACAGACAAGAAGTGCATATGTGTGCCTCACTCTGCAAGTCCTTGGAAACAGAGCTCAGAGAATTTAGGCAGAATCAGGGATGAGAATTTTTCACAGCCATGCCCAATTTGCTTTTTCTTCCCAGATCAATACTTCCTCATGTATGCATTAATATGAAAGAGGAGAACCACAGAATCCCAGACTGGTTTGGGTTGGAAGAGACCTTAAAGCTCATCTCATTCCACCCCTGCCATGGGCAGGGACACCTCCCACTGTCCCAGGCTGCTCCAAGTCCCATCCAGCCTGGCCTGGGACACTGCCAGGGCTCCAGGGTCAGCCACAGCTTCTCTGGGCACCCTGTGCCAGGGCCTGCCCACCCTCACAGAGAAGAATTTCATCCTAATATCCCACCTAACCCTGCTCTCCTTCAGCTTAAGGCCATTTCCCATTGTAACACTACACACACTTGTGAAAAGTCTCCATCCAGGGAATGAATCTTAGAGCTGAATGCAAGCACAGAGGAAAAAAATCGGAAGCTCTAGAAACAGCACAGGAATTTGGTCTTGACAGTCTCCGGATCAGTTTTTGACATTGTCACACTGAACACATGCCCATGTTATTTCCCATCGGGAAACAACCCCGCCGAGCAGGACACAGCCTGGAGACCCCTGGGGTGCCTCTGCTTCTCCTCACTGGGGTTGTTGTGTCTGTGGGATGGGGCACAGACCCCGCGGGCCGGCCTGAGGACAACAGCTCATTTCACAGGTGGCTCTCCCAGCCACCAGCACTCGCTTCCTGGGCACCCAGGCTTCCTGGGGCTCAGCACAGAAACACAGAGCTTTCAATAAACATTTCTGCAGAGGCAGTGTCCCACAGGGTGGGAGGGAGGATGAAACCTCAGGAACTGCTTTGGCCCCTGGAGCAGCCCCGATGCCTTGGTGGGGGCTCAGAGCAAGCCTGGGTCTGGGGTCTGGGGTCTGGGTCTGGTACTCCTGCCAGGGAGGCTGATCACACCCACTCGGGGCAGTTTTCAACTGTATGCAACTATACATTCACATGAATTATCCAGAGACCTTTGCATTTCAAGGCTGTTGTTATTTTGATCTTTACAATCTCTGGAAAAAATGAGTTCAATTAAGTCTCATCATTAGGAATTTGCATAAGTTCACTTCAAGGCTTTGTGCATTTCCTCCGGTTCAGATCTCAGTGCTCTTGGTGTTTCCCCTCCTCACTTATAACCCTGTTGCTGTAGGGCATTCCAAGTAAATCATCCACCACCAGTTTCCTCTCTTCAGCAACATGCATCGAGCTTTTCATTCCGGCTAAATGAAGCTTCAACTGCTCTGTACAGCGGCAGCCCAGTTAAAGGTACAGCATCACTTGCAGAGAGGGCAGCTTTTCCCTCCAAAAAAAAAAAAATTAATAAGAAAACATATTAATTTGGACTCCATTCGTGGGAGGAAAGATTTGGTTGCATTTGGCAGCACAAGGGTGAACAACGAACCAATTCTTACATATTCTCTGGCAAATTCATTTGCGAAGCACGAAGAGCCCTTTTCACTCGGAATAATGGAGAAACACCCTCGGAATCCGCGAGCTGAGCTCAGCCACGGCCGAGCTGCGGCGAGGGGCACATGAGCTGCGCCTGCTCCACACGCTGGGGTGTCTGCACACAGGCATAAACACCCACCTAACTTCGCGCTGAAGTTCAAATTTCAGCTAATCGCATTCTGAACTGCCACGAGGGTCCAAGCGGAGTGGGTATCGCCAGGGTAGGGCTGACTGCCCCAGCCCCAAGGCTGGGTGGAGCTCCATCTCCTGAGCCGGGAGCGGCGCTGCTGCCGGGAGAGCCCCTGGGAGACCGGGAGAGCCCTGGGGCGCCGGGAGAGCCCTGGGGGGGCCGGGAGAGCCCCTGGGGGGCCGGGAGAGCCTTGGGGGGCCGGGAGAGCCCTTGTGGGGCCGGGAGAGCCCTGGGGGGCCGGGAGAGCCCTTGGGGGGCCGGGAGAGCCCTGGGGCGCCGGGCCCGTTGTCGCTGTCCCGGGCCGGGCACCGGCGGCTCTGGGCTTGCAGGGCTTCGGCCAGAGCCCTCCTGCCTCCTCCCGTCCCCGGACATCTGGGCAGCTGCAGAGCGAGCCAGACTGGGGACCTGAGCTGGGATAAAATCAACCATCTGGTTTTGACAGGCCCGTTTCAAGTGGGATCAGTTCCCTTATGCCGCGGCCGTGCAGTTAAACGAGCACTTGTGCTGGGACGAGGGGGGTGAGAGAGGGGCTGGGGCAGGGAGCAGAGCCCCGGCTCCATCCGGCTGCACTGGCTGCCTGCACCGACTTCAGACTCTCATGAAATTCTGGCAGAAACATCCTGGTCCCATTTCCAGCAGACCCTCAGAGACCATCTAGTGTTCTTCTGGCTCTCCTTTGCAAACGGCTTGGAGGAGCTGGGCCCACTGAGACCATTCACACTCCTAATTGCACCCATAAAACACCACTGCACCATCACTGCACCCTGGGGACGGGTGAATCTTGTCCTGTCTCCAACACAGACCCTGGCTTCAGTTTTCAAAGCTTTTCATATTTTTCCAAAAGGGTATTTTCAACGTTAAAACACAATACTGCCTCAAACTAGTGGGGATCTTTCCACGTAGCCTTTTCCCTCTATTTATTCCATGTCCTCTACTGACACAGCTATCTCTCTCCTGCTAAGCAACCGGCTCTGTATGCATGGATGACTCTTTGCAAATGAAAAAAATAACTTGGCTGATGCAGCTTAGGTAGGAGAATCTGAGTGTGTGCATTCCTTCTGCGGCTGGCCCCAGGAAAAGGACACCCTGCCACTTCCAAACCTGGGAGGTCTTTGAGAGCTTGGCAGCGGTCCCCTGGGAGGCCCGTCATTAGCCATTTCAAACTGGCTGCAGAGCAGCGCTGAATGGGAGCCCGGACAAAGCCCCCGCCGAGCTATCCGTCAGGAAAGGCTCCCGGGCCTGGCAGGGGCTGTTAACAGTAACAATGATGACAATATAGCTGGGATTTTCAGGGGTGGGGACTTCAAAGAAGCCCTAAAGAGGTATTTTTCATTAAGGAGTAAGAAAGCAGCTGAGTATTGTTTTTGGCATTAGAGCTGAATATGAATGTTACTGCGGTAAGTCATAGATCAGCGACAGCATAAATTGGCACTGATTTAAATATGCATGAGCTGCCTTTCTGAGTTTCTCCCATTCCATCGGGCCTGCAGAACCTGGGCAAACCAGCAGCCCTTGGACTTTCCCTCACGGACCCTGGGATGCTCCAGAACACCAAGGAACAGCCAGCAAGCCCCTTAGCAATGACTGTGATGTGCCACTGCTGTGACCACACATGGATCCCACACTGGGCTTTCAGCTCAGGGCTCCAGCCCGAGCCCCAGCCACCGCAGCCTCCCCACCAGCTCAAACTGGGCCTCTCAGGGCGGCAATCATAGGGACACCGTGGCTGCAGGCAGGAGGTCAGGAGGGGCTGTTGGTCCACAGGGACTTTGCTGCGTTTAAGCTCCAAATTTGTGATTCCTTGGGGCTGAAAAGGAAGATGATCCTAAGGAAAAGTATCAGAGGGATACCACGAGATACTCCTGTGACAGCAAGTCCTTCTCCTAACAGTGAGGATTTACTGATTACTCTGCTGTTCCTGCACAGACCATGATGACAGCCTGAGAACAGGGGTGCACTGATAACAGCCTCGAGTTGTGCCGGGGAGGTTCAGATTGGGTATCAGACACGGTGGTCAGGCATTGGAACAGGCTGCCCAGCCTCGAGGGATTTAAGAGCTGTGTGCGTGTGGCACTTGGAGACACAGTGGCCTTGGCAGTGCTGAGGGCATGGTTGAATTTGATGATCTTGCAGGGCTTTTCCAACTGTTAATTATTCTGTGATTCCATGATAAAACCATTTCAAGAACATTCTGTCAGCGGCCATGGCCTGTCCTCGCCAGCCTGACTGGTGTGACCAAAGGGCTCCCCAGAGCCAGACCTCACACCCTCCTCTCAAGTGACCAGGCTTTGCCAGGCCGGCTTTAGGAGCCCTGTGTGTCCCACTGTAATCACCTGGGGTTTGTGTCCCTTTGAGCCGAGCCCAGGGCCAGCTTTTTCCCCCAAAGAGCCCAAGCCCAGAGCTATCATATCCAGCCAGCAGGGAGAAAGTGCCCGCGGGGTTTGCGGCGCAGATTGACTTTCACACCTCGCTGGCCACACAGAAGAAACCCAATCTAAACAGCGTAACTTTGCATAACCGATTATTTTCACTGAGGTAATCCGAGCCCGCCAGTAAATGCCGGTAAATGCGGCTGATCCAGGGAAGGCCTCGCTCGGGGGGAGCGGGAGGAGGAAGAATGGCCTCACAGCGGCGGGCAGCTGGAGCTGGCCGCGCAGAGGGAGGCTGCTCCTGGCTGCGGCTGGGTTTGCTCCTGGGAGCTGAGGCTGAGCCCTTCGCCACAGGGCACTGTCTGCACTGAGGGAAGCACAAGCAGCTCCTGAGTGCCCTTCGCAGTCAGCGCCTGCAGTCTGCAAAGTCACGCTGGGGGAAGCAAGATAGCGAGGCAGGCCAGGGGGCAAGAGCTGTCTAGCTTTACTTGATGTCTTCTTAACTTTCTTTCCCACAATGTTCCAGGTATTTCGAGAGGCTTCAGCTTTCAGGCTGACTCCCCAGTGACCAATTATCCCTGCACATTGATCACGCCATGCTGTCACCATTCACATGACCTTGGCTGTAGGAAACTGTGTTCCTCCTCTGACTCCTCTGTCACCAACTTCCTTCTCTCCAACCACCAGCTCATTTCTTCCTGCCAGGACCAAGCTCAGTGGTCTCCCTCCCCTTCTTTAAAGTCCATGAAATTAGACTGTTGAATTAAAACCCCAACAGCTGTAGAGGTTACTGGTCCACCCACACCCAACCAGGATCGGGCTGCTGGAGGTGGAACAGTCCATCCCATCAGCACACCTGAGATATATCTTGTTCCTGAGATCCCTTGTGACTACAAGGCACTGAACCAGCTGTGGATGGGAATTCCCATTTCAGCCAGGTCAGTCTCAGCATCTGACTGCCCATGTGCCCCCTGCCCAGATGTGAGCTGCAAACATGAGGGATGGACACAAGGGCAGGGCACAAGGGCTGTGGGACCACCCCCTGGCTGCAGGACACCTGTGACCACAGCATTTTAACATGCTGTAGGAAAAATAAACCTGGTTGTGCACACCTCAGACATCAGCTTCTCTCCCACGCCACTAAAATGCCTCAGCAGGGGCAGCTCTCCCAGAAACCATCAAGTGAAAAGCTGGCTGGGAGAGCTGAGGGTCTTCAGCCTGGAGGACACTCCAGAGAGACCCTAGAGCCCCTTGCAGGGCCTAAAGGGGCTCCAGGAGAGCTGGAGAGGGACTGGGGACAAGGGATGGAGGGACAGGACACAGGGAATGGCTTCCCACTGCCAGAGGGCAGGGATGGATGGGATATTGGGAAGGAATTGTTCCCTGGGAGGGTGGGCAGGCCCTGGCACAGGGTGCCCAGAGAAGCTGTGGCTGCCCCTGGATCCCTGGCAGTGCCCGAGGCCAGGTTGGACCCTGGGGCTTGGAGCAGCCTGGGACGGTGCAAGGTGTCCCTGCCCATGGCAGGGGTGGCACTGGATGATCTTTTAAGGTCCTTCCACCCAAAGCATTCCATGATCTTTGTGCTGCTCAGGCGAGTTCCCAGCCCCATTCAAACACCAGGAGCTGGCCAAGCCACTCTCACCATGACGTACAAACAAAGAACATTAAAAGGGCACCAATGTCAAAAAGGAGGAGAAACTACACAGTGCATAAAACATGGGAATTTTGACTTCTTGACACAGTCAATACACTGAACTATGTCCTCAGGAGGCACTGGGGACTGGAAACCAACAGAACTTAAATTGGCTAAAAATCTCTTGTTTTCTCATGACATTTGAGAGAAACCATGGGGACAGTTTCCTCAGGACACATGGGAGTTAGAGCTGTGTCGCTGCCTTCTCCAGAGAGTTCCTCGTTTTCCTTACAGTCACTCCATCACTGTCACCCGCTGACCCTTCATTACTTTCTCCTAGTGCTTCAGTATCTCTGCTGACCAATGCACTTCATAGTCTGTCCAAACCCATGAGAGGAAGAAAAAGCCTTGTACAGGCTGTATAAAAGGACATTTACTCTGCACTGCATTGTGTCTTCTTTTCTATGCTAGTCTAAATACAAGTGCTGTTTTCACTGCCAATCGTTGTTTGCTTGTGCTGTTTCCACTGGCTAAAACCAGCATTTTTCCAGCTAGTGTTGCCCTCCAGGAAAAACCACACATTCATACCTTTCTTGCATTTAGCACAGGAGAACAAAACTGGTTCCCAGGAATAAAGATGACTTCCTCAAAAGAAAACATTTGCTGTCAGCTGAGGTTTGACCTCTAAGGCTAATTTGGAATCATCATTTTGAGCACTGGAATTCATAACACTGTGAAAAATTAACAGCTTCCCCCCCTCCCTGCTGCAGTTTAATTTCCGCCTGCAGCTTTGCAAGTGAAAATAAAAGAAGCAAAATAAATACCCAAACCGAAACCTTGGGTACAGTCTCTCACATACATCCACAAAGAGAACCTCAAGACAAAGACGTGTAAGGGAAATTTCACTGGAAACCGAGCTTTTGCAGACACTGAGAAAGAAAGTCTGCAACATGAGACCGTCTTCCTTGAAGAAACACAGCTGATCCCAGCTCCGACTGCCACTGGGCTGTGTAAAACATAAACTTCACGCTAACCCTATGAAAACAGTCAACATGAGAGAGAGACAACAGTCTGCTCTGAGCTGCTGAAAGGGGAAGAAAACCTCTCAGGCTGTCATTCTCCCCTTGTTGTGACCTTCATGCTCCACTGAATTTCTGAAGATACTGAAATCTTGGCAGGGAAGTGTACAGTCTGTGGGAACCAGGCAGCGCCAGCCGGGCTTGCTGCTGAGAATTGGGCCCAGTTGAGCCCTTTTTTGGGGGACTCTGAGTTTGATGTGGCCAACAGCAAAAGGCTAGGCCAACTCCAGGCTGGGAATTGTACAGGATTGGTGCTGTGTGCACTCACTATCATGGTGCAGAGCCATCACAGAACAGAGTGCTGTTCCCTGCCTGGCACCTACAACTTGGGGCTTGCTCTGTGTCTGCTGAAATCTCCAGTGCCTAAAAGGGCTCCTGGAGAGCTGGAGAGGGACTTGGGACAAGGGATGGAGGGACAGGACAAGGAGGAATGGCTTTCCACTGCCAGAGGGCAGGGCTGGATGGGATATTGGGAAAAAAGTCTTCCTTGTGTGTGTGGGGAGGCACTGGCACAGGATGTGGCTGCCCCTGGAGCCCTGCAAGTGTCCAGGGTTGGATGGTATTTGGAGCACCTTGGAATAGTGGCAGGTGTCCCTGCCCAAGGCAGGGGGGTTGGAACTGGATGAGCTTTAAGGTCCCTTCCACCCAAAGAATTCCCTGATCTTCGTGCTGCTCCGGGGTGTCCTCACCCACTGTGAGTAACAGTGACCACTCACCACGAACTCTCGCTATCGTTTGTAAAGCATTAGAGATTAGCAAACAAAAATCTCAACCAGAGACTCAAAAGAAGCAGAATTTGCCATGTCAAATTATCCCAGAGTCTGATGGTATTTAATGACTGCCGTGCAGAGCCACTGACACAAAGAGCTGGGTCCCTCTCAGCAGGGCGCCGTGCCAGGGCGAGCAGCGCTCGCCACTCAAACACTCAGCCAGCCCTGGACAAGCAGCTCAGGAGGGCAATTCCCTCCCTCAACAGTGCCTGTCGAGGCAGAATAATACCAGCTGTGCTTCCTGGCTGGAGTGGCTGGAGCCTCTGCAGCACAGGCTGCAGATTACATTGGAATTGCCAAGCCCAGGATAAACAAAAAGATTAAGAGGCCTCACCCTTTGTGTTGAACAATCGCACTCTGAAGCAAGAAATCACAGCCCACGTCGTGGGCAGGCACTGGGCTGAGCCCGGGTTTGGGTGACTGGGGAGGAGTAAGCAGCTCACTCACACATCTGGGGAAACCATAGATGCTCTTAATCACAGGTTTTCCTGACCTGTAGGTGCTGACAAATTACATCCTATGGATGAACCTTTTATTAAACCACAGAGGGTTTCCAAACCATGTTCTCTTTTTCAGCATTCCCAAGTCATGGAAATCCAGCACACATGACCCTTCTTAATTCTTCATTTAGAGGGTGACACAGCTCTTTCCAAAGGGATTTCAGGGCTGAAAGCAAGCAAATGGGGATGTGATGTTGCATCAGTAGAAGGCAGCTCAAAAGCTAAACCAGGGGCTATGAAAACTGAAATTTTCGAATTCTTTGATGATGTCTCAGCCCCACTGGAGCTGAAGATGCTTTTTGTCCTGAGCAAATCCCAAGACCAACCCCTTGCTGTGTCCTGGGGCAGAAACATCTCATGAAATATGCAGCCTTTAAACCTGACTGGTTTTTCTCTGCGCATGGGGAAGGATGACTGGTATTTTAAAATTAATAAAATGACTGTTTCTCAGGCCAGGAAAGGTGACCACAAAACAAAATTGCCCTGGTTCCACTTCCATGCCACGCTGGAGCAGGAGATAGCTGCTCAGCTCACAAGTGAGTGAGAAAGACGATGCCTGGCAGTTCTCATCATCGTCTGGACCGACAGAGCAACCCACATAAAAGGAAGAAAAAAGTCTGCTGATCAGATTGGTGTGACAGAGGCTCACGAGAGACACGCACATTTTCAATCTAAACGACAGCTTGAGGGATCTATATTACTAATTATCAACTAATATTGCCAGAGTTCCCAGGCTGGCTTCAAAGGTTCTCACAAAGTGCCCTGGGCACAGGGTTCCCATCTCATCATAAGGCCTTTTTCTTTGTCCCTGCTAAATGGATTGCTCCATCCTGGGCTCCCTCTGCGTAAATCAGCTTGCACATGATGAGCTTTGCAGCAATGAAATTCGTTACCTTAACCACAAAAAACCAGAAACATTTGCTGCAACTGTTAGAATGCTTTTGCACCTAATTTCCAAAAAAGAAAAAAAAAAAAAAGGTGGTTTCCTCTCTTCCTCCCCCCTCCTCCCCGCCTACTCCTAATCCCATGCTAACACCTTTGTAAAGGCTGGGATGAGTCGTTTGGAAACTGAAAGAGCAGGGAAGAGGGGGCAAAAAAAGTAGAAAAATGTATCAGATCTCCAGACGATGAAATTGAGCAGCTATCTCTCACATCCTGCCGTGCTCAGGCTGAGGTCATAAGTTAAACAGGACATCAGAATAGGTGATGTAATTTGCTTATTTAGGATCAGAACATTCAGTGAAGTGCAAGAGACAACCTATTTGAATGTGCAGATAATCCCCCCATCAGTGTGGGGCTGTTCAGATGCACAAACTGCAGCTGGAGCCCGGGATTTTTTTTCCCCTGCACATTTATTTTTGCAGGGGATATATATATAATTGCAATAATTTTTCCTTGCAGGAAAGCTTTGAAACCTCACCTGGGATCAGCCTCCTGTTGCGTTAGGTATTGTTCAAGCAGGGTCCCTGCCCTGGCCAGCTTAAAGGCTAAAGGGTCAAGTCAAACAGAGGGTGGGAAAGGAAAAGGAGCCCCGGGGGAGGTGGAGGTGGGTGGCACAGCCCGGGTCCCCCAGCCCGCTCCCCCCTCGTACCCGAGCGGAGCCTCAGTCCCAGAACTGAGCTAAGCAGCAGCTCCACTTTTGAGTAAAGCCCAGCACAGTTTTTCTGCAGATGGACAGACCCTCCTGGCTCCAAACTCAGCTGCAGAGCCTCACACCAGCGAGGGTTTTACAGCAGTTAGAAACCTTTAACCACAAGGTTCTTCCAGATTCCAGGAGGAATTTCTCTGTGAGCCCAAACAACACTGAACACAGTTGTCCCTTCAAGCCATAGCGATATAAACCCTTGTGATATAAAGATGTAAAGCTAACAACTTGCAGAGTTTATCTGCTCAGTTTATCACCATCCAAGCCAGGATTCTTCCCTGTCAGCAGCACTGCTCACCCCAAGCCTGCCAGCCCTGCCCCTCCACTGATCTGCTTCCACATCAGAGCTCTTTCACTGACACCAAGTTGGCTGGAGCAGACACCTCAGCCATAGCAAAGGAAATGTCCTGGGCCCTCGGGCTCACCAAGCAGTCAATGACAAGGCCCTGGTACAGTGGCGAGTCCACAGGTGCAGCCCACACCTGCCTTTGGGTGGACCTTCAATCACATGGCCTGGAAAAGCAAGATGGCAAAAGTCACAGGTAATGGATCCTGCCAAACACAGCTGTTCCCAGGAGTTTCTTTAAGAGACTGGAATGACATGGAGACATGGAGTTCGTGTCCTCCTGCTGTCCCACCAGGCCATACCCAAGTGTCACAGCAGGATGTCCCAAACAGGGACAGCACCAGGAAGGGTGGGAGACAACCACTTCTGTGAATGGATGGACCTGGGAGAGGAGCTCAGTTCCACTCTCTGTAAGATGACCCAGCTGTCAGTTGTCTGTGCCCATGACTGGAGTCATCCAGTAGCCACCTTCTTTAGCAGGTTTGGTTGCTTTTTCCTTCTTTAACTGCTAGCTCTGCGTTAGAACCTCCTCCAAGCTGTGGAGAGCAGAGCATCACTGATCTCCTGGGTGAGTCAGGCTGTCAGATGACCCTAAGACTGCCCACAACAGTCCCCAACAACTCCACAGAGATCTTCCTGACTACTAAGGTTTCAGTGTATTGAATTCATCATGTCTGAACACCCCAAGCGTTGTTTCACACTGTCCCTTCCTGAAGGAAGTATTTCAGCTATTTGAAAAGAAGAAAACTACAAGGTACTCGAGTACAAGATATTCAAATGTGTGCAGAGGTGACAGGCACGTGACATTTGCATTTCAAATAGAGGGACTGGGTTTCTGACATTTTAAGGAAATGTAGGACTTCTATGCGGTTTTTTTTGCATGTCACCAAAAGATAGAATTAATCTTATTTTCACTCAGCCCCACTAAAATGTTCCTCACCAAAGGCAGCACCAGGCCCAGCTGTGCAGGGGTGTCCTTGCGATGCAGCACTTGAGGAACACATGGAATGAAAAGGTCATTCCTGCACCATCACTGACACCTTTGGCAGCAGTCCCCACTCCTGGAGTCTTTAACTGGAGCGACCAAGCTGAAGCCCAGCACAAGTGGGAGCAGAAATGCTGAGCAGCCCCTGGATGACACTCCCCGTGCACTTGCTGTTCTAGGTCAGACAGAGGTAGCTAGAACTGGCCATTGTTTTAACAGAAGAAACAGCAGTGTTTTGGCAGAGTTACAAAGCAAGCCCATTCCACATCTGGAAAAGCGAGCCTGTCCATCCCTGCTGAGGGAGCTGACAGAGGAAACATATTTTCCAGCAGCCTTGGGTATAACATTGAATCGGGACCTGTTTTTACCACGTGCTCTGCACTACACACATCAATTGTTACAACAACATTTGCTGCCATATTCAGCCCAGTCATTTACAGAACAGAAGCCCAAGAGACAAAGCAAGGCCCCACTCCATGGGACAGAGGGAGCAGGCAGGATTCCACATTGCTTCCTGTGACACACAGGCAGGGCTGATGGCACAGATAACCCATCCCGTGCTGCCAGCTCAGGCCCAGCTCCGTGCAGGAGAGGGAGGAGGGGCCCAGCTCATGGACCAGTTCTACCCATCCTCCTCCTCCTCCCAGCACAGACACAGCAGCACTCGGCTGTTTCTGTAGCCCTGCTTGTGTCCCCCACTGCAGGGGCAGCCAAAACTCTGTGTCACCCCTCTGTCACCCCTCCATCACCCCTCTGTCACCCCTCCACCATGTGCCCTGCAAGGAGGGGCAGAGCTCAGAGCAGCCTGGGAGCCCCAGGGTCTGTGACCCAGCCCGGAGCAGCACAGACAGGCACAGCTCAGCAGTTTCAGGATCTGGCCTCCTTCCTAATTAAGCCCAATTAGGTTTGCAAAGAATGAGGATGTTTTAGGAAGGACATACAAAAGAACTGCTGAGGTCTCTGTGGGTCACGGAGGCCCGGAGCACCCTCCTGAAGGCAGGAATTGCCACTGTTGATGTGGGCTGTCAGTTTTCTGCAGGGCTGGAGGATGATCCTGCTCCCTGTGCTGCACACAAGCCCGGGAAGTGCAGCTGGGAGAGCTGGGATTCTCCTCCAGAGCATCAGCAAAACATCAGCCAAACTTGTGCTGTCTGCAGAGACAGCTAAGCAAAATCAGCTCCACAATGCCAAAGCCTTAAATGAAGGTAAATACGATTCAGAACAGGGAGAGGTTTGACAAATCAGCATCTTTCCATGCTGAGGGGTATAAAACATGCAGCTGTTCCACCACCACAATTTACAGGGAAGGCATTTCTCCTGGAAGTACGAGAACACTTAGTATATATTCCTAGCCAGATTGATTACCCCTATTTATATTGTAAACTAAGACAGCATGTACTAAACCCATAGAGTTAACCAGTTCCAGACCCCAGATCCTGGGTGAGGGGTCAGTTTTCCATCATCTGCTGCACAGTCTCGTGCATTTATTAGAGAGCACAGAGTTTCCTGCAGCATGGTTATGTGTGTGTGCTTATTTTTGTGGTATTTCAACAACCATCAGGAGGAACACTGCTATTTTATGGGATGTCAGGGAATCGGAGAATCCATGAGGCTTTTTAAAGGTTTGTTTAAAACAGCCAAGAAGCCAGCATGCCACTATAAATATATATATGTATAACAACTGCAATCTGTTCTGGGACAATAAAACCACAGGACTGAAGGCAGTATCTCATAGCTGAATATATCCATTTATCCTGCAGTAAGATGAACCCCTGCTCTGTGGATCTGACCTGCAGGGAGTTCTGTCAGTCTCCTCTCACAGCCAACCTGCCCAGCTGGACAAAGCTCATTTGCTCTCTAAGTCACAGATCCAGTTTCAATGTCTGACAGCAGACAGAAACATAGGTGCAGGACACGCTCTCTGTGTGTCTGCTCAGGAGCCAGTGCTACTCCTATACCACTTGTGCAACTCCACTGGGCCAGGAGACCCCAGATCTCCATCAGGAGACACCGAGCCAGACTCACTGGCTTGTTTATCCCTAAGGAAAAACCAATTCTCTAACCAACTTGCTTCTTCTTCTCTCTTTAAACACTGATAAAGTGAGAGATGTTGAAGTTCCCTGTTGCTTTATATATAGTTTAGGAAGGGATAGGTTTTGGTGTGTTGCTGTAGCAAATACAAGAGTGAAAATTGGAAGAGATGGTGATTTGAGGTAACAAAATTAAAATTTATTCTTAACAGCAACCCACAGATATTCAGTGCCAAACACAATCTGGAGTCATCAACTAGCATGGGCATGAATTAACCGAAGAGCTTCTGAAAAAAAAAAAAGTCCTATGAAAAAATCCTCCTCTTAAAGTAATTAAGTGTTAACAGAACCACAGAACCATAATTAAACATGGTTTATAATTAAAACAGCATGTGTCCTAGACAGAGAACACAACAACAGAGTATAACCATGACAGTCAATGCCAAAACACATGCCAAGCACCAAAACTCAGAAAAACAGGTGAGTTTCTAGCAAAGGTGCAGATGCAGAACCTCTGATCCTGTGGCCAAGCCCTCAGCACTGTGATGGATGTGACTGCACTTGGAACTCCTCCTGGCTTTGCCAGGTGCTGCCAAAGGTCAAGCAGAACTCTTGGGAAGCAGGAAGGCAGCAAGTGCAAGGCCCAGAGCACCGAGGCAGCTCAGGGAGCGATGCGCGAGCGGGAGCCGGGGCTCCAGCCAGCCTCGTCCTACCTGGCAGCGGCTGAAGATGTCACCCAGAGACACCTGCACGTTGAAGTGCTCCAGCACCTGCAGCGCCTGCTCCTTGGCCTTCTCGGAGCAGTTCACAGAGAAACACCTCCCTTCTCCCACCTGGGAGCGCAGCTGCAAACCAGAGACACCAGTGAGGCTCAGCGTCAGGGCACGGGGGGCTGTTCTGCAATGCCTGGCTTGGTTTGAATTCTGAATAATGCTTGGAGTTAGTGTTTGTTTACAGTCGGAATTCTGGTCTGGGCACCACAACTGGTAACCTAACAGCCACTGCTGCAAGAGCTCTGACTCCTGAAGAACTGCAGGATTTTATGTGTATGAAACATGACTTAGGCTGGAGAAAGGGAGGCTCAGGGGGGACCTTCTCACTCTCTACAACTCCCTGACAGGAGGGTGCAGCCAGGGGGGCTTGGCCTCTTCTCCCAGGTAACAAGTGGCAGAACAAGAGGAAGTGGCCTCAAGATGCTCCAACAGAGGTTTAGATTGGATTTCAGGGAACATTTCTGTACAGAAAGGTGATCAGGCATTGGAATGAGTTGTCTGGGGAGGTGTTGGGGAGGTGTCTGGGTTGTTTAGGGAGTCATTTCTGGAAGTGTTCAAGAGCCACCTGGATGTGGCACATGGAGACATGGTGGTGGTGCTGGGTTAACAGCGAGACTTGATCATCAGCAACCTCTATTCTGCAAATATTCTGACTGGCTGCCTGGGTAGCTGGGAGATTTTATACTGACAGTTTGTGACAAAGAACTCCTGCACCCTGGCTCATGTGAACAGAACTCTGGCTTATCCAGAATGGTTTCACTCTTCCAAATGGATTTTTGGGCAGTAAAAAATTGCAAAGGACCAGCAGCAGGGCATCACAGCATTGCAAGCACTGACTTGGGAGGTTCAGCACTGCATTTTGAAGTGTCTGTGAACAGCTCTGAACAGCTGGTGCTGAGGGCTTTGCTTGGCTTTTCTGTTTATCTAGAGCAGCACAAAACCTCTCCAGCTTCCACCAGCCCCATGCTTGGGCCCTTCCAATCTCTCCCTTCCAAACCTAAAGAAATGTCCCTGAGGGCTGAAACTCTCTCAGTGTGGAGCCAGCCAGCAAACAAGAATCTCTGGGATAAAAAGCACAGGAATTGAGCTGCCTTTCACCTGCCAGTGAGGCCAGACAGAAACACACTGTTCTGGATTGCTTGGCTTGACTTCCACTCCCTCCCCAGTGGAGAGTACTCACTCTCCCCACTGATGCAGGACTGAGAATAAATATAAAAAAGCATTTCACCTTGAGCCTTAGTGGTTGAGAACAGCAAACCTCTGAAGACCCTAAATGTAGCTTTCAGTGCAGAAAACACGAAAAAGCCAAGCCAGCTGTTGCATTCACATCTGACTTTTCCTCTTGTGTCCCCTGCACAGCCCAGACCACGCAATGATCAGTAACAGAAACACTCCAGCAGCTCAGAACACTCACAGTCTGGTATGGGAGTCCAGAGGTTAAAATGACTCTTCCTTCCTGTTGGGCAATCTGGAAAAAACAGCAAAAAATCCGAATGAGCAGGGGCTGAAGTTACACTGAGTTCAAGCTTTACTTGCAGTCACAGAAGAGAGAAGGTGAACTGGAGATATGGAGCGTTTCTCTCAGGGTCAGTCCACACGTGGCCAAGAGCTCCTGACACCAACAGCAGCTCAAGGTATGGCTAACCCCTCATCCCCTCCCTGCCAATCCCTGCCTCATCTCCCATGTGCTGGAACAAGCTGCTGGTGTGTCTGCACCACAGATAGTCCAGGGAATCATTCCACCTTGAAACAATCCTACCCAAAACCAATCTTTTATTCTTTTCCCTTAAGCCAGACTATTTCTATTTCCCCAGTCTGGGTCACAAAGAAGGAAACAGTTCTGCTGCACAGGGAAAAAAGGAAAAAAAACCTAAGCAGGTAATTCCAGAAAAAAATTGTACCATGAAATGTGTCTGCAAACTTCCTACCCTTAACAAAAAATGCTCCTTAGAGAAGGAGGGTGTTATTGTCCCAACACACAGGAATTATGCACCTTTCCAGGTTGCAGGGAACATCTTCTGTAGAATTTATCACCTCCTGACTTGCAATCCTGAGCTTTTATCAGAGGTCTGGTCCTTCAAGTGGAAGGTGTGTGCTGAGCCCTGCCCTGCTGACCTTCACAGGGGGCTGGGGGCACTGCAAAGGGGTGGTTGCTGAGGGGACACACTAAATCTGGAGCTGCAAGGCTGGAAGTGTGACTGACCCTTCACATGACTGAATGTCACCCCCACCCTCCTGGAGGAGGGAAAGAGCCTCATGGCTGCAGCAACAGGAGGATTCCCAAGGAGTCCCATGTGAACCAGGACTCAGCTCTGATCCTGCTGACAAGAGATCAGTGCTTTGAAGTAGGCACAAGGTTATTTCTCTCGTCTGGCTTGGATTCTCTTGGATGCCCTCGTGTTTTTCACTGACTCCAGATGTGTGTCATGGAGGTCTCTCATCTGGCTCAGAGTTCAGCAGCTCTCTCTGGATCCCTCTCTACCCTTGGCAGGAAGACACATTTGGGATCAGAGTCCTGCTGCACTTCCCAGACAGATGACACCAGCAAACACAGCCAGGGAACACCAGAAAAACCAACCACAACTTTTAAGCTCTGTCTTGGATAGTCATTTTCTTAAGACTCACTGGACCTGTGGCAACAGGAAACAAGGGGAGAAGGCTCTGAAGGCCCTGTGCAGGCAGCTAAACAACCTGGTTCTTCTTCCTTTTTTCCCCTTCCTGAGCTTTCACTCTTTGGCTGAAAGTTCTGCACTGAGAAAGCGATTGGCAACAACTTCTAAAGCATCTTTCTACAGGCAAAATCATTGGATTTCTTTCAAAATCAACCCTCTCTCTCTCAAGAAAGGAAAAAACCTCCAAGAACAGGAGCCTTGAAGGGACAGCATAGACACACCATGCAGTCCTGCTGCTGAGCAGCCACCACAGCACCCTCGTGGCACCTCAGTGAGAGAAGCCTGGTGA
Source organism: Picathartes gymnocephalus (assembly GCA_013390045.1). NCBI lineage: Eukaryota > Metazoa > Chordata > Aves > Passeriformes > Picathartidae > Picathartes > Picathartes gymnocephalus. The sequence continues at coordinate 50,430 of WEKY01037926.1, read as the reverse complement.
GGCAACAGCAAAAGGTCACCATAGGGATTTGCCGACAAGGGAAAAAGGATGTGAAATTCCTCCAGACCCATGCTGGCTTCAGTGTAAGTCTGAGGATTTCACAGCTGGAACACTCCATTCTGACTTTCTGCATCCAGGGTTAATTAGTTCAAGCTTATCTAAATGGCTCTGCAGAGACAGGCAAAGAACATCAAATAAAAAGGAGAAAAGCAGTAACTCTTCCAACATGTTTTTCTGCCTCTGGAACAACAACTGGGAGGAGCACGCAGAGCCAGAAAAGCCATGTGATAGCACACATCTGACTGAGACCACAGAGGGTATGTGCTGGAGAAAAGGGCACAATTCCTTCTTTTCCTCCAAAAGCAGCAAGAGAAGGCAGCACTGGGACCATGGGGGGACGTGTGGTCAGGGATGCAAATGAGAGGAAAAGAACACCCTGGGCAGCATTTTGGCGTGGGTGTCAGGGACCTGTGCTCCAGCCCATGAGCTGCAGACAGGGCATTGGCCTCAGTTTCACAATCTATTACAAAGATAATATCAACTTCCTCTGGAAAAGGCTCAGACCTTCTGGATAGAAAGCACTCCCTAATCTGTTGGTATTACTGATTAGCCCTTAACGCGCCTGTCTGCTCAGCCAACTTCCATCCTGCAGAAATGAATGAGCCTGCAGGAATTACTGTCAGAGAGACCTGGAAGGGCAATGACTGAGGAGAGAGGGCAGAGAGAGCCCCTTTGTTTCCAAGCTAGCACCAGCAGCAGGAGGATTCACGACAGCCTAAAGTGTCCTGAACCAAGGCCAAAGGAGGCTCCAAAAAACAGCAGCACGGCTGTGGATGTGTAAGTTAAACTTTGCCAAGTCTGTGCAAGACACATGTTGGGCAATGCCTCATGTCCTTGAGGAGCCCAGCTGCAGTCCAGGAAAAGCTGTGTCCTCCTTGCAATGATCCTGAGCCTGGGCCAGCAAGGCCCCACTTCAGAGCAAAGGGGAGTAGACAGAGCGTGTCTGCTCCAGGATATGTGCTGGGAAAGCACCCAGACAAGGATCTGCTAGAGAAGGGGATCACAAAACCCAATCCAAACCCAGAGCCCCTTCCTGTAATCCCAGGCTCTTTTAAAACAGACAGGAGACCAAGAGTTTAACAGCTCTGAGTACCCTCAGTCCAGCCCTCCCAGTATTGCAACCCTAAACTTCTCTTCAGCATTCTTGAAAAGTATAAATTGCACAGAGTTATCACAGGGTTTTGTAACATGGCCAAAACCATCCATCCAGTTTTGTTTCTCTGTGCAGACCCATTTGTATCAAGGCCTCCAATGAAAGACCTTCTCCTCCTGCTGACCAAACATCAAAAGCCAAGTCTTGATCTCAAATCAACACAGCTCTTCCTCTGCCCTCTGTGAATTTAGCTCCCCACCAGACTAAAAAGACCAGCAAACCTGGAGAATGTCATCTACATCAAAACTATGGAAAAAGCCAGTCAAAGCTGTGACAAGATCCAAGATTAGATTGCCCCATTAGGTGAAGATCTGCTCACTGCAGGATTAAAATTCCCTTTGTGTCACCTGGCTCCAAATCAGTCTAGGACAATTTAGATCTGGGTGCACAATGCTCTGTCTGGCTCCTGAGATCCATCCAGCCTGGCCCTCCTCTGTGACTTGCTGGCTCACCTGGAGCTTTGGGGGATGGGTGTAACCTTGCAAGGGCATCTTCCACAGCATGGGAGCCTCAGGAAGCCAGTTTTACCTGCCCTCTGGTTATTAGCATACTTCGAAAGATACCAGGTTTGCCTTAGCATCAGATTATCCTTAGAGATGAGGATGATTTTGAAGACCAAGAGCAAAGTCCATTAAAAAAATAAAGTAAACCAACCCAGAATTCAACTGAAGCAGCTTTGAGATTCCACTGAGTCTTTTATTAGAAACCTAAGAGACTACCAACATTTTCTTTAAAACTTTTGCTCTGCCCCTGAGGTACAACATTGCAGGATCTGCTGCAGTCACTCAGGCTGCTGGGTGATCCTGTAAGATTGGTATGAGAAGGATCCCACAGCTTTGCCTGATTCTACAAAATTTCAGAGAAAAGAAGAACATCCACTTTTCCATCTCCTTCCAATTATCTGGGAAACTCAAAAGAGAGGTTTAAGATTCTCTGCAAAGAGAAGTTTGCAGAAGACAAGATAGAATCATAGAAGAGTTTCATTTAGAATGGGGTCTTTTAAAGGTCATCTTGTTCCAACTCCCCTGCAGTGAGCAGGGACATCTTCAGCTGGGTCAGGCTGCTCAGAGCCTCCATCCAATTTGACCTGGAATGTTTCCAGGGATGGGGCCTGAAAGACCTGGGTAGGAACACAACAGGCACAGGGCACAATTTTAAGTAAAGAAATTTGTACTAGTTGCAAATAACATGTTGCTTATGGGAGTAAGTGCAAAGGCAAAGGGTGGATCACCCAAAATCAGCACCTGCACACACAGAACGTGCTGCATCCCAGAGATGGAATCTCCACATTCCTTACCCCACGGATTGCCTGGAGCTGGAGTCAGAGTCTCTGGGGAGGAATGGCTGGATGCACACAGCCCTCCTTCAGAGAGGCCACAGAGCAGGGACCAGGCTTGGCTGAGTCTGGGCCACTGCCCAAAGTCCTGCACAGGCCCTGCCCGAGGTGCAGGACTGAGCAGTGCTGCCAGGCAGGGACAGGATGGGGACAGCACGTGGTGGGTGCCACCAGCTCTCCGTGCACAGGCTGCCAGTAATGTCAGGTAAAGGAGCTTGTCCAGCACATCTGGAACTAATTCCACCCCCAGCTGCAGACCTGCTGTGCCACACAGGGGTGTGCACGTGCTGCAGCAAACAGGACAGCAAGGTAATGTGGGGAAAACAGCATGGCCACCCCATCAAGTGAGAGGGCTTAAAAAAACCACCCCCACTGCCCTTCTGAGAGGCTGCTGCTCACGGGCAGGAGCTAAAATGCTTCTGTAAGGACAGCCTGTGAGGTCTTTGCCTTTAACACGAGGACAGATTTAACCAGAGACATTTTCAGTATGAATTTCCACTGTTTTTCCATTTTTAAAGATTTTCTGTATCTGCACTTATGACAGGCAACTTTAATCAATCACTTCTCCAGTCCAGTCCTAATTAAATGGCACCATTAAATCACAGACTGCAAGCTGGTAGCATCTCACAGCAGATAAACAGAACCACAGAACCATGGAATCATTAAGGCTGGGAAAGACCTCCCAGGTCATCGAGTCCAACCATTAACCCAGCACTGCCAACTCCACTACTAAATCTGGTCAGACAGAGGGGATCCAGTGGATCGTGGTGCCAGAGGCCTTGCTCTCACACCTCTGCAGATCTGGCATGATAAACTCACTATGACAAGCCCAAGATAAAATATTTAGTCAATAACAGCAGCACAACACAAAGCAGAACACAGGACAAGGGTTTCTCATCCATGGGAATGGGGATTGCCAAACCAATTCCTGCCACATGTTCTAGCCTAAACAAAAAAATAAATAAAACCCATAACTGCCCAAGCACAGCTGAGAAAATTCTCAGGCTTTTAAGCTTGATCCCAAATAACAGAGGGCTAAGGACCAGACGCATCTGCCCACCAATACTTGAAGTTACTTTAACAAAAAAAAGGAATGAGAACAATAAAGAGCAAATGCCAGGTGTTGCAAGAGTTCTTGGCACAAGGAGAAGTGTAGTATGACTGATAAATGATTTGAATGAAAAGACTTTAATGAAGAACAAACACTAATGCTGTACACTCTCAGGTGTTCCTAGTGATACCAGTTTGAGACTGTGCTGGGACAACACCCAAACCATCTCTCTTGTACTCAGTGACCAGGCTCCAAACCCTCTGCTGGCCTTTGCAAGAACATTCCAAAGTTTTTGGGCGTAGGGTGGTCAACATTCACCTTCGATTCAATCAGGAGCAGCCAGATATAAAATAGGGTGGGAGGAGTCTATTTTTATCTTTGATTATCCAAGCCCAGATCAAAGGCTCTGCAATACAGTAACACTCCAAGGGCTTTTGATAGTGAAAGGATGTTTGTCTGGTCACCATAGAGAAAGCAATGTCAAACATTCTGTCCCTGGCACGATAAGGGATGGGGATGAGAAGTGGAGATGGGGCTCTGGGGGGAGCCACTGAGAACCAGTTTGTTTAAATGACTTGTGCAAGTTTGTCAGGGAGGAGATACTAATTATTTCTGCAGAAGTTAGAGCCTGCCCTGCATTCAGGCCAAGCAGACATCTGAAGAGGAAACATCCTGCACACCAGGCCAGGTGATCTGTGCACACTTGATAGCACACACTGTGTGGGCTGGATATCTCTGCTGACTCCCTCAAAGGAAGGGAGGCTCTGCAGGGAGACCTGGACAAATCAGAGAACTTGGCAACCACCAACCACATGAAGTTCAACAAGGGAAAGTGCCAGATGCTGCACTTGGGATGGGGCAACCCTGGATATACAAACAGACTGGGGAATGAGATGCTGGAGAGCAGCACCATGGGAGGGGACCTGGGGGTCCTGCTTGACAGAAGAGTTGAATGTGAGAGTCAGCAGTGCCCTGGGGCCAGGAGGGACATCCGTGTCCTGGGGGCATCAGGCCCAGCATCGAAGGCTAGTCAAGTGAGGGGATTGTCCTGCTCTGCTCTGGGCTGGGGTGGCCTCACCTCAAGCCCTGAGGGCAGTTTTGGGCACCACAATAAAAGAAAGACATTAGGCCATTAGAGAGTGTCCAAAGGAGGGCAACGAAGATGGTGAGGGGCCTTGAGGGGAAGCTGTATGAGAAGCGGCTGAGAAAACTTGGTCTGTTCAGCCTGGAGAAAAGGAGACCGAGTGGAGACTCATCACAGCCTACAACCTCCTCCTGAGGGGAAGACAAAGGGCAGACACTGATCTCTTCTCTGGGGTGACCAGGGACAGGACCTGAGGGAACGGCCTGAAGTTGTGTCAGGGCAGACGAAAGAGTGAGATCACAGCAGTCCCTGCTCCCTTCCTCTCTCCTGGAAGGTGAGAACCAAGGCCACTCAGCACTGCAGGGACCAGCTGATTGCAGCTGCCAGAATTCAGGGTGACCCAAAGAGCTGGGACTCAGCACAGGGATGGCGGGAGGGACCCACAGGGCAGCTCCTGCAGCCTGAGCACCCGTGCAGCCTCCTGACCTCCATCAGGTCCCCATGCAGATGGGAGCTGGGAACTCACCTCAGCAGCTTTCCTGTGGTCATCCTTGTTGTCCAGCAGCCGGACATCGACGCCCAGGCAGCGCAGGTAACGGCCCAGGCCCTGCAGCATGCTGTCACACACCACGCTGAACTCCTGGGACGACACGGGGGCAGGGGGGTGTGGGGGGTCCCGTTTGGGTCCTTGGCATTCCTAGAGAAAGGTGAGAGATCCAAGAGGAGCAGAAGGCTGATTCCCAGTACAGTTGTGTTTTTCCTCCCTCCCTTCACCCACCACAGCCCATCCAGCTGCCTCCTTCCCCCTGTGTCACCATTTCCTCATTGCTCTGCAGCACCTCGAGGTCCTCCTTCCCACCCTTTCCACACTGCCATTACCACCTGGCAAGGGAGCAGAACATGATGGGGCTGATTCTGAATTTGCCATTCTCTCCCTGACCAGCTGGCCACCTGATCCAGGGACCTGCAGCCTTTCCCTGGAGAAGTGCCAGCCTGGCCTCCAGTGCTCTGCTCAGATATTCACCTTCAAGAAGTCACAGAAACATCGTCAAAGCTGCTGTTCCCCTAAATTAGTCTGCAATTAATAAACATGTGCCAAAGCTATGATTCGGGAAGGGAATCTGACAGGCAGAGGGAGAAACAGGTAGACAAAGCAACCACATCAGCTCTGTTATCTTTGGAAGGTTAAAAATAGGCAGTGCCTGAGTTCTCTTTGTTTTATTTCAAATGTCTGCTGCTGGTGGAGTTCCTGCACTCGGAGGACTTTGGCTTTGGGAGGCTCCCAGAAGTACAATAGCTAAATTCATGGAGAAGGGAAGTTATTAAGGAACTTCCAATGTCCAGCTTTTGATTCCAGGAACTTGGATCAGCTGGGATGACTGGAGGACACTGCCAGCAGCTGTGCAGGGAGCCAGCACTGCAGATCAGCTCTGCAGGACCTGGCCCTGGGCTGGGAATGCTGTGGCAGCTCCACCTGGGCTGACCATGGCAACCAGCTCAGGTCCAGGTGCAATGTTCGTGTGATGCTGCAGCTCCCAGCAGCCAGGGCTCTGCAGCACTGGGCAGACTGGGCTGTCACCAGCTCCTGCTGGACCCTGGTGGATGCAGCTGTGACTCCAGAGCACGGTGACAAGGCCTGGAGCTGCCCCCTGAAGCTGAGGCAGTTGCAGACACTACCCCTGGCTGCTGCTGCTCTTCACACAGATGTGCAGAAGCTGCAGCTGCCTGCCAGCCAGTGTTGATCCAGTGACCAGCCCTGGCAGATGGAGCTTTTTTCTCATGTTTCATGCCAGCAGAGAGCAAAAAGCTTATAAAGGAGAATAGAGTCACTAGCCCCACTTCAGACAGTGGACCAGGAAACACTGGGAAAGAGAGCTTGGAGTCCTGCAGGATTCAGTCAGGAGAAGTTTGCTTTTTTTGGTGTCCCAGTCCAGGTTTTACCAACTGCCCCTTGGCTGATGAATCTGAACACAAAGATGACCCGTGGCTTTCCAAGGTGATGGAAGCCTGAAATGCTCACTTTTCCCACCTCTGCAGCAGCCACCCAGCTCTGCTGGAACACACAACATTCCCATGAAGGCTGTGGTTAGGGAGCAGCTCCGTGTTTTCCTGCCTGCTGAGGGCCAAGGGATACTGGGCATTTACACCCAGGTGGGCACAGACAGCAGCATCTCAGCCCAGCCGTACAAGGGGCACTGATTTGAGGAGCTCCCCACACACTTGGGGCTCCCCAGGATACACAGCTACACACCGTGAGTCTTCTCAGGCAACCACAAAATGGGATTTCTGCTGAGGTTTCCAAAGGTGCACAAACCACTGAATGGCTCAATTTTAAAGGTAAAACTTTATTACTGAGAGGCACCAGTCACATTCCAAGATACTTAAGCAGGGTTGCACAGCTCCAGTGGAGTTTTAGGGCTCTGCCACAACACAAACTTCTGGGAGAGGCCTCTCGTGGAATGTGGTGGTGGGCAGGGAGGCACAGACAAGGCTTCAGCAGAAAGGCATTTTTGATGGATCATTTGCTTTTAACTTTGCAGACTTCTGCTCCAGACACAATAAAGGAGATATTCCCAGTGTGAAAGCAAGGTGTGGAAGGTCAGTAAAAAGCAAAAGTAAAGAAGTCAGAGTTTGAAACCTTGGCCACAGACTCCAAACCCAAAATGTGGAAGGAACATTTCCACCAGCAAGGCTCACAGCACACAGATCTGCACCCACACTGTGCAAAGACAAGTGAACCTCAAAGAGCAGGGAAAGCTGGAGCCAGGCAGGCCAAGGAGAGAGCACAGTGTGCTGGGAGGGAGTGCTGAGGAGGATATTTGCTGCAAGAGTCCTGAGAACAGCCGTGCACAGTGAATGGTGTGACTGAGAGCAGCAGCGTGGGATTTGCAGGGGTCTTGAGCAAGAAGCAGCTCTTTGAAGATGTTTACAAACCTGTCCAGAAGGTGATGGTGGTTCTTGTTTATTCAGCTGCTTCTTTGCCCTGTGTTTTTTGCTCTGTTTTCCCACCAGACTTTCTGTCAGGTCTGAATGCAGACCAAAGCTCTCGGGGTCCTTGCAGAGCCTCTCGTAAATCTCCAGCAAGCAGTAGGCATCTGAGGCTGCAGGGAAGAGAATGTTGAGCCTCGGCTCATATGAGACTCATTCAAAAGTAAACCAGAGCCCTCACCTTTGTAAAAGCCATTGTGAACAGCTGTGAAGCTGCAGCTCCCTCAGGTCATACCCTGAGCTCCAGGACTGACTCACTGAGCACCGCAGCGGAACCCACGGTCACAGGAGGTCAAGGCAGGAGCTCCTAAAGACAGCTCTGCCATCTCCACTCTAACCCAACAATCCCATGCAAACTGCAGTGTGGCTCTTCCAACCACCACCAGACAGCCCCTGTTCCTCAGCATTGTCCCGAGCCTGCCCACAGCTCCTCAGCACAGCTCTTGACGGGAACTTCCCCAGGAGGTGCAACACCTCAGCAGGTACTGCCCGAGCTGTTTGCAATCGCCTGCCCACACTCCCTGCCGTTTGCTGCTGCTCCTTGCAACCGGAGAACTCTCCCAGCCAGTCCGACAAGTCCCAGTGATTAACTTTTGTGGGAACGGTGTCAGCTTCAAGGATAGCTGAATTTAACAAAGGACTGGTTTGCATCAGCAGACTGTCCTTTGATGCGCGAGGAAAAGATTTAGACCCAGACTTCTGACTCTGGGGTAATCAGCAATAAACTCTATGGGTCCCTCCACAGCCCTGAGTCTGTGCTGCAGTTTCTGACACCACATCTGCCCATTTCAACCTCGCCTCTAACAAGCACTTCACTGTGACAAATGAACACAGCATTTGTTTCCCAGGAAGGCTGTGAAATGAGGCAGAAGGAAGTGGACTTTCCTCCTTTCAGTTACTGAGAGGAGCTTCCATTGAGGTGATGTTTCATCAGGCAAAATCTGCAAAGCACAGGAATTCCTTCATAAGGGAAATAATGAATCACTGGACAGCTTAAACTTCAACCATTAAAGTCATGTCCGCAAAAGGACAAACAAAACATGTGCTGACTCTTCTAACAGGAACTGATCTGCAAAGCCATTTTCTTCCTCTGCTACTTAACGACTTTCCCGGGGACAGAGCAGCCAAGCCCAGCCAGCCCTGGGCAGCTGCAGCACCCAGCCAGGGCCAGACCTGCATAGAGGATCTGCTCCTCCCGCAGTGGCCGCTTCTCCCAGTTTGACAGCTGCTCTGTCTTATCCAGAGGCTTCCCCAACACATGCTGCACCAGGAGGCTGAGTCCCTTCTCGGGCTGCCTGACCCCTCTCTGCTTGTAGCTGTGCTCCGGTGACAGTCCATCGACCTTCCGGCCCTCCTTCCTCCACTGCAGCTGAGGGAAACAAAGAGATGGAAACCACCTGGTTATGAAGTAGCTCCCAAAGCACCTCCCGTTGCAGCTGGTGGGGCCAGGCAGAGCCCTATCACATCCATCTCGTGCCTGGCACGCTGAACCCCAGCCCTCAGACAAGGGCTGGGATGGCGTGAGATAAATATGGCGTCGGGTTATTTGTTTAACAAACACACTTGCTGCAGAGAAATCTGTACCATAGCCAAGGAAGGGAAAAAATGGCATTCTTGTACAGCCCTGCACCAGAGCAGCAGGGCTGGCATGAGGCTCCTTAGGGGCCTGCAGGGTGCTCACCATGCTGGAGGCTGCTGGGCATCCACTCAGTAAAGGACCAGCAGTGGCAGTTCAGCATCTTTCCCCTCCTAGTACCGGTGGGAAAAGGCATTCCTGGGACACCCTGGGCAGCAGCCCTTGCTGCAGCTGCCATTTCTCAGGTTAAACTGAGGCAATGGCTGTTGGCAGCTATGTCAGCCCCTGCAGCACTTCCCAGGTTAAGTTATCAACCCCAAAGATCTGCTTCACCCCAACCCACAGCCTCAAACACATTCTGTACATTTTACCCAGTAAAATGGTTGTGCTGAAAATTTCTGCAGACTGCTGAAAGCTCCTGTGTGCAAACCCAGGGACAGCTGTGCTTCAGCTGACTAGAAATTCCTGTGCTGAAGTCCCCAGCAGCCCTCTTAGGAACATCAGAGTTCTGTACAAATCATTAACTTCATCATATCTGCTTCCATAATGCATGGCCTTGGAGTAGCAGAATTTCCACAAGAACTTCCTAAGTATAACTTGTGCTCAGACTCTTTGTCCTGGCTGAATGGAGCTGGGTCTCCAAGAGCTTTTCACAGCTTTTATAAAGGCTATGAAAAAGCTGTCAGTATCATCAGCTTTAACTTTTTAGTTGATGAAAACAAAATACTTCTGTCTTCCTTTACAGAATCCCAACACCTCAAACCCTCTGGAGGAAATGATCTTTTGACTCATGCAGCCATCTCCCCGCCAAAGCAGGATGCAAACAGACAGTGTTGTGGATTCAGGACAGTTATGCACCAGCACATGCAGGAGACACCATTACCCACATCTCCCTGTGTTTATCCTTACTTGTTTGTCCACTGCAAGAAGATCCACCACACCTTGCATTTGCTTCTCCATGTCTTTCAGAGCAGAACATGTGGCTGCAAGGCTGCTGAGGTCTCCAGACATCCCATAACCTGGAGACAAAAAAAGCCCAAATCACACAGGTAGGAAAACTCAGATCACAGATAATGCTCTGCAGCTTATTCTAATTCAGAGTCAAAATACTGACAAAATATTTATAAACATTGGTGGGAACCCTGTTCAAAAAGGGAACAAGACTGGCTCTTGTCTCTTCTGTTCCCAAGAAACATTCCTGCAGATCAAGGGAGAAGAGCTGTGGATGAAAAATGCTGAGTTTAAGATCAACTTACTTAAAATCTGGGAAAGGTATTTATGAATTTGCCCTTGAAATCCAGGTTTAGGAGCTCCTGATAAAAGCCTCCAAAAAGCATGTATGGTAATTCAGAGATCTCTGGTGTCTAGCACAGCAGCTCTGGGACAGGGACAGCACAGCCAGACAGCTCTGCCCACCAGAATTACCTGAACCACTGAGGGTTGGGGGTCAGCTGGGGCTTACTACAGAGCTAGGACAATGCCAAGTCTGAGAGTGCAAGTTAAATCACAAATCTTGGATCTGACCTGAAATGGGGAGATACAATGGCATGGACCTGAGTCAGGCTCAGGCTGGAGAGCAGGGAAAGGTTCTTCCCCCAGAGGGTGCTGGGCACTGCCCAGGCTCCCCAGGGAATGGGCCCGGCCCCGAGGCTGCCAGAGCTCCAGGAGCCTTTGGACAGCCAGGGATGCCCAGGGTGGGATTGCTGGGGGTCTGTGCAGGGCCAGGGGCTGGGCTGGATGATCCTGGTGGGTCTCTTCCAGCTCAGGATTTTCTGTGGTTCTCTGATCCTGTATTTCTCTCATTCCCAGTTCCACTGGTCACTGTTTCCTGGCCTGGCAGTGCCTGAACACTCAGGGCTACAAAAGCTGATTCCATGGCAATGGATTTAGGGAATGACAACACCAAGAGGATCTAGGAATGACCAAGATGACAAAACAGGAGCCCTGTGTGAAGCCCTGAGGTGGGGAGGAGAGAGAGGTGTTACCTAGTTTAGTGATGGCTGCATCTGAATAGAGCATCTGGATGAAATGGGGAAGCATCTCCTTCTGCCCCTCAGCCTCAGCTTGCTCGAGGAGCCGTGACAGGTCCAGCAGGAACACCTCAGCCCTCAGTGCAAGTTGCAGGAGAGCAACACGGGGCTTGGCCACCATGCCAAAGGAAGGCTTCCACTCCATGTCCACACCAACGACCTGCCCAGGCTGCAACACAGACACTGTCAGCAGCCAGAGCCTGGCTGGGCTTGAGAGGAGCCTGGGGACTCTGGCCAGGACATGGGCATTTCCTCCCCAGCAGCTGCAGCTCTTTGTGCAAACTGCCACAGACACGGGCAACTCTCACAGCCCCCGTGGCACCCACGGGAACCTTCCCTGGCACAATTCCCAACACCTTCCCTAAATCAGACCAGCCTAAAGGAGCAGCTGTTCTTGCCCTGAGGAGGGAGGCACTGCCACATCCAGCCCTGTGTGCTAGCCTGAGTTCCAGCTCCCTGACCCTGCCAGGCCAATCCCAGGTAACGCTCACCTGCAGCACCTTCTCCCAGCACTGAAGCATCTCCTCCCATGTCTGCACAAAGTGAATATTTTCCCGTGGAATGGGAAGCTGGTAATAGTCTTTCTTCTTACTGGCCTCATAATTATCTACTTTTGTGACCTCTTCTGCCCTGCACAGAATCAGATGCAACAGTTTTAAGCCACGCAAAGCCAGGAGAAAATTCTGGATTGGAGCAAGAGGGATAAGTTTTACTCCCCTTATTTCACCCTGACCCTCTCTTTCTCCATGACACTCAGCTCTTTCTCAGAAAAAAGGAACTAATCAAAAAGATCCAGCTCCCTTGGACAGATCACACAGATTTCTGGACAGTCTCTTTCCCACAGAGACTTGAAATGGTTCATTATTTGGGAAACTATTAGTAACCTTATGTTTGAGAGGCTGTGTGCCCAATTTTGCAGCAGAGCAGCTCTCCCTGCACGCTCTTTCCTGTGGGTTTGTGTGCATGGGGAAGTCAATATTTGTGTAAAATATTTAATGAAGGTGTGCAGCCTCAGGTCTCCAGGAATATCCTCACCTGCAAAGCTCAGGAGCCCTGTGTGGTGTGACCAGAGACAGATGATGTCACTTCTGTGCTGGTGCCACCTTGCTGTGTGCAATGTCAGCTCCCTCTGGGAACCTGTGCCCTTGTTACTCAACAGTCAGGGCAGCCAGACTGTTTTATGGTGTTCCATGGCTCTGCTGACTTTATAGCAGCTGCCACAGCAGGAATCATGACTGGGTGAGTGAACTGCAGCACAAAGGGGTTTGTTCATCTGTCCCAGCTCCTCACGCAGGGCAGAGCACACCCTCACCTGCCTTCCCTGCACAGCACAGGATTCTCACAGCACACAGATGTAGTGATGGGTTTTATCTCTGGGTGCACAGTCTGTGGCTCAGCCACACTTCTGTAATCACCCCTTTGTGTTTTGAGGGCTTATCCCTCATGGAAAAACCTCCTGGCTCCCAACTGGCAGCTGCTGTGGCTTCAGGAGGGAGGAGAAAGAGGAGGAGGGCAGCTGCAGCAGTGCTTTGGAGCAAGGGAGGAGCATGTCCAAGACAGACAAGTGTTTCCTGTGCTCCAAAAAAGCGGTGGACCCTCAAGAGAAGTGTTTTGAGGGTGACTGCATCTGTGTTGTATTTCCCGAGGCGACACAGGGCTTGAACAAGTGCAGATCTGCACGAGGAAAAAGAGCAGGTCCACAAAACCAGGATCCCTGAACATGAGCTGTTCAAGGCCATCTGTGAGACCTTCCCAAAATCATCAGCATTAAAAAAATAATAGTTAGGAAAACTTTGACAGATCTGCAATTGCCTCAGTACAACAGATGAATATTTGCACTGTTGATCTGGCAGAGGAAGTGTAAGAACCCTCAGCAGCATGAAGCAATCTCACAGAGCTTCTGTGTAGTCAGGATGAGTTTAAAATGCCCCTTTCACAGACATTTCCAGGTTTATGACAAACAAATGCAGCACGTGCAGGGTCCCAACGGGATCCGAGCACATGGAGGGAGCCTTTGCAAACTCCCGTCCCCAAGGGCGCATCACGGCGGATGATTTCGAGCAAACATACAGTGTTTGTATGACAAGCAATCCGCATGGAAAAGGCACCAAAGAAGGGATTTACCTGTCCTGGATGTGCAGCTCCTGCAGCTCCTCAGCCAGGGCCCGGGGCAGCAGCTCGGGGGGCAGCTGGCAGTGCCGTGCCCAGCGTGCTGCCCCGCGCGCGCCGCAGTGACGGAGCAGCGCCTGCATCAGCTGCCCCTGCAGCCACCGGTTCTCCCCAACTGTGCTCTGCAAGGCCGGGGGGGAAGGCAGACTGTCAGTGCAACTTCCATCGTGGCTGATTCTCCCCCTCCCCCGAGGCACCCTCGTTGTAAAAACCTTATTCCTTATATCCAGTCTGGATCTCCCCTGTTTTAGTTCAAAGCCGTCAGCTCTTGTTCTGTTGCAACAGGTCCTGCAAAAACTCTGTCCTCATCTTTTTTATTGGCACCATTTAAGTACTGAAAGCTCTCCTTGGAGCCTTCTCCAGGCTGAGCACCCCCAGCTCTCCCAGCCTGTCTCCAGAGCAGAGGGGCTCCAGACCCTGGAGCATCTTCTGGGGATGGCTTTTTTAGGACAGACATTCCCTGTCTCTCCAGGGCAGTCAGTGGCATTGGATAGACATTCTTAGGACAGACATTCCCTGTGTCTCCAGTGCTGTGGGGGTCACCTCCATCCTTGGAAGTGTTTGCACAGATTGTTGGGAGTGCCAGTCATCCATAGGTGGCAGGGAGGGCACATCAGCAAAGCTTTCCTGAGTGGTGTTCAGAGCCAGGAAAAGGCTGCCTTCACCCTCCAGCCCCCTGCCCCCAGTGCTGTGAGATGGGGGCTCTGGGACCCCCCCAACACGAGGCAGAGCCATGGGTGCAGCCCAGGCTGGCAGTGGTGCCACCCTGCACTGGAATTCAGCTGGATGAAATGTGCTGTGCTGTCGGAATCCAATCCAATTATTCCGAAACTGTGCAAGTCCTACATCCAGCTGGGGTGAACAATGATTGCATAAAGGAGTTCTTCCCTCTGTGTCTGTTCAAGGCCCCTGTGAAGGTGAGCACTGGATCATTGCTTTGGGACAAACACACTCTCAGGTGTCCCTGTGTCATTCCCTGTGTTCACACCTGCAAACAGGGAGGGCACTTTAGGACATTCCTGCTCCCAGCTGTACCCTGGAGGAAGGCAAGTGCAGAGCCTGGGGGCACCGGGGCACCAGCACAAATGTACCCTGCCCGTGGTTTAAACCCAAACCCCAGCTCTGGCACAGTGCCCGCCCTGGCAGGGGTGAGCAGCCACTTGCACGGGGCAGGGACAGTCCCCGCGGTGACAGCTGGATGCACCAGGGTTCTTCTGCCCTATCCACCTGTGAGAGGTGCAGGTGTAGGAACAAATACAAACACACTAACAGCTGCACACACCAGCTCCATGCGGGGGGAGCGCCCTCCTCCTCCCCAGCCAGCCCACACGTGCTGCAAACAGCCCGGAGTCCCCCCAGCCACGCAGCAGCTCCTCCCGTCTGACCTCCGCATGGATCTGCCCCTGAAGTTAGTATAGGCAGGAAAACTGCTGAAACAAGCTGAAACCCTACGTGGTGGCCCAGGCCCTGTAGCTGTAGGACTGTCACTACAAACGAGAACTTCAGAGGAGTGAAATGCTCAGATGTGCACTGGAAATCCATCCCCTTCCTCCTCACGCTGCCCCTCTGCCCTGCTCTGCCCAGCGCTGCTCCCAGGGATGGCAGCGCCCCGCTCCCTCCGCCCAGCCTGCAGGAACAGCTCCCAGCTGGGTGGGAGCCTGTGGCCATGGGGCCTCATTCCTCACATTCCTTCAGTAACTAAAAGGTGAGATTTGTCTTCAAAGCAGACACGGAGATCAGGAAACAAATCTGTTGATGGCCCCGAGGTAAAAAGGAAGGGAAACAGAAAGCCAAGGAGAAAAAAAGAATGACCCCTCCCAGAGGTGCAGGAGGGGGCAGAGGCTCAGAACAGCTCGGAGGGATCTGGCAGCCCAGGTAGCAGCAGCCTGCTAACAAAAACTGCAGCCTCAGCACTCTGGCTGCTCCCCGGAGACTCTGCCCAGTGCCAAACCACAGCTCTTCCCGTGGATGTGTGGAGGAACAGTTTTGCTGCTGTTCCCAAGGGGCTGGGGGCACAGCAGGAGCCAGGGGGAGCAGGACAGGGGTCCAGCAGCTGCCCAGGGGCTCAGGTAGAGGAGGGAAGGAGCAGGGCAGGAAAAGGACAGGACACATCCTGCTTATACTTCTTGCCCTCTCCATTTCTCCTGGCCATGCCCATCCTGACCTTTGTGCCTCTCTCCCCTCTCTGCCTTCGGTCACTGAGCTCAGCCAAACACTGAACACGTGAAGAGGGGCTGAGTTAAACCCTCCTGCACATCTGCCAAGCCACTTCTCACAGTCCTTCCCCAAAAGAACATATTTTCTTACTAACATTGCAGAGCAATTACCTCTTCTTGCTCCCCCTGTGTTCATCCTATTGTCTTCCTGTCTTTTTTGTAAAACACGAACTCTTTGGGGTTGAAGCTCTCTTCAGTTCACCCCGAGTCAATTCTTAATAAATCTCATTGTGGCAGTTTTATTTCTGGAAATAATGAGGTGCAGATTTTTTAAATATTATTTTAATGATAACAGATTTCTTCTTCCAACCACAAAAACCAACTCTGTAAAGAAGGTTAATCTCTCCAGAGATATCCCATCTTGCATTCTGAAACAGAAAATAGCTCTGTTTGTCTTTTCACTGAAAAAAAAACGCCACCAACCCAACATTGCTCTAAAGGGGAAAGGCTTCCACCGCAACAGCTCTGCAAGAGGCAACAGTGTGGAAATTTTGGCCCCAGGAGATGTGGGCACAGATGCAGAGAGCAATGTTTCACCAGGGATGACATTTCATGTGCTCTGCTGTCAGTAAATGAACACTTCTGAAGAGGAAACTGGCACAGTTGTTCTGATCAACATCAGCGACACCTCCGAGCAGGAAAGGTTCCACAGACCACGGGGCTTGTTTACATCCCTCTTGGAATTCTAGACATATCATACATTCTTTAATCCATAGGAGCACACAGAAACCCTGACACCAACAAGAGCTCATGATTAAAGCTTTCCACAGCGACGGCTGCAGATTTCCTACCCGTAAATCCTGTTCTCATTGCCAAGGCTTCACAAAGCTCACACCAACCACGCAGGGCAAGCTCAGTAATGTCCTGACCTTAACCCATCAACCATTTCTCCATTGGTACCAATAATTTTGAAACCCAATATCCAATATCTCCCTTGGAAGTCACCCTATCCAATCCTAGATCAGTTTTATCTGTATGTGTTAAGTTGCATTTCAGTCCCAGCCAATTCTGCCCTTTGCCTCAACAACTTTTCCCAATGAGGGACGTTATTCACACCACTGACACTGGTTATTTGCAGAGTCAGATTTTAATTTAACTTTTGAATGTCTTGGCCAATTTCCCCTGTTTTCAAGTGCTTCCAGAATCAACAAAACCCCCTCCTGCTAGTGTAGAGAAAATGTCAAGGAGAGTATTTTAGAGTCAGCAATTTTAAAAGGGGAAAAAGAAACCCAGACTTGGAAAGGACAAACCCCTGTCAGCAGTGGAGGGCACTGACAGCACAGCTGAACTCTCTATGGTGTGGCAGGTACAGACACCTGTCCTTAAACATTCCCTGAACATGTCACGGTGGTACTGTCACTGCAACTTTGCTGTATCTGTGCTTGAGGCTTCTGTTTGAAACTTTCCATCGTTTGTGCTGCATGGGGAGATGCTGCAGTGTCACCATCAGATGTCACTGAAGGGAACTCCTTGAAGCTTAAGGATGGAGCTGGGACCCTCAGAGCTGGCTTAGACCAGGACCACAGCCTGTTCCCTAAGGGCAGGGGGATCCTGCCTTCTAGGGAGCCCTCCGAGATCCTGGAATCCCAGAATGGTTTGGGTTGGAAGGGACCTTAAATCCCATCCAGTTCCAACCTCCCTGCCATGGGCAGGGACACCTCCCACTGTCCCAGGCTGCTCCCAGCCCCAGTGTCCAACCTGGCCTCGGGCACTGCCAGGGATCCAGGGGCAGCCACAGCTTCTCTGGGCACCCTGTGCCACGGCCTGCCCACCCTCCCAGGGAAGGATTTCTCCCTAATGTCTAATCTAACCCTGCCCTCCTTCAGCTTAAGGCCATTCCCCTTGTCCTGTCACTGCCCATGTAAAGTCCCTCTCCCTCTTTCCTATAAATCCCCTTCAAGTCTCAATAGGCCACATGAAGGTCTCCCTGGATCTCTTCTTCTTCGGGCTGGACACCCCCAGCTCTCCCAGCCTGGCTCCAGAGCAGAGGGGCTCTGGACCATCTCTGTGGCCTCCTCTGGACTCTCCACCAATGGTCAGTGCCTTTGTGGTGCTGAGGACCCCAGAGCTGGACACCGTGCTCCAGGTGGGGTCTCACGAGAGCAGGGTGGAGGGGGAAAATCCTCTCTCTTGGATAAAAGAGGTCAACATTCCCTCTACTTCCTTCTGAGCAAGGTTTCCTGTGAAAGCAGCAGTCACTCAGCCACGGCCACCACCCACAGCCGGAGCCTGAGACCACCCTGAGACCACCCTGAGACCTCACTGCTTTCCCACCCCTGGAGCTGCTGTCACTCACAGGCAGTGGCCGCTCAGCCACACTGATTTAGGGAGGGGAGAAGCCCAAAACGGGCTCCATGGAGCCCCAAGATAGCGATCAGTGGTCCCTCCCAGCTCAGGATTCCATTGGCACATCAATGTCAGCGAAGTGGGCTCGGTCCTCCTTCACAGAGCTTTGGCACCGGGGCTCCCGGGGCACGTCCACACCGCCTCCCCTGCTCCGTGAATCGGGACACTCAGTGCCGGCCTCCCAATGGCCCTGCCGAAAGGCGACTCAGAGGGCTCTAAGTTGGGCTGTCACTGGCAGGGATCAAGGCAAAGGCGTCTCTTAGAGTCACCTTGCCTCTGTGCTGGGGCTCCTCGCTGGGAGCCGGTTGCTCTGCAGGAAGCTGCTGGTTTGTGGTGAGCAGCTGAACAATACTGCATGTGCTCCACGTTCCTGAGTGCCTCACACAAGCACGGCCAAGGGGCAGCTGAGGAGTCACAGCACACAGCTCCTCTGGCGAAGATCACCCCCACAGGGGCTTTAAAAGGTCCCTTCCAAGGCTGAGGGAGCAGGGCTTGGCTGGATGTAGGGGAATATAATCCCCTCTTCACTTTTATCAGGGGGGACCATAGAGAAGATGGAGTCAGATCCTCCCAGGAGTTCCAGCCAGGCCGAAAGGTTTAAAAATGGGACAGTGAGAGTGGCCAAACACTGCAACAGCCCAGAGGGGCAGTGGCACCAGGCAGGGCACAGCAACACCTTGGCCCAGGGAGCTGGTCCTGCTCTGAGCAGGAGGGCAGAGATGAGCTGGCAGAGAAGAGCTGATTTCAAACCCACAGGAGGCTCTGATTGTGTGATTAGCAGTGCCCTGCATTCCCCAGGCTCCTCTCCACACAGACGGGCAGCTTCCTGCAGCAACTGCTGCTTTCAAGTCCCAAGCACCTCCTGGGGGAAGAACACCCAAGATCTCATTTACCCAGAATACAGGATGGTCCTGATCATGCTCAACAATACTACACAGAGATCCAAATACATTTCCTGCACTGGGATTCCTTCCAAATTTTTGTCAGGCAGCCCCTGAGGGAAGTAATTAATTTTCAACAGATGAAGTCATCATGTCTCCAAAATCTGCTCCTGCTGCCACAGATGTGAGCAGGTACAGAGCTGAGGGAAAGAGCCAATGCAGCTTTCAAAGGCAGATCTGGAGAGAATTTTCAAAAAACACTGAGCAAGAGGTTGAGACGTTTCCTTCAGCACATTGTTGGACATCCTTCATGGGCCTTCACACAGCTCACAGGGCCACAGAACAGACGGACCTGCTGCTGGCACGCGGCATGGAGGGCATGGACACTTCCCTCCACAGAGGCGAAAGGCTCCAAACAGGAGGGATGTTTCACTGAAGTGAATCTGGCATGATCATTCCCAGATTTCACTTCAGTAGCTTCTGTGGTGGATAGCTAGGTTTCTTGGCTGGACAAAGCACAAACCCAAACAGAAATGGAGAACCATGGAATGTCCTGAGCTGGAGGGACCCACCAGGACCAGAGAGTCCCACACAGACCCCCCAACAATCCCACCCTGGGCATCCCTGGCTGTCCAAAGGCTCCTGGAGCTCTGGCAGCCTCGGGGCCGGGCCCATTCCCTGGGGAGCCTGGGCAGTGCCCAGCACCCTCTGGGAGAAGAGCCTTTCCCTGAGATCCAACCAAAACCCTGCCAAACAGATATCGAACAGGTTTGAGAGGGAAGGCGCAATACTCTACAGGGATATTGCTCCCATATGCCCAAGGAACCATCCAGCATGGAATTCCCCCCACACCTCAGGACAGGCTTTTTGATAAAGAGGGCACTGTGGTAAATCTGTGAGATAGCAAAGCTCATCCTGACCCTGGATCCCACTCCCCACTCACTGAAAATGCTGTCCTAGAAAATGAGCTCTTCCTGCCCCATCTGCCAACCCTGCTGCACAGAAGGTTTCAGGGAAGGGATCCTGTCCCACTGCTCCTGTCACTGCAGACTTCAGACAGATCCCCAGAAGGCAGCGTGGGGCTGTGCTGGGGCAGTGCCACTTGTCTCTGGGGCCACTGATCAATTCCTGGTCTTGTTCAGCAGTGTCAGCATAGCCTGGCATTGTGGGGACCTTCCCAGATCAGAACCTCTTATTTTAACCCGCAATTAACTCATTTTCCTCAATTACATCCCACAACTCCAGGTATGCTGATACACAGAATCACAATCCACCTGCAATACTTGTTCTTCCTTCCACTTAGCTGGTCAGGGAATGGCACAGGTGTGAGCTGTAGTGTCAGACTAACCCCATTAAAATAACCTTTGTTGGAAGAGAAAAGTAACTGTATGACATCCATAACCCCCCAAAATACAATTCCATTGCAAATAGACTAAGGTAACTTTACCCTACTTGCTTTTTCAGATACAATTTCTTTCTCCTTCTCTTCTTCTGTGTGAAGTCTATGCTGAGGGTCTGTGCTTCCTCCCAAAATCCCCTTCTCACAATCACTGCAGAGACACCTTCTGAATTCCAACGTAACCCTGGCCCCAGAGCTGTTGAATATTATTCATCCCAGGCATCAGCAAAGGACCAAGGACTTGGTCTGAATACATAAGCCACAGATTTTTGATATGCTTCCAGATTTCTCACACCTCAGTCCCACGATGGCAGGCTGGAGATATTTTCTGGGAGCACTCCAGCACTTGGCAAGACCGAAGATGAATGAAGATGGGGAAATTGGCCAAGCCCTTTCAGAGCAGAGTAGTGTGTTACTTATCACAGGAGATGCTTTGTCTAAGCCCAATGACACCATGCATTGAAGACAAACCAGCAACCCTTATCTTCCCAGTGTATTCTGAAGCAGCATTTATCTCCCAGCCTTTTGTCATCGTGTCACACACACACGAGAAAAGTGTCACGGGGCCAGTGGCAAATACTACTCTCCAGTTCAAGGAAGTGGAGGCTCCCATCGTGTACTGGGTGACCTGCACTGCTGCTGAGCCTCACTGAGCCTGGGCCTCCTGTGACCAAACATCCTTTCTCTGGCCTTTCCAGCCTCAGAAGGTTTTTACAATCCAGACGCTTCCACAAATGTTCTACAGAAGTCACCATCCCAGAACTCTGCTCTGGTTTGTGCCCTGGAAGCCTGCACAAGGAAACCACAGCTCTGTGTTAAGCTCTGGGGCTGCCTGGAGGGTGCCTATCCAACCTGAGCATTCCAAATTCCAGCTTAGCAGCAGCGTGTGACATCGACTTGTTCTACAGGATCTGTCTGCAGGAATTCCAGAGTGAGGAATGAATTCCATGAGCTGCCAGAGCTGGGCCCACTGAAGGGCCCTGCAGTTCCACGTCACCACAGGGCTGCAGAGCTGTGTGGAGGGGTGGAAGCACTGCCTCTGTGCTTCTGCTGGACCTGAACTCACAGGGTGACACCTCATCCACTTCTTGGGAACTCTGTCAGCTGAGGTCGGGTTGGAGCCCTGGCATTAACCCTAACGAGCAATTAACCCGTCAGTAACTCCAGCAAGTGTTCTCATACCCAGTCACATACATCATGAGAATCCACAGACTCCATCCAGGAAAAAAGTCTCATCTTTTCTATTTAGGAAAGTCTTCAAAGTAAATAAACAAAAATCCTGACAATGGAAGTACTTGCTCAGGAGCACAAACTCTTCCCATCATTAGTCTGTGGAAAAGAGATGCCCACAGGACGAACATGAGTTACCACTGATTTCTGTTTTGCCATGCCCAAAGCTCCCTGGCTCAGAGCCAATGCAATAATCAGTATCTGTGCAGGATCTTTCCCAAAAGCAAAGCTTGGCAGTCGATTTTTCTCTGCTTTAATCTCTTTTGGTACACTTCAGCTCCTGGTGGTTTTTGTTCTGAAGGAGAAATGCTTGAGAGGGTTGACTGAATGAACTCTGAAATTCACACCCTGGCAAACTGGACTGATTTCCTAAATCCATAATTACAACATTCCTCAGAGATATGCATTCTTTCAGAGAGAACAAGGGAAGATTAGTTTCCTGTTTCTTCCCATTTACATGACTTCTCCATCAAGAGGAACTTTTTTTGTTTCTAAACAATCTTCTGTTTATGTGGTTCTCTTCTTGGCAGGGAACTGGGGACCTAATCTTGCCTAAAAGTATAATACAGCCAAACTATCAATTGCCAGCAGCTTGATTATCTGTGTGCAAGGCAGCTGCTCGGCACAGGCTTTAGAAGGCAGTATCTATCAGTGAGCACCCAGACAGGGCCTGATCAGTTACAGAGGGTTTCAATACTCTGGGATGATTACTGAATGGCTGGGTCGTTTTACTGTTGGCTGGCTAAGAAGGGCAGAGAGGGTCTGTGTGGGTGTGAAGGCTGAAAACTTCAGTGACACTGGGCAGATGGGGCCCCCACACCTGCACAGCCCCAGGGTTTGTGGATCCATCCTCTCCTTCTGTGCTGCCCTGGGAAGCAGGGAAGCTCCACGTCCCATCTTCCTCCCCTGCCTTTCCCTGTTTGGCTGCACAGGCCAATATCAGGGCTCTTGACAGGGTTCCCTTGGTCCTGGAGAAAAAGGAGCATCAGGATTTGCCTGTTTGAAGTGAGCCTGTCCTCATTTTTACCCCATGGGATGCAAAGAGGAGCTGGGGTTGCTCAGCTGAGAGAAGAGAAGGCTCTGGCTCTGTTGTGGCCCTTTTGGTACCTGAAGGGAGTTTATAGAAAAGACAGAGTGACTTTATACAGAGGCAGTGACAGGGTGAGGGGGAACAGTTTTAAACTGACAGAAGGGAGATTTTTATTAGGTACTACGGAGAAATTCTTCCCTGGGAGGGTGGGCAGGCCCTGGCACAGGGTGCCCAGAGAAGCTGTGGCTGCCCCTGGATCTCTGGAAGTGTCCAAGGCCAGGTTGGACAGGGCTTGGAGTGACCTGGGATAGTGGAACGTGTCTCTGCCCATGGCAGGGGGGTTAAAAAAATGATCTTTAAAGTCCTTTCCAACTCAAACCAGTCTGGGATTCTGTGACTCTGACCCTGTAGCTGCTGCAGTTTCCAGTCACTAACAGATATCCTGGACACTGCTCCTGATGTTGATTTTAAGGACCTGGTATGTTCCACACATTCCTCTGTAGTTTCCTGCTCCTAGGATGCTTTTCGCACTTGGCGGACCTAAAGCTCCCCCAGCACACCCCACTGGAGTTGAACAGCTCACTGATGCTCTCACTCCTTAATCTAACCCTGACCTCTCAACCTACAGCCATAAGCCAATTAGCTCTTCTTTATACCATACCAAATCTCCTTCTGATGAAGCTGTGTTGCTGAGTGAATGCCTGCTAATGACAAAAATGTAATTACAGTGCTTAGCAGCATGCTGGCCCTGGCTGGTGGCAGGGGCTAAGGTCAGAATGCATCTCTAACACACCAAAACAATTTGAAAGAGATTTTTTTGCCTCCAGCGTGTTTCCCTCCAGTTTCCTCTCTTCACTCTCCAGTACTTAATTCGTTTGCACATTAAGGCTATTTGGCCATCATTTTTAAGACCGAGGTCCTGAGCTTTCCAAGGATCCCTTGCCAATCCCTCCCTGAAGCAGAATCAGACACCCAGCTCTGTCAATCCCCAGCTTGGCCCTGTAGATCCACACTTCAGTAACTGGGGGCTGATTTTCTAAGGTTAGAAACATCTTGCATCACTCTAGAGAAATTTCTGGCTGACTTTTAGAATTATTTTGGACATTTTTGACAGTCTGATAGATCGGACAGCAAATGTTGGCAGTTTGTCTTGGCTTCTTTGTACCTACTGTAATATTACACCAGAATTCATCTTTGTGCTTAACCACAATTTATTTATCTAGCAATGGCTGGATTTGCTATAAATAAAACTACCACAATTACAGGAGACACACCAGCCCTCCAGGTCTGACAGAGAATTAACACAGCCTAAGCCATGCAGGAAGAGGCTGGAAGTATTTACATTTAAGTGCACATCATCCTTTGACAGACTCTCCTTTAGCTGGGGGGCACTGAACACGCTGCATGTTTGGCTTTTCCCAAGTGCTCTCCCACAGCAGCTGGGGGTTTGTTCAATGCAAAGTTCCCATTTCTTTTAGCCCAGCAGTGCAAACTTCATCAGTACAGGTGCACATTTGCCTGCTCTCTCCTGAGAGCAGAATGCAGCTGCAGAACTGAACCACAGCCATGGAATCAGAATATCCTGAGCTGGAAGGGAACCACAAGGACCATCGAGTCCAGCTCCTGGAATTACCAGATGCTGCTCCTGAGACAGTCACAGATGTGCCTGTTCTCTGCACCAGCCCCATCAGTCGTCCTTTTGCTTTCCAGTAACTCTGGTGTTTATTTCAGCTTCCAATCACTGTATGACCTCCTGTAAAGCCCAGCCTTTCAAAACCAATAAAGTCCTGGACAGCCTTAATTTTTGCACTGAAAACCAAAACTTGCTCAAAGATCCTTTCTTTATTCCCTCCTTTCCCTGCCAGCAGCAGCCACCAGCCTGCACAGGTTGTTATTTCAGGTTCCTGCAGATGCACAGGTACAGATTCCCATCACTTTCAAGTGATGCCAGAGACAGGGATCTCTGATAGCACTGAGTCAGGCTGATAACAGGCAAGTTTCAGCACCACTCGGCTGATAATTAATTTCACAGTTGTGAAAAATACACCAGTTGGCAATAAGCAGGAAATCCAGAGTTTGGAGTCCTTTGGAAAGCAAGACAAACCTCTGCCCCAGTGCAGGATGCAGCTCTGTGCTCTCAGGGCTTACCAGGCACCACACCTGCACTTCCCAGAGATATCCTGAGCCTCCTGTCTCCTGAGTGGGAGACAGGGCAGCTTTATCCCACACTCCACCATCAGCAGAAACCCCTTCCCTGGGGGAAGTCAGCACTCAGAGCCCATGCAGACCCTGCAGATGGATTTTCAGGAGTCCGTAAAGCTGCAGAATTCAACCTGAGAGGAGTCACAGAACAGGAGCAAACACTCACCACAAGGCTGCAATTCCACAGGGAAATGCCGGACAGGTAAATAACCACTGCTGGTGTATCACCATGGAATTCCCTGCTGTTTCATTGCCACATTTGTATCTATTGTAGGATCAGGCCAAACCATGATTGCCTGAACTCTCTTGTTTATACACCAAGAAAAAACCCATCCTGGTCCCTTCTCCTTGTGCTGTTAGAATTACTTGTGTCCTTCAGCACAGGACAGGGAGGTCACAACGTCACACGGTCACCTGTTGAAAATGGTGAGAGCATGCACAGGGAATCTAACATTTATCCCAGTTTCCTGACACACCATGCCAGCTGCTGAGGAACAGCCTCTTTTCCCCCTTCCTTGTCATTAATCAATGTAAATACTTGTACTTTTCACTTACAAGTAAGTGCAGGAAAGTAAAAGAATGTACTTGATAATCTTATCTAAATCACAGAGCCATGGAATATCCTGAGCTGGAAGGGACCCACCAGGATCACTGAGCCCAACTCCTGGCCCTGCACAGACCCCCCAACAATCCCACCCTGGGCATCCCTGAGAGCCTTGTACAAACGTTCTAGTTTGGCTCCAGCCAAACAAAAGCATTTTCAAAGACATAAAAGGAATCAAAATATAAGTGTTCTCCCTTGCCCTTCCCTGCATTTACAGTTTTGCTTCCAAAGTGTTGAGAAAGTGCAGAACTGTGATAGCAGGACTACAACACCCAGAGCTGGATACCTGAACATCTTAAAATAACCTCCAAGCAAACAACCCTGAGAAAGCATGAGAGGGAAATCCACACTCACCTGGATGTGGTCTGCCCAATTCTCCTCAGTCATGGTTTTCTGAAAAGACAAAATCACTGCTGAGCCATCTTAGGGAAGGCAGGGTGTTCCATGCAGCAAACTAGAAATGAACACCTCATTGTCTCCACTGGCATCACCTGTGACCAAGGAAGGCAGCCTGGGGCACAGGGGACACCCCAGCTCCTTGGTGTGTCCAGCTGGGGCATGGCAGAAAAGCACAGCTTGGATGGGGGAATTCAGGGAGCTCCTACACCACAGCATATGAAGAATAAAAATTTCAGTTTGTCCCCAGACTGCTCATCTGTCCAGGCAGCCATGGGGAGCCATCCCGGGGGCTCCAGCCAAGAGGAGATCTCAGGGGTCATCTGCAAGGCTCAGCCTTCAGCATATAAAAATACAGTTTTTCTCAACAGCCAAATCATGAAAAAATCCTCAGGAATCATGAGGACTGGGAAAGGAAACGGATAAGTTAATATTCCCATTGTGATGGAGTTCAGAGCCAAACCTGGGGAGAAGCTCGGGAGGGGACCTGCTCTGCACTCTGCCAGAACTGCATGAGACCCACCATAAGTGTCACCACAGAGGGCACAGGGAGTGCCAGTGCCTCTTCTATGGAAAGGTGCAAGAGCAAACAGGGAATAAGAGCCTCAAAGAAAACAGCTCGGAGATATCCAAGCATGTAATTGAAATATTAGTGAGATAAAGGAGCCATTTAAGCAGAGCTCAGACATCGATGAGAATGGTAAACAGAGAGCACCAAGGAGCTCTCAGAAGAAGGGGCTGTGTCCACAAACAGCTGCCAGATGAACCTTAATGGAAGGAACTGGCCAGCTTGGATACGTTAAATCCAGCAAGTTCTCCAAAACAAAGGAAGTGGAAGGCCAGAGAGAGCAGAACAGCAGATCACGAATCCTTTCCCTCTGCTAAACAAATACACCTGGAGAAGAGCTCTCTGCTCTCTCTGTGCATCACCAAGCTCCCTACAGTGATGGCATCCAGCATGAAAGCTCTGAGATGCAGGAACCTGAATTGCTCCATCCTCCCCAGGCAGCAGAGACAGATCAGAGCCTTCCTTGATGGCCTGGGAGGGCTTGGGAGCAGAACTTGAAAAAACACTGGATCATAAACTATTGATAGATTTTGATTACATCACTTAAGTTATTCAAAATGTAAGTGTAACAAAAATCCTCATTCCACGCACACAACACAACACGTACCTCAACAAACCTCTTGTAAAAGAGGTAATTCAGGGTTCTCAAGTGCCGCTGATTTATGACATTAGGGCAGAGAACTGAAAGAAGGAAAAAGACATTTAAGTACACAGCATTTCCTGGAAGTTTTACTGTCTAGACATTACACTTTTCCTTCCCCAGTGTCAGACTGGGTTTGTGGAAGGCAGGATGCCCTCACACTTGGAACAATGAGGGACAGACTCGCACATTGTCAGCTTATCTCAACTATAAACTGTTATTTACACTTTCATCCGTGATTAGCAATGCTAATTCTCGGCTCTGATATCTCTGCTTCCACCAGCCCTGAGCGATAAGATCCACTCCCTGGTTCAATATGCTCCACTGTCAATGACTTCACACCTTTAATTAGGCATCATCTTCACACGGGCACCGCCTCAGTCTCCAGAGGCTGCATTCTTTCGGGTTAATTGGACCTGTGCTGTTAATTCATTGAAGCAGTTGTGAACAGCTCACTCGGGATGTAAACTTGTGGCTGAAGTTTATCCGCTAAAACACAGAGTCATGAAAGAGCTCCACATCCATCCAAAGAGGGTGGGGAATACTGTTTTGCTGAGCTAGCAAGCCCCAGTTGTTATTATTTTTATTGCTGTCATCTTCATTAGATATGGCTCATTACAACTGCAAAACCCAACGTCTTCGCGCAGCACCTTGTTTTGAAACAGTGCAAGGAGAGATAAAGGCAGGAGATAAAAGACATGAAGTGGCATTAGCAAGGGATCTGTCAGTTCCTGCTGGATGCCTGTGCAGGGAAAGGCTTCACCAAAGCCTTCCTTGGCCTCTCAGGTGGGGCTAAAACCTCTCCCTGGGAGCCAGAGGGAGCAGGGCCAGCAATCACCAACACTCACAGAGAACAGCAACCTGAAATTCTCGGCAGCCTCCTTTGAATCGGCACCCACAGGGAGAAACTGATGCAGGGCATGCCCAAGGACTAAACCCCAGGAAAACAAGGAGGGATCTCTGGATGGCAGAGCCTGGGATCAGAGGGGTGGGGATTGGTGACCCACTGGCCACAGCAGCTCCTCAGAGAGCCCTGAAGCATCACCTCAGAATGTGAACGTGTCCATCTCAAAGACAAATGCTTAAATCTGCTATTTGTAAGTTACTCTTCCACAGCATGACTACAGATCCTTCCCCTCAAAGCATCTGAGAAAATTACTGCAATTATCACGCAGGATATTGCACCAGTAAAAATGGTGATCTTTCCTCTGAATATTATCCCAATATCTGGAGGAAAAATCATCAGCTCATGGAAAGGAACAATCTCTAAAGAATATAAGACCAACGTAAAAATTAGTAACACCACTGCCTGACTTAAAGTTTTCAAAGCCCTTCAGAAAGAACCATGGCAGGACCCCTCCAGGCCACCCCAAATATCCACTGAACAGCTTTTTCTTTGAGTTTCTAAAGGAAGCAGGGATGCCCCAGCCCTGGGGCCCAGCACAGGACAGACCTGGAGCAGGTCTGGGGACAAGGGATGGAGGGACAGGACACAGGGAATGGCTTCCCACTGCCAGAGGGCAGGGATGGATGGGATATTGGGCAGGAATTGTTCCCTGGGAGGGTGGGCAGGCCCTGGCACAGGGGGCCCAGAGAAGCTGTGGCTGCCCCTGGATCCCTGGCAGTGCCCGAGGCCAGGTTGGACACTGGGGCTTGGAGCAGCCAGGGACAGTGGGAGATGTCCCTGCCCATGGCAGGGGTGGGGCTAGAAGGGCTTTAAGGGCCCTTCCAGTCCAAACCAGTCTGGGATTCTATGGATAACATGAGGGTGAGGGGTAACTTGTCAGGAGTGACAGCAGAATGGAGAGCTGTGCTGGTGTTTAACACCTGAGTTAAAACGCTCTGGAGGAAAATAACCATGGAAATCAGGAGGGAAAAGGGAATAACCTCCTGCTCTCCATCCAAAGGCATTCCTGTCAAATTGTACAAGTCATTCCCTTGTTTCTAACAGAGCATCTTCTGCCTGGTGAGGGCTCCAGGCCCGGGGTAGGGCTTTCACTGGTGACTGCCTGGACATGGGCTGGCAGGTCCTTGAGCCCCGGGGACATGCGGCCAGCTGTGGCTCACCTGTGCAGATGTGGGGCTGTGCAGAGGCAGCTGTGGCTCACCTGTGCAGATGCAGAGCCAGTTGCGGCTCACCTGTGCAGATGTGACCATGCAGAGGCAGCTGTGGCTCACCTGTGCAGATGTGGCCGTGCTCAGCCCTCTCCTGCCCTCTGCTGCCCCGCAGCGCGGCTCTCCCGGCAGCGCGGGGCCGGGCGGGGCGGGCACACTGACGGAAATCCCACGTTAAACCAAAGGGACCGCTGGGTGCTCAGGGGAGGGAAACGTTTCTCCTGGTTCATGTTAAAACCTCTGCAAGCCCAGGACAAACACTCGCTCGCACCGACAGAACCAGAGCTGCTCCTCTGTCACTGCCCAGCACAGCCCCACCGGGCCCGGGGCTCTCAGGTACCCCCTCTCCCCTCTGTGCCTGCACTCGGATCTCCCTCACTGGCACGGAGGCTCTGAGCCCAACACGGGGCTGGCACACTTCTCCGAGCTGGATCCTTTCTATCTCAGGCTTGGGAATTGTCAATGAAAAACATCACTGAGCTCTCTCTGCGTCCTGGCTGTGCCAAACCACAGCAGAGAACAGATTCAACCATGCCAGCCCTGGGAAGGGGCTGTTCCCTCACCTCTGAGATCTCTTTTGACTGAAACTTGCATTTGTGAAGTCGATCTCACAGGGTCTCCAAAGACTATTAAGTCATTAGCTTGGAAAAGCTACAGGCTCGTTAAGCCAGAGCTCACTGACCCAGGTGTGAGGAAAGACTATAAACCTCAATTTCCTCAATCACACACCACTTCTGCCCAGCTTCTTCCTTCCCCAGTAAGGGTAATTAAATGAAATCCACACACTTTATTGGGACACCCTTGGGACTCGGCAGAAAATCTCCCACTCCCATGCCCTGTTTGGGAGTTAACAGGAATACTGGAATACAGCTCTGAAAAACAACAAGAGGACTAATCTAAGAGGATGGCTGTATTTTTTTTTTTCCCTGAGGTGTGAGATCTTTTTTTTTTTTTTTAATTGGGCCACCTCCCATCTGGCTCCGAAATGTAGGGCTGGCAGTTCCCAGGAGTGCTCCAGAACTCAGCTGCTGATGGACACCTCAGCTGTGCTTGGCAGCCAGGGTGATTTACTGGCGTGGGCAAGAGGGAGCTCAGGCAGTGCCATCTCCAAGTTGATTTGGAACTGCAAGAACTGAGTCACACACAGGTTTGCCTTCTCATACCCAGAAACCCCATCCTCCTCCAGCCCTCCTCACCAAAGCCACTTCCCTCCCTGCTGCTGCTCTCAGGCTCTCACAGTGAGTGGGAGTCACAGGGAGGAGGAGGAGACCAAAAGCAGCTGCAGCATCAAGCCCAGATGAGGTGACAAGAAGTGGGAGCTCTGCCTCACCACCAGTGTTTGAGGGAGCTGCTCAGAACAAGAGAAATGAGGGTTTCTTTTATCTGTACGTTTTGCCCAGTCTGCTGACTTTTTGTGTACTTTTCCCTCCCAGTCAGACTTGCTTTCCCTAAAGAATGGAGAAAGAACACCCAGAAATTCAGCAGAAGGCAGGGCAGAGATGGGAAGACAAAGAAAGCCACGTTATTCCAGCTGCCAGCATTTCCCAATTCAGTTCCAGCAGGACCAGCACTAAGGCAGCAATTCCTTGCAGGTATTCATCCCCTTCCAAAGCATTTCAAAGGAGACTGACAGCCACAGTTTAGCAATGTGTGAACTCCTGCTCATAATTACACATATATGATGTAAAAAATAAACACAAGCTGTCCTGCATGGGACTGTGGGAGTCACTCAGCACTGGCTTTAGCTGAAGTCCAAACCAGGTGCCCACATCTCCTCTCACACCAGCAGAGGTGGGCAGCCCTCTGGAGCAAGGGCTTCCCCTGCACTGCAGACCCTGCGGTTTGCATGGAAGAAAGGGCTGGAAGGACATTTATCTGGAAGGAATGGGATCTGCATTTACCCCAAGGAACCTCCTCACCAGTGAATGGCTGTGGAGGACCAGCAAGATCTGGCCATTATTATCAGCAGCTACAACATCTGGAAAGCATCACCAGGTCGAAGCCCACTGCATCCATCCCACAGTACACCTGAGCCCAACACGTGCTCCTCTCCCAGATTTTTCTTTTCTTTAATTATTATTTCTCAGGATTTTGCACGTGAACAGTTCCATCATTTCACCTCTACCATTATATCATACCCTTGGTGGAGCTTTCATAAAGAAAGGGGAACAACTCTTTTCTCTTTACAGATCATCAAAGACAACACAGCCAGCTACACTGCTAAGGAGGGAAAACTACTGAAAACTAATGAACTCCTGGGAAGCTTTTAATTCCTAAATAAATTACCCCCATGTGTCTCAGCTTTCATACCAACCTGCTGGGTTTAATTATATCCACTTCTCCAGTGAGGGTTTGCAGGGTTTATCCTGTTAACTTTTGAACAGCAGTCTGAAGATGGGAAGATTAATATGCAATAGTGTTGCTGACAGGGGTAACAAGCCCAAAAATTTGTGTTTAGAAAACTGTTTTCAGTCCAAGAAAAGAGAATTGGGTTGATGATGGAAACCTCTGCAGTGTAAAAGCTAACGGTGCACCTGAAGGGGTCTGGTGCAAGGCCCCAAAGGAAAGAAGGAAAAATCAACAGTTCCCACTAAGAACCAAAGCAAAGCAGATTTTGTTGGAGAGCTGCTGGTGAAGCTACTGGGGAAGTGATGGAGAATGTGCCACTTCTCTTGCAAGGCTGCAAGAGCCTTAAAATTCCCCCCACCAAGCCTAGTATATGCAAAGAGTACAAAGGGCTGTGAGGCTCCTGCTTCCCAAGGGTTATCTCCTCCCAGCTGATGCACCCACAGCTCAAGAAAACAGATCCCAGTGAATAATGACTTGCCTCTTATGTGAGAGGAATGGAGTCATAACTCAGAGCTGACCATGGTGTGTTTATGCAGAGCCATGCTGAGGTCAGGATTTATTCCAGATCATGGGAGAAGCAGTCTATTAGTCACCAGCACTTCATTCTTCGACAGCACAAAGTGATAATTCCCATAACTTACCAGCTTTGTTTTTCAATATCATTAATTAAACCCTGAAATTCCCCAGGATAAATGACAGCAGAGATTCCTTAATGAACATGAAAGAAGACAAATTGACGTTGTCTGTTCTTTATTACTGAGATAACTCCACAATATGTTGCAATATCCCATACCTGGGTCAACGTTGAATCTCTCCAGGAGCCTGAAGATCAGCTTGCTGAGCACTCTGCGGTTAAACTTCTCTGGTTTGTACTTGGACAGGCCTTGATACGGTCTGCAACAACACCAGAAAGACACATCTGTGGCATCACCTAAAGGATGTTTCCCAAACAGAAGACATTTAACAGCAGAGGGATTGGGGTTTGTGGGATGCTGGCAAGGACCGGGCCCTCCTTCCCAAGGTACAGTGGAAAGCCAACAGCACAACGACACAGATTTCACTCAACCACTTGAAGCAAGTCCAGGGGCTCATTTTAAAGAAAGTGAGCAACTCCTTTTCATCTCCTTTTCAGGACTGACAGCAACTATTGCAGCTCCACTGTGCCTCTGACTGTGCTGCTGGCTCTGAGTGACAGGAGTTATTCGAGTGAGAGGCAATTCAGAAGTGAAAACACACACCATGAGTTGATGAGCACAGGAAGGTTAACCACTTGCATCTCTTGTTTTTCTGCCACTTCATCACAGAGTTATCTTCCTGCCAAACCTGTACAGCCGATACTGAAAGTCCCCCTTCTCTGCAGCAAAGGACTAGAGGCCAATTGCATCAACCTCCACAGAAAACTCTGATTCTGCTCTGCTGCTGGGGTGTCCTGCACAGGTTTCGTCTGCACTCCTGGCAGCAATGGAGCATCTGCCAACAGCAAGGATTCCTCTGTCCTACAGGCTGGGCTGTGGGAGATGGCTCTGGCACAGCCACCAGAATTTTCCCTTTTTCAGCTGAAAAGTCAATATATTGCACTCCCTTTATGCTGGGACACGATCACAGACAGACAACCCAGGGACAGCCACACTGCTCTGATCACAGCCAGGGACAGCCACCCTGTGCTCTGATCACAGCCAGGGACAGTCACACTGTGCTCTGATCACAGACACAGCCAGGGGACAGCCACCCCGTGCTCTGATCACAGCCAGGGACAGCCACCCCGTGCTCTGATCACAGCCAGGGACAG
>WEKY01037926.1:0-17051 GCA_013390045.1 Picathartes gymnocephalus | reverse complement strand
CCACCGCCAGCGGCCACGCACCCCGTGCTCTGATCACAGCCAGGGACAGCCACACTGTGCTCTGATCACAGCCAGGGACAGTCACACTGTGCTCTGATCACAGACACAGCCAGGGGACAGTCACACTGTGCTCTGATCACAGCCAGGGGACAGCCACCCCGTGCTCTGATCACAGCCAGGGACAGCCACACTGTGCTCTGATCACAGCCAGGGACAGTCACACTGTGCTCTGATCACAGACACAGCCAGGGGACAGCCACACTGTGCTCTGATCACAGCCAGGGACAGTCACACTGTGCTCTGATCACAGACACAGCCAGGGGACAGTCACACTGTGCTCTGATCACAGCCAGGGACAGTCACACTGCTCTGATCACAGCCAGGGGACAGTCACACTGTGCTGTGGCAGCAGCTTGGCCCCAGCTGCTTAGAGGGACAAGTGTTTCTACCTTGTGATGTCTCTGAAATTGAAGCTGGGGTCACACCACGTGTCCAGGGTCTGCAAGAGCTTCCTCTGGAGCTCGGGATATTCTGCCACATAATCTTCCACCAGGTTAGCTTTATCCTGGAGTAGGAGTGGGGTACACATCTAGGAGAAAGAATTACATTAAAGCACCCTGCCCTGCCCTTGATCCCCATGGAGCATCAGAGCAAGTCCCAAGCCTGCCCAAGCCACCAGTGCTGCCTACAGGAGTGCTGTGACATTTTTAACACAAATACGAGCAAAGCTGCAGTGCAGCAAAGTGCTGATCTCTGCCTCAGTGATGAGCACAGCCAGGATTTGTTACAGCGGTGGCTGCAGCAGGAAATCCAGGCAGGAGGTGTCATGGGGGCTAACAAAACACTCTGTGCCTAACCTCGATTTAAGGTACATCAACAACGCAACAGGGACTTCTTGAGAATGGGGTAAAGCCTCAGGTGAAAGGCAGCAGGACTTGGAGGGCCCTGATGGATCTCCTGCTAACAAAAGGTGGATCTGATGACAGAGAAGCCTGCAAGGAAATGACTCACCTTCTCTACATCTTGATCTGGCTGTAATTTCAGTTTAATACTCACTATGGCTGCCTAGAAAACATGAAAAAAAAAAGTGTATTTAGAAGAACCCTACAGTGGATAAATGGGCATTATCCCAAAGTGAAGTAAAAATGCTGTTATACACATTTTTAATGTGTTAATTATTTCTGATACATTTCAAGCACAAATCCTGGAAACATTTGGCCACGTTCATTCCATAAATGTACAAGAACACTCCTGGCAGAGCTGCGTATCCTGAGTAGCAACAGCCCCTGGAGCTGTTGGGCAGAAAGCAAGTTAAGCACTTGGACAAAACCACCTGGGATGGATATTTGCTATCAATGTCATGGTAAAAGCACCTGACCCACCACACCTTTCCGAGGTAAATTTATCAGTCTCACTCTGCCTTTGAAGTTTTGTAAAACAGTTGAATTTTGTGAAAGCAACTCAAGATTTTAAACACCCTGAAATCAAAAGGTTACAGTTTCCCTAATTCCTGAGTCACTCCACACCCCTGAAAGTGCCATGGTCACCACAGGCAGCGAGATGGGAAGAACTGTATTTTCCCTTTCACGGAGTCCCTGAATCTTTGATAAGCCAAGACCTGCCACGTTCACAAATTGTCTCCAAATCAGGATCTTCTGGAAGCTGCTGGGATGAACGGCAGGAACTCAGGCTCAAAAGAGCTGGTTCAGCCAGCTGGGAAAACATCAGTTTCTTCTGTTTGGTTTGGGTTTGATTTTGGGGAAGTTTGGGTGGTTTATGATTTCTTTAACATTGCTTCATTGCAAGACCAGGCTTCATCTTCAAAAGAGAAATCAAGAGAAGAACTTTAAGTGACAAAAAGAGGAACCACCATTAACGCAGAGACTGAACAGAAAGGCACAGGAGCATTGCTCAGCCCAGCCAAACCTCAGCCAAACCTCTTCCTTACTCCAGACTTTATAACTACTCCACAAGTCAGAGGCAAAGAGGTGCTTTTTTCGTCTCACATTATCAGCTTAACAACACAATGTTCAAGCTGAATGATTATTCTCAAGTTGAAGGCTGCTACTTCTGGTGTGGACCTGAAGAAGGGGTTTGTGTCTCCAAAGCTTTGGCAGCTGGTTTTGTTTGTCTCCTAGCTCCTCAGTTTGCAAAATTAAAATAAATCATTAAAAAAAAAATGCAACTCTCAAAGCCTTGTTTCACCATTTGATCTCATTAGTAGCTCCTATTGTAGCCTTAGTTTTGACTGCAACATCCAACAGCTCCCTAATGGCTTTTGAATGTTCAGATTAACCTAATTGCAGCACTGTTATCTACATGGCAGAGGTTTATCTCCAGCTCTACCACCTGTACAGGTGACTTAATCAGATGCACATGTGTGGTGTCAGGTTGGGTTTTCCTCTTTCCCAGGTTGGATATTCCACACTGTCTCAAAGGGTGTAGAACAACAGGTGTTCATTTGTCCAAAGTGTGGGGAGCCCTCCCTTCCCTGCCCAGGGCTGGCAGAGTCAGTTCCCCACAGCAGGCCTGGAGGACAGAGAACTCCAATCACACCGAGATTCATGGAATCATCACAGCTGGAAAAGTCCTCTAAGATCACCAAACCCAACCATCAACCCAGCACCACCACAGTGTTCACTGCCAAACCACGTCCCCAGGTGCCACATCCACACGGTTTTTGAACATCTCCAGGGATGGTGACCCCACTGCTCTGGGCAGCCTGGCCCGGGGCTTTACATAAGCTGGTTTTTAACAGCAATTTAACATCCTCCAGCTCAGGTGGGTAACAGAGCAGGCAGAGCAGGGAACACTCCTGGAGCAGGGCAGCTGCCTTGGCCATGCCTGAAGCTACAGATGGAAGGGGAAGCATGAGCTGGGCCCTAGAAACAGGCACCAGGCTAGATCAGGGTGCAGCTCCAGGGGCTGGGCTGAGCAGGAGGCCAGCAGAGATAACATCAGCCTGTTTACAATGGGAATAGTAAGAGAAGAGATATGAGTAACTGTAATAAAGATGAAAGTGCTTGGCAGCTGTGTCTGTGGTCTCAACTCCGACCTATTTTAAGATTTTGTTTTGTTATTATCGTATTTTGAATTGTTTCACTCCACAAACAAGTTTTGTGTAAAACGACCCTATTTTTAACAGTCTGCTTACAGCCGATAAGATCTCCAGCAAAGCAGCACCTCATTCGCAGGCTCATTTTGACTCAGAAAACAAACACTTTAATGAGGCCGAGTAGGCTGTAACTGAAGGGGTGAGAAACCCCCTCCCCAGCCAGAGCCAGAACTCCCCATCTGCAGTGCTGGGCTGGAAGGCGAGCCAGGGAACCTGCAATCTGGCAATCCCGTTCATCCATCATCGGGCTGGACCAGCAGGGCTGCACAAATCCTGAATAGCAGGTACCCCCCGACTTCACCAGCTGAGCAGTGAGAGCCAAAACCCGAGGCACGATGCAGGAACACGGGCAAGCTCTGGGCAATGCTGAGATACTGACACCTCTCAGGGTCTTCTCAGCCCCTCAAAGCCCAAAGAGAATGTTACCGTCATGGCTGGTGGTACAAGGAACCTTTGCACAAAAGTACATTTCATCCAAAGAGAGTTTGTAGCATAATCTAATAACAGCAATAATTAGCATTATTGCAGCATGTAACAGTGTTGAACCTGTATTAAACCCCCAGATGACATGGGGGAGGTGGGTCCCTCTCTTGCCTTGAACCCTCAAGTGTACATGGGAGAGAGAGGGATGTGCTGAATGCACTGCTTAGTGCAATAGAAAAGCTGATGGCCATTGCCTGATCCAAATCCCATCCAAGCTCCTGAGTCTCCTCATCCTCGGGGAGCTTTGGGCCATTCTTCAACTTAGTGATAGTGAATAGAGAAATCCTATCTGGACATTTTCAAGGATAAATACCTAAAATACAGCCGAGGGCTGGTTGAGGCTGGGGCAGAATTCAAAGCTGGGCATCACTACATTGAATTCCACCTAAGCCATGTGTAGGTGCACTGACCAAAGGATGGGGGAGGTTTCCCAAAGCTGACAAGTTCAGGCCCAGCCACGAGCACCAGAACACTCCTGCAGTCACATGAATGCAACCCACGGGTGTGGGAACGTGGGGAGTGCTCAGCAGGGAGCACAGCCCAGACACCCTGCACCAATACCGGCTCCTCTCGCTTGTTTTGAACGCAGTTGGCTTTGTCTCATCCAAAAATGACTAAAAAATGACTATTCTTTCCACGTACAGTACGAGGTGCAGGAAGCTACACGAGATCTTATCTGCAAGGGCATGTGCACTTGGGTGGTGTCTGCACTGATAATTTCTGCCGTTTTCCCACGGTGGGGTTCTCAGCGGAGGAATCACCTCGTGCAGGAGAACTGCCTGGAGTGCTGAGCAGGACAGACACCAGTGCTTGCTGAGGACTCCTGGCTCTGCTGCAAGCCAGCTGGGCCAGCACAAACACAGATACGTCTGCCTGACTGAGTGCACTCTTTCTGAACACACAGCGAGGGAATTTCTGAAAACCCAAAAGAGTAAACCAAACAACAGGAGACTTTGCAGAAGAGGAACCAACGTCAACTCCAAGAAAATCACAGTGATCAAAGCCTGGATAATGGCAGAAATAACTGAGTAAAAGGCACACCAGGTATTAATCATTGGGCACATCTGTTCTGTGTTTTGGAATCATTTCAAACTCGTGGCTAATCAGCTTTGCTGAGCTCTCAGGGTGCATCACTACACTTCAGGTTCGATGGTTGATTGCTTCCTGCTCAAAGGGCACTTCATACACACAGCTGGCTGTTGGAAGGGCTGCAGAAACCAGGGAAACACAACAGTCCTCAGGCACTCACTCATGAGACCAGGAAGGACTGAGACCATCAACATAGAGCAGTGACAGGTTATTCCCAGCTAAAGAATTCGAGGTCCAGGCTGGAATATGCACAGGTGAGGGGAAGAGGGAACTGAAGCCAACCCTCTGTGATTTGTGTCCCTCAGGTCACTCAGCAGTTCTAGATGAGGTTTAACTGCTCAGCTCATTCTCTGAGCACTGCCCAAGGTTCAGGGCACCCACCTCCACCAGACCCAGGCTCTGCACAGCTGGATCTGCTGCACATCCCCAGGGCTGTCCCAGAGCCCAGAAATGCTGGCAGTGGGAGCAGAACTCCACCATCTCATTTATGACTCCCAGCAATGCTGAAGCTCCATCCCCAGCACTCCCCAGGCACAGCCCAGGGCAGAGGTGGCTCTGGAGGCCGGGAAGGGCAGCAGTGTCCATGGCCTGTGGGCATCGCTGGGCAGGCAGTGAGCCACCACAGCTGTCCTTCAGCAGCAGGGTAAGTTCAGAGGAAAAAGGGATGGATATAAAACATCATCATCTTTACATGAGAAACTGCTGCTGTAACATTTTCTTTGAGTTTCTTATCCAGTGTGATTCTTAATGTAAAAGAAAAAATGGAATACAAATGCACACACTTTAAAATACAGTGAGAGCTGAACAAGCCTTTGTATGATTAAAGTGGTGAATGGAGGTAAGAAGCAATATCAGAGACATTTTCCCTGGCCTGAGAACAGCTCAGAAAAAGCCAGAGTGAAGAAATCCAAAATCTGATTATCCTGTAATGTGCTCAATCAATGCTAACACTGATCTCTACTGACAGATCTGCAAAGATACACCGTGTGCAGTCCAGCACCATGGATGAAGTAGGGCTACAAACACCAATAGCCCTGACTCTGTTCAGAACATCCCTGCACTGAAACTGAAGGTCATGGTGGGGATTGAACTGTCCATTTTTACACTTTTGAGTATTTGTGCTCCTTTAAGTTTAACTCTGGTCAACCACGCTCTCTATTATGTCTGTAGTAGTACTGCTGACAGAAACATGCAATTCTGTGTCTACACAGCTTTTTCTCTGGGTACTCCAACATATTTTGTGTCAAATTTTAACTGAACTCTAACAGATAACCTGTATTATCTCAATTGAAAGAGCAAGCATTAACCAAATTTAACATATGAGCCTTCATTACTTCTAGAAATTGATGGATAAAACGTTAGAAGAAAAAATACACTCTGCTTTTGAAAACAGAGAAATCTGAATGGACAGCAACTGAAAATCCTGTTAAAAATAAAATACTACTGGCTTCATCCAATATTCGTGTTTAAGAACCAAAGTTCTTAAAATGAAGGGGAGAGAAACTCTGCAAATCACTGACACAGAGGCTGGAGTGGGAGGTCTCTCAGGCCCAGGAATATTTCTGGTTGTCCGAGGCTAAAAAGATTATTTATTGTTTCCTTCCTAAACCCAACTCCACTGCCACCTGTTCAGAATTTACTATAAAGCTGTTAAACAAGACGAGAACTTTGATGCTGACTGTGAAAACAAGTTTCACTGTATCTGACCCGAGCAGCACTCACTGCTGATCCAGAAGCAAAGGAATTTGATTTTTTTCTTCAAGCACGGCTATCTTTTTACCTTTATAAGCTGTTTAAAAAATGTAAATAAAATAACTCAGTGGACAATAGAGGGCATTCATCCCCCCGAAAGACAGCCACCACCCTTAGACATGAAATATCGCAGCACATTAAGTCATGAGACCCCGCTAATCAAAGCTGACAGGGCCCTGAATGTGATTTCTGCTGAGACTTAGCGATATCATGGGGCACTGAAGCATGCACAGCCTGCCAGACTGCCCCTGTTCATGTGACAATGGCTTTTATTCCCCAAAGGGGCCTGCGAGTGACAAGAGTCCCCTTTGTCTCCAGGCTCCCGCATTCGCGGTGCAAGAGAGGTTCATTCAAGCAGCCCCAGACACTCTTTGAAAGGCTGAAGTGTAACATAAGATGACCATGAAACACTAGCTTGCCTTCTGCCTACCCCTCATTCTTCTGCAGCACAGCCCGGCCTATTCAGGGGCTCTGCAGCCCCGCTCGCGCTGCATTACCCCCGGTCTGCTGAATTCCGGCATTGTCCCGGCACCAGCGCCCTTCCCACACCACAGCCGGGTCCTTTCCACACCACAACAGGGTCCTTCCTGCACAAAAAACACCCAGTGCCCTTCTCACACCAAAATAGGGTCCTTTCCACAACCAAAATAGGGTCCTTTCCACACCAAAAACACCCAGTGCCCTTCCCACACCAAAATAGGGTCCTTTCCACACCAAAAACACCCAGTGCCCTTCCCACACCAAAATAGGGTCCTTTCCACACCAAAAACACCCAGTGCCCTTCCCACACCACAGCCGGGTCCTTTCCACAACCAAAAACACCCAGTGCCCTTCCCACACCAAAATAGGGTCCTTTCCACACCAAAAACACCCACTGTCCTTGCCACACCAAAACAGGGTCTTTCCTGCACCAAATCCCTCTAGACCCCATTTTATACAGACCAAATCACCAGTACCCAGTGCCCTTCGCACACCAAATCCATCCAGAGTCTTTCTTGCACCACTTCCACTGGCACTCAGTGCCCTTCCCATACCAGAAACACCCAGCAGCCTTCCCATACACACCAAATCCACCAGCACCCATCACCCTCCCCACACCACATCCTCCCAAAAGCACAGCTGGGCTCCAGCACCTCTGGCACAGCCCAGCTCGAGGGTGGCATGGAGCCATGGCTGGCTTCGGAGGGGTTCTGGGAAGGGGAAAAGGCTTCACTGGAACTCTCTGGGTGGCAATGCTGAACCCTCCCATCTCCCCACGCCATGGGAGCCACGATGAGCAGAGCTGGGAGCCCCTTGCCCTGATCAAAGCTCTCCCTGCTCCTCCAGCAGCAGCACGCTCCTATCACAAAAGAAAGATAAAAGGCCAGACAGCCCAGACAACTTCAACCCCAGTTCCACATCCCTGCTTTTCCCCAGCTCCCAGTATCCTCCTGTTCCCTGCATCCCGGGAGCACAGTGCCATCCTCTGGTGCTGCTCCCCGGCATGGCCTCCTCAGCACAGCCCGTGCTGCCAAACCACAGCTGCCACTTCCACGTGTCCCCAGTCCCCTCTCCTGTGCCCTGTGCCAAGCCTGCCTGAGCCCTGGGCTCAGCCTCTGACCAGATCCCCCAAATCCAGGCCTAAGAGAGGGCCAGAGGTGCTTCAGAAACAAACAATTGCCATCCCCAGGGAGCTCTGGGATCTCATTTTCTGAAGGGAACTTTCTCCAAAACCTCCTCCATGAGGGAAAGGAGCTTTAACTCTCAGGGCAGAGGACATTCATGGTTTGCACTCCACAGATGAAGGGAGTAACCTGCTCTAGAATAAATCACAGAATCCCAGGCTGGTTTGGGTTGGAAGGGACCTGAAAACCCATCCTATTCCACCCCCTGCCACGGGCAGGGACACCTTCCACTATCCCAGGCTGCTCCAAGCCCCATCTAACCTGGCCTGGAACAATGCCAGGGATGGGGCAGCCCTGCCAGAGATGCTGCAGTGCTGCAGAACAGGGTAAGTAAAGCACACCAGATCCTGGGTCAGGTGAAGTCCTGCCTGTGTCAACCACCCAGACACAAATACAGCCGGCATTACACATTTGGAATATGCATCTCAGTGGTAAAGAGGCTTCAAAACTCCTCCAGCTGAGACCTGAGGTTGGGGCAATCACATGGGACCAATGAGGTTTTTCAAGCTCTCTGGCTGCAAGTGGGCTGGAGATAGCACAGCACATCTATGACCAAGGACTAAAATCCCTTCTTTCCTTGCTAAGGACAAGGAAAACAAAAAAGAACTCAACCACCCCCTTAAATTCTCCAAATTAAAGCCTATTAACCTATCACTTTCAAAGGTCAGCAAAGAGTGGAGGGAGGTTTTCCTGGCATTCTGTCCTGAGCCAGCAGAAAAGCCAAGGTTGAGCCCAGCCTGCTCCTGTACATGGGAAGAGCACGTTAAGCTGCAGCATTCACAGCGTGCAGCTGCTGGGATGAAACGGAATTCACATTGAAATGCATCCAACAAAAAAGGACACAGACGTTCACAGAGAGCTGGAAAGGTAAATTTATTTGAAAGACATGACCCACCTCTTTGTAATTGCCCTGGAGATAAAGATGACTGACATGTTCAAGCAAACAGTTCCGGTCTGCTGTGTGGAGCTGGTAAATGCTAATCAGGGGGTCAAGCAGATTAGCTGGGCACTGGGAGAGCATTCTGAGCACACGGGCCTGCAGCTTCTTCAGCTTGGTGCCAGACTTCAAAAAACAATCAGAAAAACAATCAAACACAGGTTTGGTAAAGACGGCTGCGATTCAAAGGCAGTTGGAAATGCAGCTTGTTTAAACAGAGCAAGCAAATTCCTCTGGAAGGGATTCTCCCATTTAGCCACCGAGTTTGCAAGCAGAAATCACAACAATATGATACACATTTTTTTTTTCACAGCATCCACTTTAGGAACATGAAATGTTTGCGGGGTAATTCTGGAGAAGGGATAGGGCCTTGTGCAAAAGTAAAATCTGAAACTGGAAAAATGCCCTCTGTGCTAACAGAGCTCTTCAGAAATTCTCCCCTCTAGTTCCCAGCAGAAAATCTTTGAATCCAGTGACTCCCCTCCAGGGAGAGCTCACCTATCAGGCATAAGAATTTCATTTTCATTCCCAGGCTTGCTGCTGGGTGCATGAAGGGTAGGAAAAGCAAAAGCACCATCAAAAGATGCATAGACACAGGTATTAATCCTTGTGTCCCATGTGATCATTCACTCATGACACAGGAATTTCAGTGCCAGTAGCACTTCCCTGCACTTTGCCGATCCTGTAATGGCAGAGCTCAATATCTAACCAGAGCCATTTGGAAATATGGGAAAAGAAGCAACACAAATATAAAAGCATCCTGCAGTTCAGAGCCAAAAGCTGACAGAAAAGAGAAAAATCTCAGTAGGTCAGAATATCTGAAGGCAGAAGGAACGGTAAACATTAGGACCTATAATCTGATGACCCAACTTTACAGAACTAATCATTCAGCTGCTGAAAAGGCAGGCTGTTCCCATTTTCTGCATTCCCACCATATGGCAGGAATTAAGCAACCCTACAGTAACTGGCTTCTATTTGCAGAGCTGGAAGAACACACAGAGCAGATTTCTGCAACTGGGTTTCTCCTGACTGCAGGGATGTGGGTTCCAGTGGGAGAGTCTCCAGCCTGGAAAGGCTGCAAGAGTAAAGCTCCATCAAAGTGGCTTGATCTGGAGAGATGGAAATCCCAGCTTGGGAGGGGAAACAGCTCTGGCAGCACAGCTCCCAATATGATTTCATTTTCAGGCCAGCATGCCACAGATAACAACATCTCAATGTGACTTCCACACCTTGTCACACTCTGTATAAGGCTACAGAGAATCTGCTGGGCTTTGGAATAAAGTGATACTGGAGATACTTGAGGAACATTAAAATCAATTGCTCTCTCCTCTCTCCCAGCTCTCTTGTTTTCTCTTTTTCTAACCTGTGGGACAGCAGGATGCTCTTTTATCCAAAGCTGCAGCTCCGTGGTGATGCAATACCCCAGGGAATGCCCTTTCCCCTTCCAATCACTGCTGCTCTCCAGCATGGCCAGGAGTCCTGCCAAAGGGTCCTCCAGTCTGGCAAAGCCCCGCCTGATTTCTTCTTTGAGCTGCCGAGATACAAAACCACATTGTCATGTACAAAAAGATTAGTGAATCCTCCCTTCCCCCAGCTGAACACAAAGCTTTATTTTTTTTAATTTAATCTATTCAGAAAGGTAACTGTTGCTATTCAGCCACCATCCGCGCCTCCAGTGACTTTTCATGTCATTACAGATTTCTTCATGGCTAACTGCACCTCAAACCCAATGGGAAAAGCAGCAATTGTCCACACTAATTATCCCATAAAGACAGAGAAGTTGTTCTGTGGGGCAGACAAAGGGGCTTGGGATTTGGGGGAGGGGGAGAAAAGAAGTGAGCTGGAGAGAGGGGTGTTATTGGGAAAATGGCAATATTGAAGGTAGAGCAGTAGGTATGGCTCAAAAACCTGCTGATCTTCTAAGAAACCTACAAGGAAT
Organism: Picathartes gymnocephalus; assembly: GCA_013390045.1. Classification (NCBI taxonomy): domain Eukaryota; kingdom Metazoa; phylum Chordata; class Aves; order Passeriformes; family Picathartidae; genus Picathartes; species Picathartes gymnocephalus. The sequence goes on along the minus strand of WEKY01037926.1, from coordinate 6,072 downwards.
AGGACAAGAACCCCTCCTCATGGCTGCACCACAAACTTGCATATTTGACCTTGTGCCCACTTCAGCCACAATGGTGCCCATAATCGGAATATCTGGGAGTCTCAAAATAGTCTGGATTTTACACTCAGATCAAAGTGAATGAAATATCTGAGTTCAAATTCTGCCAGACTGTCATCTTCCAAATCTGTGCTCCTTCCTCCAAAGCCCTCTGAGCACCTCCTGCCCCTGCACACCTCTGTGAACCTAAAGGCCCCACAAAGGGGCTCAGAACATGGGAAAACTCCACGCCATAAATCTTAGGAATCCCAGGGTGATGTGTTTAGAAATGTGAAGGAATTGGACCCTCACTTTGTGAATGTTAATAGGCTACTTACTCCCCATCTGGTAGAAGTGATAAATTAGCAGTACTGAGCAATATCTCTATAATGTTTACATTAGAAGTAGTTTCCAGGGAGCTGGGAGGGTTGGCAGGGTGAGGAAGTGGCATCCTCAGTACCCACACAGGACCTCTCAGTGCATGGTACATCATCAGTGTGGAGCAGGCCGAGAGCAGAGACAGAAAACAAGAAATCACTGAGAGCAGCTGCTCCCTTTCTTTTCTGGTTAAAAAGCTAAATCCAAAAGATGCTCATTCCTGCTACAGCCAGCTCTTGTAATTTACTGGATTTCATGGCCCCATTCCGAGCTTTCAGTGGAAACAATATAAAGTTTGAAGAATGACACAGAAAACAAAATAAAATCTACAGCAAATTTGTCAATGAATTTGTTCTATTTTTATTCATCGACAATTTTTACTGGAAGACAGTCATTTTCCAGAGTGTCTTTCATGTCTGGAAAACCCACAGAACCTATGGTTTATGACACAAACTGTTTCTTTCTCACTAGGCTATCAAAGGCAGCATGAGAAAGCCGATGACTAACAGAGATGGGACTTCAGATAAGAGATTTCTCCCTGTAAGTTATTTTCCTTGTGGCAGGAGTTTGTGATGCTAAACACAGGGCTCCAGCTTTGCTGGGAGATGCAGCAGAAGGCAAAGCCGAGTTCTGATCCAACCACAAACATCCAATACAACGGCCAAAAGAAAACAAAGCAACTCGCCAACTCCATTGCACTGCTTGGAAATGGTTTTTCCCCCCAAAGCCCCACTCTAGCACATTTGGAGCTTCCACCACTCTGCTCAGCTCCTCCTTGGGCTGGAAGCTGAGCCTGGGCTCTGGCAGGATGGGGTCCAGCAGACACCAGGTCCTGCTGGCACAGGCAGAGCAGCTCCCAGCACTGCCACCATCGCCAGCAGCACAAACTGTGCTCGTCTGCACTGAGCCTGGCCCTCGTACCAGGGACGAGATGGGAAAAAGCCTCCTTCCAAACCTCCCAGCAAGCCTTCAGCTATGGCACCCACAGTCTGAGGGGGAAAGACAGACAACAAAACGGGCACAAGATACCTAAATCAGAGAGGAAAGAGTGCTGTGCTGCCTGGCTCGCCCCTCTGGCAGAGAAGGATTCCTCTGAAACATGTAATTGCCATTTCCATTTCAATTATTTCCATGGCAGGGAATGCTCCTTGGGGGATTTCTACAGCCTGACAGATCATGGGAATAGGAAAATGTTGCTGATGCTCAAACTACACACTCCTTTATTCAGCTTTGGTCCTCTGTTTCTAGTCCCACAGCTCTGGGCAGTCTGATGATGCTTCCTCGTTATTCCCAGACTGTCATTCCGACATGGGAAAAGACCATTTCTTATACCCATGTTCCAGAACTGGGGTGGCCCTGGCAGACACATTCCTGCCCCTGGTCACTGATTTGAGACCAAGGGGCTGCTTTACCCCAGCTCATGGACAGCATGGACCTACAGGCACACACAGAGAGAGGCAGAGAAGCTCCTGCCATGACCTGGGACACCTCAGAGCCCCTTCCAGGGCCTAAAGGAGCTCCAGGAGAGCTGGAGAGGGACTGGGGACAAGGGATGGAGGGACAGGACACAGGGAATGGCTTCCCACTGCCAGAGGGCAGGGATGGATGGGATATTGGGCAGGAATTGTTCCCTGGGAGGGCGGGCAGGCCCTGGCACAGGGTGCCCAGAGACGCTGTGGCTGGCCCTGGATCCCTGGCAGTGCCCAAGGCCAGGTTGGACACTGGGGCTGGCAGCAGCCTGGGACAGTGGGAGGTGTCCCTGCCCATGGCAGGGGCGGCACTGGATGGGCTTTAAATTCCTTCCCAACCTAAACCAGTCTGGGCTTCCATGGCTCCTGGGGATACTCCAGCTTTTCCACCACAGCAAGATCACTGCAGCGCTCTCTGCCAAAGGACACGTTCATGGGAGGTTTTGTCTTTTCCAGAGTATTTTTCTTCCCAATACACATACAGATCCCAGGGTACCCAGTGCAGAGATTTTGATGATTTAGCTTTCCTGCTGTTGTTTTGTGGGATTAACTGCCCTCCAGACCTAAAGGATAATATTTTTTTTCCTCCAACTCTAACAAAACTTGGTGGAAAGCTCAAGGCTTCAGAGTTGCTGAGTTCAAGTCTCTGCCAGTGAGTGACCATTTGGAAAGGCACCTCTCACACTGGGTTTCCAGTTGTTTATTCCAGCTGGCAACCACAGACTACCAGTAATGGAAAGTCTCAGAGCAGCAGAGCAGGACAGTGACTAAGCACTGCAGACACCCAGGATGGAGCACGTTCACCAGGTCCTCAGCCACACTGGCCACTCCACACAGGACACGCTCCACGTGGGAGCTGCAGGGCTCTGGGACTTCCAGAAAAGGAACCATCTCCCTTCTGAGCCTGCCTGAGCAGCACAGAGTCAAACATGGAAAACTCACCCCTCAGCTGATGCCTCTGCTGGTTCTGTTAGTTTTCAAGCTCCCAAATTTAGATGAAATATATTTTACTGCCTATGAGAAATCTCCATATAGAGCCCATAGGTTGCTGTATAAAAATACAGCACTAATTTTGGACAGCAGTGTAAATTGCACTCACCACTCTAAAAGGCAAAACCAAACCAAATCAGAAAAAAAAAAGAATACTTCAAATATGAAAGCTTTGATACATCCACTTGGCAAAAAACACCTCTCTACCAAGTTCAGCTCTCATTTTTTTCAGCTGCTAGCAATATTCTTCCTCCTCCCCCAAGATCCTCCATTTAATGGACAAAAAAAAAAAAGTGTTTAAAACAAAAAAAAAGCAACTTTGATTTTCTTTCCTTCTGTAACTCAGCCCTGGAAACTCCAGCTCTTTTCTAGGAGCCCCTGAGCTGCTCCCTATCACACAAAGCTACCTTTTCTTTTCACTTGTAGCTGCAACTGCAGAGCTCTTCCCCTGAGTGCTGGAATGAAAGCAGCAGTGAAGGATGGCGGGTCTGACCCAAGAGTCCTGGGCCTGGACATGCTCTGCATCCCGAGGAACTGCAGCCTTACCTTCCCCAGCTCATGCTTTGTCCAGAGAAGCTGAAGGGTTTTCAGCAGTAGGAGCGGGTCCTGGCCTGGAGGAGGGGGAAGAGAGAGAGAAAAGAAGGGAGAAAAACAAAACAAACCAGATTTATTGGCTCTGTAGAGGCAGCCCAGACACACTGGGGCATTGTTTCACCCTAGAGAAATCCGCTACTCTGTGCTGGAAACCACCGAGCTCCAACTGCCAGTCAGGATTAGTGTGCAAAACCCTGCACTCTGAAATCCTGACAGAATCCCAGCCAGCAGCCAGGCAGGGCTTTAACTCAGTAGCCCGTGGGCTCTCCAGAGCTGTGCTGCTGCTGCAGTTCCAGCCCAGTTCTGCTGCTGCCCCACGCCCACCCCTCCCACAGCAAACCAAAGGGTCCTGGAAGGACCAGCAGCTCCCGGCTCCGGGGGGATGAGCAGCACAGGAGCTTTTAATGCTCCGGGCAGGCTGGGGATGCAGGAGAGGCGGGGTGACACAGGGACCTGGGGGTGCTGCGGGGGCTGCCCTGCCAGGCTGGACAGCAATGGGGCTGCAGTGGCATCCAGGCAAGAGGGAAGATGGAAGGCTGCTGTGATGAGTGGCAAGGCAAAACAAAGAGGCATCAAATATTTCAAAAGAAGGTTATTTGGAATTTTCCTCTTACTTTTCGCCTAGTTATCGCAGAAATTGCATTCAGCCGTTCTTTTGTGTGTTATCATTCCCCACACAGTCATTCATCATACCATTATTCATCACACCAATATTCATCACACCAGTACCTCTAAAGCAATTGTTTAGGAATACTTCATTTTAAAAGCACTAACATGTCTGATATCTGATTCTACTTATTTCACAATCATTTACTTACGAAACCATGACACAAAATATTCTGAATGAAAATCGTCTGCAGCATCAACAGTTTAAGTGTGAAGAATGAATTTAAAAATCTGAATGAACTCTCCAAAACCACTCCTCCTAATGCACCTCCGGTTATGTTTTCATACAGCCAAAAGAAAAATGTTAAACTGAAAAGGAAACTTCTTTTCAATCACCTTCTGTGTTTTACAATTCCTAAAGAGCTCATTTCCAAGTGCTAGATTTCATGCTCAGTATCCCATCGCACTTCATATTTCAGGTCACAAAAAACTCCTTCAGCTGTGAATGGCTCTACCTCATCCAGCTGAACTCTGAGGCACTGCATTTATAAAATATTTGAAGTAGCAAGCTGATTACTGGTCAAGCCAAGAGCATGATAGTATTCCCATTATCCACTAACCTCTGGGAAACACCAGCCAAATTAAAAATGCCACATTTACAATTCACAAGATAATATTTTCTCTCATCTCTGGTTGTTCTGAAATGTTGAACTCTCCAAACACTGGCTGTTTTCAGCTACTGCTTCTCCTTTGGAAAAAGAAAAGGCTCTTTTTACACCAAAACAGAAGAAAAGCCAGATCCCTTCTCCCCAGTAAATTAGCAAATTACAGTCAAATTCAGTCCATGTGTGTGTGCATATCTGCACACTCTCCTCTTGGCCTGACTTCCAAAGAAATTTATACACACACAGGAAAAAAAATGAGAATGCAACGCAGTGTGTAACCAAATACACTGTAAATCTGAGCTGTAATTAATGCAGGGAACAAGCTGGAATGATCCAGGAAATGAGAGCAGTTAGGAGAGCAGTGTTTCACTTCAGATACAACCAATAATTCAACTTGTTAAAAGCTTTCTAAACCTCCATCAAAAAACCCAGCCCTTTTCTTACTGACTGTTTCCTACCTTACCTCCCTGCCGCTGAAACCCGAGCTGATACAGGCGCAGGAAAACATCTCTGCAGTCAGTTTGAAGCAGGTCAGTGGTGCCAGCGTGGCACTGAGCAGCCACAGGGACACAGGGACACCTTCCCTGCCCCAGAGCTTGGCTCTGAGCACACCCAGAGCTGCATTATCTGCACAGAGCACCCCTGGGGCATCCAGCTCTGGGCTCCTCAGCACAGGAGGGACATGGACCTGGTGGGGAGAGTCCAGAGAAGGCTCCAGGGAGAGCTTAGAGCCTTTCCAGGGCCTAAAGGGGCTCCAGGAGAGCTGGAGAGGGGCTGGGGACAAGGGATAGAGGGACAGGACACAGGGAATGGCTTCCCACTGAACAAGGAGAGAAACTGAGAAATTCACTGGTGTCTGCACAGGACTGTTCCCTTCCTCGCCTGGTGAGGATTCTGGGAATCTAAGGATGAGACAAAGCCAAGGGCTAAACACAACAAAATAACCCACAAGCAGCTGCTCCCAGAGCCAGACATGAACAGGGGAGCAAAGCCACCTTGTGCCCTTGTCTCATCCCACACTGCAGCTCATGCTGGAGCTATTGCACCAGCTGAGACAGAAGATGGAAATGTGAAGGTCCACATCGTTTGGTCTCTTGAAAGAAATGAACAATTCATCAGCTCTGTCTCCTGCAGGACCTCTTTGGAGGACTGCCCTCCTCATGGAAAATTCTCCTGTGTTGAGGCTTAGGTTTTTTCTTTCCTTTTGTTTCCTTTAATGTATAGAATTTTTTTCCCATTAAGTTGCTAAAGAACTCTTAACTACTGGATACTTAAGAGGAACAAAGGATTGTGGCCAAGCCCCGAGGAGGAGGGCTGGTAAAAGGTGGGGGTGG
>WEKY01037925.1:10241-55190 GCA_013390045.1 Picathartes gymnocephalus | reverse complement strand
ATTAAAATTATATTATTTATTTATTAATTCATTTTAACCTTGAAAATACATTGGAGGAAAGTTGAAGTATTTAAGAAAAAGATATTAAACTGGTTTAGGGTATCTTTCATAGCAGACTTTACTCCTCTGCTGCTTCTTTGTTGAAATTGTTCCATGAACTTTACTTCCCTTTGCATGAACCCTGTATTGACCCTGTATTAATAATGAGAACCCTGTATCCATTGCTTGTATTAATAATGCGAAAACATTTAACAGTTTTGTTTGTCTTTAAGGGGAAAAATGGGAACCTTTTATTTTTAAATGAAGCAAAGAAAAATCAAAACTTGCAGCATTTTGATGTGAGGTTGTTAATTTGGTCACTGCTTTTGGATTATATATTTAAGTGTAATGTGATAGTTATGTAATGGAAAAGATGCATGTGTACAGCTAATGCACTTGTTATGAGCTGATAATTTAATATTTACTATTTAGGTATCTTTGACTTAAAGGAGGAATAGGCCATTGTCATCTTTTCTTCCACTGAATTCCTTGCCTTTTTATTCTGTCCCTTCTCTAGCTTTAATACACTTTTGCTGATTGCATGTATGAGTCTTTCGCTTTGGTGCTTTGAAAGGGCATGTCCTGGAAAAAACTCAAGGAGCCCTGGTGCTGAGTGCTGCTTTCAGCCAGATGTGTTGCTCTTGTATCTGCCTAAGGCCTGAAAATGCTCTTTCATTTTGCTTCTGCATAATCTTATGTTTTCCATTCATTCTTTTCAACTACTGATTAATCTCTCCATTGTTTTCCTTCTCTTTTCTTTTTACATTCTTCTCCTTGCCCTCTATCCATCATGTTGATACATGGTTAACAGAATGTTGTCAGGGCAGAACTAGTGAAATATCCTGAAGAAGATAACCAACATCACACTTCCAACTGCCAGAGCAAAGTCTGCTCAATGCAGTAGTTCAGGTATTGATGGAGAATTTGGTTTGTTTCTTTTTCATAAGCTGCATTGGTTTTACATGAAGTGACAATTGTTAAAGCAAGTTCTTTTGGAAGATTGTGTTCTGTATGTGTAAGTACTTGTAATACTCAGCATATTATTTTGGGACTCTGTGTACAATTAATTACACAGTGTTTCTAATAATCAGATAGTTTTTAGAAACTTCGAAATGCTTCATGTTACTGTATTCAGTGCTGTACATTCAAAATACTACATAGCTGTCTCAGATAGAAATGGATGCAAGCAAAATTGTACATTTCTGTCTCCTCATGTAGAAGAGAGCATCAGTCTCATCAAATGCTTTGTAAATAGATCTGTTAGATCTGTGTTGGAGAATAAATATAGTATGCAGGGCTTCTTTTTATGTTAATGTAATCTTTACCCAGTATGCCTATCAAAGCTTTTTTAAAATACGACTGTATTTAAAATTTGCTTTAAATTCTGTCCATATTTTCTGATGAAATGCTTGGAGTAAAGACAAGAACACAAACTTAGGTACAATTTCCAGTTAAAATTTAGGCAGCTGTTCTTAAAGAATGAATGGCATGACATTTGCAGATAAACTCTGCTTTATGAGTCTCATACAGAACAATTTTCATGGAAGTAGAACTGTATTCACTGCTTTAGCAAAAAAGTTGTATTCCTTTTGTAGTGTTGTGAAAACCTACCAAAGCACTTGCTTCTGCTTAGTATGAATAAACTGAGAATTACGAGAATTAGCACCTGATAAGGCTTCCTGAAAGGTAGTGAAAAAAAGCAAACTGGTTTGTTTGTTATTTTTCCCTTCGTATTTCAGTAAAAATCTGTTGAATGCTTTGCCAGCATGAAGTTTGTATTTTCTGATTGTTACTATGTTTTCTTTTATGACAGAGGGTGGTGAAGGCAGATATTGTCAACTACAGTCAGGAGCCTGTGACAAGAACCGTTAATTCTCCCAGAAGCTCAATGTGTGCAGTTCAGTGACCACGCTGTTCTTCTCTGGTTTGATCCCTTTGCAGTCCTCCTGCAGACACAGGCTCTGGGATTACCAGGAATTTTGTTTTAACAGGGACCAGCGCAACAATGCAATTAGAGGTTTCAGAAACGTGTTGCACCATTGTCCATTAAGAAGCAGCACGCAGTTTTCTGACTGGCTGAAATTCAAACATGAGACACCACACTTGAAAAATTAAGGTCTATATTCTTTTACATTATATTTAAATGAAACTGTATAACTGTGTTTGTTTCCTCCTGTTTATTTGACTGATACCAGAATAAAAATGGCTGAGGAAGCCCTGCATTTAAAATGCTTTTAAAGACATCACCGTGGAAGGGTATTTTGCCAAAGCATTTTTAATTTTTTTTTCTCCAATTATTTGACCTAACACTCAGCAAAATGTTACTTGGAAAAGCTGTTGCTGGAATAATTTTAAACACATAATATATTTTATCTAGGGATAATTTTGAAAGTGTTCCATTAATATATATATACTTAGCACAAAATGTATAAATTGTATCCGGTGAGAAACAGTGCTTGAAATAAAGCTGTTATTATAAAAATAGTTACCTTTCTGAAGTCTCAAGTTGTCTCCATGGATGCTCTGAAAAATGCTGGTGTTTTTGTGTATTTTTATTACCACATCAGCCTTACTTCTTGCAGTAATAGATAGGCTTATATGTCTTTATGAATATGGATGAATCTCAGTCAACAGTTTAGTCTGTAAATGATGAGTGATATATTCAACATGCATTAGAAACTGTTGATAGATGAATTACCATCAGTCACTTTAAATAACTAACAGAATGACTTTTGGCCTGGTACTCTTTTCTTTCTAGTTTAGAGTAAATGACAAATAAAAAGCTCTGTGTGCTCTGTGATCTTCACACTTCTCTCCTGTTCCTTTTCTAGCAGTGCACACTGTTCTCTGCTGGCACATCTGAACAGAAAGCTAAGGAGAGAAAAAAAATAAGCCATCTCAATTCCAAACTAGAAATCTTTTCCTGTTTAAACTCTAGAATCTGCTTTCTAATAACTGAGGAAACATTTGGAGATTCAGAAGGTAATGAGGCTGTGAAGGAAGCTTGTCTATTACAAGTGAAAATTATGAGGTTCTTCAAGTGAATGTTACTATTAAGCTGTTTAAGCAAGTGCATACTGGAGCAATTAACAATTAGTAGTTTAACAAAATAGGTAAACTATTTTAACTATGTTAAAAAAAGATTGCAGATGGCAAAAAATCCTATTTATTAGCTTAACACATAATTATATAACTCTGTGATATGACAGTGTGTATTGTTTAGATTCAGATGTGGGAAATTCTAAGAAAGAAGCTGAGATATTGAGAAATTATTCTACACTAATGTGATGTGATTTGCAGTAAATTATTTATTCTAGGGTGACAATCTGAATTCTTGCTCCTTCCCATGGGGTTTGTGTCCCACTGCATCGCTTTACTGTATAGTTAACTGCAGCTGCAAGGGGAGCTCTCTTCCACTACCACCAGATGAGAACTTCTCTTCGAAGACTTTTTCTAAAGTAGCTATACAGTTCTCAAGTTTATGGCCTCCAAGGCAGGTGGAAAGTTTTTTTTAAACCCTTACATGTCTTGGTGTGTTTGTGGCCTGAACTCTGCTTTTATGTTCAAATATCAACAAGAACTGCCCCCTCTGAGAAGCTGAGCACAATGTGGCTCAGGCAGGTGGCTGTGGTCATCTTTCTCTAGTCCACATGTGGCAACTTCATAGTCCTGGTTCCCAAGTAATATGTAGCATGGTCTTAAAGACCCAACAGTGCTTTTCTTTTAAAAACTTCTGTAATTTTGCTTTTCAAAAGAAAATGATTTTTCATAACTTCATATGCAGAATCCATTATTACCTTGAATAATAAAAAATTTTTGGTTTTACATTTTGGGTATCATGCAGTATGAAAGATCTTATACCTGTCCCAGTCTAAGCTGTTTTACAGATGGATTTTATGTCTTGGTCTCATCACATTTTTTTATTCTCAGTGCCTATTTTTCTAGCTGTCTTTGACGTGTACATCCTTTTGTATTTTATTCTTATTGATCCTTTCAACAACTGCTATGTTAAATGCCTACCTCCTCTGAAGATATTTTTGTTTATGTTTCCAGATTGCCCTCATTCTTCCTCTCTAACATACATGTATATTATTTACACTAGAGGGGAATCTCCTCTCTTCCGTGCCCTCAGCCCCTCCTTTTGCTGCCCCTCTTAACCTCCTCAGCTTTTTGTATTGTATACTGACTTCCACTCTCTCTGCTTTTCCCTCCCCTTCCTGCCCCACTGAGATCCATTACCTGTCCACCTTTTAATCCTTACAAATGAGCTTTGCTCTTTTTGCTCAGCCTTGGGGACCCCACCTGGAGCCTTCGAATTCCAGCTGCAGTCTAAATCCCTGGCTGTGGTAGCTGCCTTTGAAGTGCTGCAGCAGCTGTGGTTGGAGATTCAGCACTGCTGTTGCTGGTGCTATGGCACGAGTTCCTCTAGGCGGAGCAGAGAGGTCAGAGATGATTCTGGACGATTATGCAGTTTGGAGAGAGGGAGTAGGCAGTGTTCTGCAGGGAAGGCAGGGACTCCGGTGGCTGGAGGGATAGACACAAATCTAGTTAGAGAAGTGTGTAAGGCAAGGCAAGTGAGCCACTGCTCTGGGTCCGGTTGCCTTCTGTAAGTAATATCCCACCACTACTGATTCACGTGATTCATGTATAGTAAAGTTGAATTGTGCCATATTAATGCACTTAAGAAGGTGAGAACTGGTTGAAGGCAATTCAGCAAACAGTAATGAAGTAAAAAAATGCAATGCTCTGCAAAAGTAAGGTGACATGCTTAATGTCCACTGACATGGGGAATGGGCTGGGACAAGCGAAGCATGTTTTCTCCCTGAAGCTGAGGCCAGATGAAGGGAAGAAACATGTTCAGGCCCTGATCTTACACAGATGCACACTGGTGAAGTGATCTGCCTGCTCAGAGCTGTTGTAACTAATCATTTCAGTAACAGCTCTGCAGTTAAAGGTTGTTGCTAAGTTCAGCTCCTTGCTGAGGTCAGTCTCTGTGATGTGGTGGATACCAGTAGGTACATTGTGTCTGACTGCATGGTAGAATATCAGTGCTTTTAGAACACGGATCTGAAGCGATATTAGACTCATGCAACTTCTTGTCTTTTGGGGTTCTAAAGTTTGCTGGAATCAAATGGAATCTGTTTCACAAACAACAGCATGAAGGTATTTTCCCTTGCAACCAGATGCTGTGAGTGCCAGAACCTGTGATGAGTTCATGATCTCTCTGAATAAATTGTTCTTTTCACAGTTCATAAAAGTCATAAAAACACATGAAGCTGCTTTTTAACCAGAATAACTTTTGGGGGTTTTTTTAAGTTTTAGGCACATACGAGCTTGCTACGAAGTTATGCTGTATTGAGGAATTTGAAAATTGTCAGTGCTACCTATCTGCATCACTAGGCATCTGAAAACCCCCTTTTTAAAAAATCACTGCTTGATTTTCACTGGAAGAAAAGGTCCTTTGCATCAGGCAGCTTCTTTTAAATGCAGAGCTAATTTGCTTGTAGCAGGTGGACCTGATAGCCTGATAGTCAAAATTTTATAATAATTTTGTAAAGAAAAATATCATAGTAATATTTGAAGTTGGTTGTTCTGCTTTTTTTTTTTTTTGAGAACAGCAATTTAGATAAATTGCAATTGTATTTTTTCTTTTTACATTTATTTTATATGAGGAATATGGTTGCTTTTTCACAAAATTTATAATCTTTGCTTCATTATATTATTAACAGTTTTACAAAGTTGCAGTAGAAAGTACTGTTTAGAAGGTAAACATTGGTATGTAACTTGGACTGTACTGTGCTGCTAATGTTTTGACAGAAGATTAAAGTGCTGTTTTGTAACATAACTAACTAGTTTATAATAATGGGAAATTTTCTGCAGGGGAATTTTTCCTATTTAGAATACTTACATGTATTTCTGATGTAGCTTAACAGTTTGTATGAGTGGTCTGATAGATATATTTAAAGCAGCATTGACTTTTATAGAAGTTAAATTTACAAAGCTGGTGTGATTAACTACTTTTCTTTCTGGAATCTGCACATTACTTCCCAAGCAAAGATGTTATTCTACAATGCTGTATTCTTTTCTTTCAAATACTACTGCTTCACATATAATCTGATTTCTTTAGGCTGTCTTTATTTAAAACCAACTCATAACCACTTAAAATGTCAAAATAGCTGAAAATTGCTGAAAAGAAAAAGCCAAAAGTTAGCCATGTTTGCATAGGGGTAATGGCATACATATGAGATTAAAACTCCAGTCCAGATAATTATCCGTAGGAAGCAAATTTATACTCTGATTTCAGATGCTATGAATAGCATGTGATTAGAATTTAATGTGCTCCAGTTTTATTTGCAAAATACACAGGTCCTGTATAAAACCTCTTTTTATAAAGTACTCTTTAGAAGCCTTGGGGATCCCTGTTTAACTTGCAAATGCCGAAGTTTGATCTTCCCCAAATAGAAGATAGTGAAGCTCCTGAGTTCCATGAACTGATTTCTATTTTCAGCTTCCCATAGAGAGCTGACTGTTCAGCCAATTTAAACTCTTTTTTTTTCTACTCCACTTCATCTTCATTCATTTTGGCACCATTTTGAACTGGAAAACTTCCAGTTAGCTAATTGGCCATTTGCCTTGTTTTATGTGGGGGTGATGTCAAGTGCTGAAATAACCAATTGACTGAAAGCAATCTTGTTTCAAAGGCTGGTCAGAACCAAACCTCAGAAGGTACAAATTTCAGGTTTGTTTTGTATTTAACTGCTACACAGCAGTCCTTATCCTAGTGGATGAACCTCGGAGAAGAATATAGATTTGAGGTCAAGAGCTTGTGTTTACTCAGATACCACATTTAGAGCAGTGAATTCTGAAGGAAGTAGGAATTCAGATATTTTTTTAATATCACCTTCAAGGCTTTCTGTACTTCTACTCTGTAATGTCATACTAGCTATCAACATTTTAAAAAAACATTAATTCAAGTCCCCATTTTAAAAACAAAATGTGGTAAGTATACTTTGGTTCAGGAAAGCTTTTTTCTTAAGGATGGGTGGAAAAAACTGCTTATGTTGTATGAAATATCACTGGCATAGTTAAGATATTTAATACACATTAATAATCATACTTGCTTATTATGATCTGCTAAATATCCTATATTCTGCTTTCTACTTTTATTTAAAGTATTCTTTAACATGATAATGATTATAAGTAGAAAATAAAATACCAAAGCAATTTTAATCAATTTGTGCCTCAGAAAACGTCCTGCAAACTGCTTCAGGCAAACATTTTTTCTTTGCTAGCTAAACTCCATTTCTGTCCTTTCCTGGGCTGATCCATACCAGGTAGCTTGGAGGATCATGACCTACTAATCCTTTTTGATTTCTGGTGAGCTTTTAAAAACAAAATAGACCAAGAAACATCAAAGGAGGATTTAAAAGACACACACTATGCCCTGAAAAGTAAATGCTGCTTTGGAAAGCATTCTGTCCTTAAAAAAGAGGTGACTTCTGTGGTTCAATACTATTCACCAAAAACACTTAAGCATATGCTCAAAATTAAGCATGTATTTAAGTTCCCTTGAAGTCTATGCTGTTTAAGTACACACTTGAAGCTAAATACATTCTGTCATACTTTGCTGACAAAGAAATTCTGGCTCCATTGAAATAAATGCTTTTGAGGCTAAAGTTCTTTCAGGCATTTCAGTGTTGTTTCTTAAATTTTCTACCCATTGTGAAGGGTATAAACTAAAGCCACTCCCAAGTTAAAAAGAAAAAAAAAGATAAAAGATATTTCTCATACGATCAGTTGTTTTTCTGATATTTTCTCTAGCATGAATGATATGGAAATTGAAAAAATGGAAGTTGAAATGTGGTTCAGTTTTGTGAGCAGAACATTTACTTGACACTGGGCAAGTTGCTGTATTTGGAACAAATGCTCCTTAGATCCATAATGAATCAGAAACAAAAGAATCTGGAGGCACTTGACAAGTCTCATTGCAAACTGAATTCCGACTGATAGTGCAGGAAAACATATCAAGTTCCCATTTGTAGTGTCTGAATTGCAGATCTGACATGGAGGATAAACAAGAGCTGGTACTTCTTACTCAGATTTGGGGAGGTATTTGATCACCATCTTGAAAAAAATGAAGTGTGATTTCTGGATATATTCCAGTATTTGTCGAAGAATGGTGAGGCAATGTTTAACTGCATAATGGAAACTGGAGAGAAATCCCACTCATCAATCCAATTGCTTTTTTATCTTTCCACTGTCTTGGAAAGAGAGCAAAGTATAAACCAATGTTTGGCAGAAATGGGCTGTCTGTGCCGTTTAGGAGCAATTTGCATGTAATTGGTAACAATTATACAGACAACCCATTTATAACAGGGAGTGAAGTCACAACCTAGCATAAACTACAAGAAAACTAATCATATCCCCCAGGAATCACACACTGATGTAAGAAAGGAAATGGAAGTTTTTCAGTTGAACCTCTTTACTGGTTTTATCACCCAGAAATTCAGGGATGCAAATAAGCCTTTATTCAACAGGTTATACAGTCTCGAAAGTGCAATTTGTGTTTGTGCCAATTAAGCTTCACTATAATCAGGAGTCTTAAAGAGGGTGCTTTCTATCTTTTTGTTTTCCCTGTGGTTCTGCTAATCTTCCTGACTAAATGACCAACCTTTGAAAGTTCAGAGTTTAACTCTGTTTCCATATGGTCAGCTGCTGAACCGATGAGGAGGCTTCCCAATCTCCTCTGTCAAGGGCACCTGGTGCCAGCCAGGTCCCCAGCAGCAGAGACTGAGGTGACAGGTAGTCGTGATACTGAGGTGCAGTTGAGCAGGCTTGGAGAAGCTTCAGTCAGATACTGCAATTGGGGAAGTGTAAGTTAATTGACTGAGATACAATTAATTTGATTTGTACATGTTAGCAGCAGTTGAATGTCTTCCACTGTCTTTTGGATAAGGCACCAACTGACTTATTTTAAAATTACTATTATTTTTTTCAGGTAGTTGTAAGCTTACTGTAGTTTTTCTAGTTGTGACAATAGGGTGGATGATTCTGCATCCTCCTGCTGTGGACAGTCTTCTCCTCTTTCGTTGAGAAGCTTGTTGCCGTGCACTCACTAACCATACTGATTCACATTGGACACAGTTTCTGATGCAGCTTTGAGAAAGTATGAATCCAGATCCTTGTACAGGCACTTCATTAGCTGACTCTCTGAAGAGCATTCAGTATGGTGCTGCAGTATCCATTCAAAGGGGGTGCTATAAGCAGCTCATGATAGTTCTGGTCTTTGTGATTGTTGCTCTACTCTTAACCCCCTAGTGTGGTAGAAGTGCTGGGCAATGAAAATCGGTGAATTGCTGAATTGACTTTTTGCCTGTTTATATGATCTTGTTAGTTTAATTGACAGCTATTCACCAAGAAATTTAGATGACAATGTCTTTGAATTTATTTCAAACAGGACATTGTAGACCAGCATTTTCAAAGGAAATTGGCAGAATGTTTGGCTCTGAGTTGGAGGAGCTGCAAATGCTCCCTGTATGTGTTTGTACAAACCACTTAAGCTGTCTGTGTCTTGGAACTCTTTGCAGGCTGACCACAGTACTCCATCCAGTGGGGCTGCCGTGGACATTTGTGGGAATGTCCTGTTCTTGCGTACTGTGGTGGAGTGGTAGCTTTGACTGATTCCTTGTTTAGACACGGGATGCATCAAGCACTATTTTCTAGGATTCTTGTCAATGCTTCCATTGTGCAAGTGTACAGTCTGATGGTATCCCTCATATAGCCAAATATTTGGGATGGACCTGGACAAGGTGTATTTCAGGTAACAAATAGATCTAAGTTTATAAAAGTTATCCCAGCAAGATTAGTTGACTGTTTACATCATGTAAGCCATAAACATTAAAAGTTGTTGTCTATTTCTGCTCAGAATACACACAACTGGCAGCTAAAGGTTAATGCAAGTGATCACTGAGGCATTCTGGCGAAGCCTGGGGATAGATGAATGCTTTGCCTGAGTGTGCCTTAATTACTTTAGTCAGTCTTGGGATTCTTTTAAATTAGTGAAAAAAATTAGTCTTTTCTCTGATCTCTTTCTTTCCCTAATTATTTTTGTAAAAGACCAAAAACTTACCAAAACCACTTCTTTTAAATTTTTTTTTCTTTTACTGTTCCACTCACTGGAACAGTGGTTTCTGTTGTGTCCTTTGCATGTGCAGACATCCTCAGCTGCAATCATTCTGAGTTGTTTCTTCCATCCCTACGTACTTCAGCAGGACACTGTAGTGCTCACACACACACATAAGTCTGTGTGTATATAAATGTATGTGAGCCGCCATACACTTTTGCACATGAGTGTCTTGGTAGTTGGTGCTAGCAAAGTTTTAGATGTTGGGTTCTCTCCTCACCTTTCTCTACTGTTTTAAGCCAAATGTTTCAGTACTGGTAGAAGCACATATTAGACTGCGTGGCTAAAATGGAAATACCTGCAATATTTAATGGTAGATATTAGATATGTCTGTCTCTAAGCTATGTTGACTATATTGATACAGTAAATAAAGCAGGCCCAAGGAGCCTTGCAGAGCTCTGGAATGTTGTTGCTTGCTGTGGAGCAGAAATGACATGCCTGACCAGAACTCACCTTCTACTTTTATTTACATGGTGCAATAAGAGCTGCAGTGGAAAATAGGGCAATGGGAAGATGGTTGGAGAATAGGAATGCAAACCAACTCTCACTGTCATTTCGCCAAAGCACTTGGATGTCCACTGTAGTATCAGACTACAGTATTTCAAATCCTCCCTATACTTCACGGTCATTAAGGCAGCACAATTATTTATATGTTATAATGTAGACTGAGAAAATAATCCAGCTTAAAAAATGCGGAAGAGGAGCATTAGAAGACAGGATCGATGTGGCCTGGCATGCATTCTTTCAGCATGGCTGAGGTGACAGTGAACTGGAACAAAGAAGCACCACTGGTCCGTGTTTAGGTGAAGACAACTCATGGAATCGCAGACCTGGGAAAACGTATACCTTTTTATGACCTGCAGTCCTCAGGCTATCCAAAAGTTGTAAAGACAGGTGACCTTTTTTCTCATCTTGCTTACCGCTGTCTGACCCCCTCTTGACATCAGTTCCACCTGCAGAAAGCCAGTCTGCAAACACATCCTTTCCTGGGCGCCTAGATAGGCAAACCATAGTTTGTTTTCCCTTTCATGTTGCTGGTAGTGGCATAAACACAACAAATATTGATTTAAAGAATTCAGTTGTTTTTGTTTTTGTTTTGCTTGGTTTTTTGTTTGGTTTTTTTTTTCTGTGGTTTTTTTTTTTTTTTTTTTTTTTTGGTTTTGTTTTCAAATCAGCTGCCTCATCAAAGAAAATCTGGCAACAAAAGACAGGTCTGACTGTGTTCCATATAGGAGATGTTTCAGACTTGGGCATCTGATTGCAGGGCTAGGGTTAACTCAAGTTTTGAAAATTTATATGTTTAACTTCTTTCTATATAAAATCATTTGTGTTTTCTCTTCAAACATAAAATTCAATGAAGAAAGATGATTGCCTTAAGCACAAAATGACATACCCCTTTTCTGTACCTCTTTAGTGGTTTCTTGAAACAGCAAAGAAGAGAGAGAGAGGAAAAGCATGGAGTCCCCTTTCAGCCTATCTGAAATCTGTTGCAAAGAAACACTTTACATTCCTCCCTGGGTTTTCTGGCATTTTTGTTCACAAAAGGAACAGCTGCTGTTTTCGGTGTACCTTTCTATTCTCTTCTTCCATCTGAAGGTGAATAAGTGACTTGAGGAAGGGAGTGTAACTTTATGGTATAGATGACTCCACACTGGTTAGATGATTTCTTACGTAGTTTTGTTCTTGGATCAAGAACAACCATGTGGAAACATTGTGTGTTTAGCATATGGCTGTCACTGACTAATGTCATTATGCCCACATGCACCAAAGCTGAAGTTGCCTACTTGTATGGAAACTACAATCCTTAGGAGTAGCCTGTTAATTTGTATTTGCTGTGTGAGTATGTCATGTATGTAAATGTTTATGCCACATAAATGAAGATGCCATGTAAATGATATACATTTGGTCAAATCAATCAAATCTAGACATTCCTTTTTGTGACTTGGAGTGGAGGGTTTTGTTTCTTTGCTAGGGGAAACAGAAAAGTATCTATTTGTTATCTTTATCAAAAGGTGCTAAAACACCAATATTGTTCTGGAATTAGCAAAACTTGATGCTGTTCAAATGCAGAAACAAATGATGGCCACAAAGATTTCCCATTGTAAGTAGGATTCAGGAGCCAAACATGTATGCAGAAAGATAAGGGTGAAGAGAAGTTCAGATGCACCCTTAGAGATGGAAATGAAAAGCTCTGTAGGTTGGATGTTGACAAAGGCAGTCCACTCTTCTGTGATCTGTGAGGCTTGTTGACACTGAATTTGCTCATTAAAATTATTTATTCATATGGTAAAGGCTGAGAAGCGCCTGTCTTTCCTGCTTTTAAGGGAGAGGCCAAACAAGGCCTCCCGGACTCCCAGGCAAAGCAAAAGGATTCTGTTCATAAATTCCTACTCTTCAAAATGGTACATTTATGTGTAGTGTGAATAGTATTTCCCACAATATGTGATCAGTGTGAAGGTGTTACACGGTGGCATTGCAACACTGTCTGAGTAGGAAGCAAGAGCTGGGGACGTGACTGTCGTATTTGGTGACATTGCCTGAGCCATCACTTGTCGGATCAGAGGACGCCTTGACTCTACAGGAACTTCTGTGTTATTGACAAAAAAATCCCTGCTTCGATGCTAAATGATGGTGGCAACTAGGCATATTCCACATTAGAAAGGAATTCTGGTTAAATGCTGTTCATCAGGCACTTGAAAAGAGAGCCATGGACAGAGCTCTCTGATCAGGGCCAGGAGGTCTGGGCTTCCCTCTGGTTCTGTTACAGATGTGCCACAGCATCTCAGGAATTCTGTACCTGTTGTGTAGTGAGATTATAAGGTTTCCATTCCTTCAGATCAATACATTGCAACCCAAGGAACTGGCTGGCACTGCCCTAAGGAGAGTTTATGTCCCTCACCTGCAGAGTGTCTCTTTTAGAAAGTGTTAAAACTATGAGTAATTATAAAGTAGTAATTATAAAGTAATTGTGGACAAAAAACAGGCTCCTTGATTCAAGGTTGTTCCTATACTAAAGTGATATGTCCTTCAAAACATTTGTTAAATTTTAATAACTAAGAGTTATTAAAACTAAGAGTTTATCCATGGAGCTACACAGTACTTAATCTCCTACTTAATATAGCCAGGAGATGGATTTCATAATAGTTGGACTCCTGCTTTTGATTTCTAATTGGTTACCATTTACACTCACAGAGTCATTGACCTTTCAATTTGTAATTTATGAGAGAGTCTTACATCTGATGATACTTCAAAATATTTAAGATATTAATTTTTATCCAGACCAGCTGAATAAATGTTCCAGAAATTTGTTGGGATTTGATAAAACTGGAATAAACCCCAGTCCATTTTTTTTTCAGCATACTACTAATTTTTTTATTTTTTTACTTGACATACTGTACTTGGTATTAAAGCTGCAAGTACGAAAGACTTACCTGCCTTGTTTTATGATGTTTGGAGGTGGGGGGAGCTTCCCATAGAGTCTGAATGCCTGATTGCTGCGAATCTCTGGAAGCCGACATGGCAGGCATAATTGTATAAATTGTTTAATAAAAGAAAAGGTTAATTTTGTTCATACTTGTTACAGAGATTTGCTACCAGAGAAGAAACTGCACATTGAAAGGCCAGTATGTCTATGCTGCCATGCAATTTTCAGTCTACATAAATGAAAATGTTTTGCTGTTGGCCGTGGGAGTGCTTACGAGGAGCTCAGCTGCAGTGCTGTCCTCAGCAGGGGAGCGCCAGGGGACAGCGGTGACCGATGGAGTGCAGACAAGGCTCCAGGCACTTGGATCGAAGGCCACCAGTCTTGGCCTGAGCATCTGCACTCAGACTGTGAGCTCTGAGA
Source organism: Picathartes gymnocephalus (assembly GCA_013390045.1). Taxonomy (NCBI): domain Eukaryota; kingdom Metazoa; phylum Chordata; class Aves; order Passeriformes; family Picathartidae; genus Picathartes; species Picathartes gymnocephalus. The sequence continues at coordinate 41,124 of WEKY01037925.1, read as the reverse complement.
TGCAGAGACAGTGCCAGGGTCGTTCTCTGACTAGGGCTGGAGAGGCATCTGTTCAGAGGCCGGCAGAGGACAGACCATTAGGTTTTAGGACAGCAAAGGTTTAAGTTAGCATAGTATTCCCCACGGGGCTCTATGGTCTCCTCTTAGGAGCTGATGCTCAGACATCATAGAACCTTTAAGGTTGAAAAAGACCTCTAAGATCATAGAATTCAACTTTGGAATAGTGCAGAAGAAATACATTTGATCTCAGGTGTGCACCCACATTTGGTTTGCCTGAATTATCCAGATCACATCCTGTAATGCAGCTTTGTTTGTCAGTTCCAGGAGTGCCTGCAGGCAGGGATGCAGAGGAGCACAGCCTTAGCCATGAGAATCTGGATTTGTGTTTGTGAGTGACCAACTCATCAACAGAGGTCGTTCCTCAACATTCAAGAGTATGTTGATTTAACTGCCAAAATGTGTCTTAATGGGAGAAAGAATATTTTTTTCCAGTTACTGGAGAGACAAGAAGTTTTAACATTGTGTTTAAACATAATTCCTGTCCCCCAACCAATCCGGTAATGAAGTGCAATTTCATATTACTGTTATTTTTAAAAAAAACCCCTCAAATCTGAAAAGTTACACTTTTCACTGTAACTGTTAATGTTGTCTGCTTTCTGTAAAATTATCTTTCTCTCCTTGGCATGTTTTGCTGAGAACTGGCCCTAAACGTGGTACAGAACAAAGTATACCTAATCTTGAAAGTGGTCTTTGTGAGTACATCTCTCTACTCCAGGGTTTGTTCTTAACACCATGTGCTCCTTTTTTTTTCTCTGAGTTCAAATTCATTTTTCCTAGAAACTTGTCTTGTAGAAAAATTATTGGCAGAGCTGCTGCAACTTCTTCTGTAATGATTCACCACATTAAATTATCCCTTCCAATTCCCTGCACAGGGTTTTTAAAAATTTTGCTAAATTTTGGCTGTTGGGGTTGTTACTCCTCTTGAGTGGGTCTGCAGGAGTTGGAGAGGAGCTCATCAGAAGGAATTCAAGGAAGTCAGGATTAAACTCCACTTTTTTTTTTTTTTTTTTTGGTTGGAGTTATGACTTGGATGGAAATCTCATTGTCTAGGTGTGGCTGAGACCAAGATTGCATGAAGAATTGGGTGATTGGGGCATGAAACCGTGGAAGGCAACTGGCTGCCAAAGGGACTGGCACCAAGCAGAGTGATGGAGGCTGGAGACGGGTGTTGTGACAATACGCACGTGGTTGAAGCAGTCAGTTACTATGGGGATGTGCAACACCACATCCACCACTGAGGAAATGAATCCTGCCCTCACAGCAAGGCTTTCAGGCAGTAAATAACAGAATGTGCCACACCTTTCTGGGTGAGGGAGGGAGAAAATATCTCATCCAATATCTGGGGGAGAGTTTCTTTAGGGGGAAGAGTAAGCAGTTGTGTAATGGGAGGTGGTGTCAAAATGTATAGGCATGAGCAGACAGCACAATGGTGGAACAGGCAACTTTGCCTTTTTTGCTAACTTTCCTGTTTCTGGTTTTGGAGCCTTAATGTTTTTCCATATGGCTTTCTTGATTATTATATTATATAATAAATATAATATAGTATAATATAATATGTATGTTGGATATAATATACATGCACAAATAAATAAGCTATGGTGAAGCGAAGGCTGCCAAGAGAAGTTTAGTAGACTTTAAAGCAAATTATCTTACATTTTTGTTGGGTTTTCAGTTAGATTGAACTATCAACATTGTAAAAAGGGACCTTTTCATCTTCTTAAAATATATCCCTCAAGATTATTCCACGTTACCACGAACAGGTTGTGTTGGGAATGAGTTCATGTTCTTAAAGTTCCATCAGTAATCCGTGCAAATTAATTTTAGTCTGTGGGTTTTTTTCTTATGCTGGTTACTACAGGTTTTTCATGCCATGGGATCATTTGTTGGTTTTGCACATTATTCTTTTCATTTTTTTATGGAAAGCATAAGACTGAAAAATGTGCTATCTTGTTCTCTGTTTCCAAGTTGAATTTGTAATAGCTATTTCTACGCTGTGAAGTAAGAGCTTTTTTTTTTTATTATTTTCTCTACATGCAAAGTTTGACTACATGTATCCATGGTTTGCATGAGATAGCTTTTGATTCATGGACAATCCCTCTGGCTGGCGCCATGTGAGCAGCAAGTTCTGGACAAAAACTCCAGCAGGATTCAGGGAATAAGTAAAGAAGCAGGTTGCAAATACCAGTGCAATGAAAAAGCAGAAGACATAATCAACAAGGGAATAGTATTTGCAAATAAATTTTTATGTATTTACCTAAAAAAAAGTCTGGAAAAATTAACTGCTGTGATTATCTGACGAGTGAGAAAAATTGCCAATAGTCACTAGCAGTTAAGCTTGGAATTAGTCATAGCAGACTGAAGGGTAAAGAAATTAAAGTACTTCTATGAAATGCCAAAAATAACTGCAGATAAAACAGAAAGTTAATTTTTTTTAAACTTCTGGCCTTCTTGCCCCTCCTCATCTGGTATTAATTTTGATTTGATTTGAAATAATCTTTAAGACATCAAGGGCATTAGGACTTTGTGGCTTTAGAGGACTAGGTCTGCTTTTCACATTGGAGTGAAAAGAGTATACCTTTGAAGTCCACTCATGGTACAGAAAAGAATACCCCCACCCTCTCTTTTAGAACTGAGTGAACCTCAGATGGTTTTAAATTTTGGCTTGATAGGTTAAGTTCAAAAATGTTTTGGAGCAGTTTCTTTTCCTCTTGAGCTTTGTGTCAGCCTTGAGGGGGATGCTGCTGACTCAGAGACAGATGGAAAGATGTATTGAACAAGTGGAAGATTTAAATGAAATTTTTGCTCCCACCCAATCCTACACTACACTGTCTAGGTTGCTCTGCATGTTGCCAGCCCCTTAATTGCTGTCAAAGCTCCTATTACTTCTCACAGAACAGAATGCCGAAGGTCATAACCAAGGGAAAAAACTGTTTTTATGCCAAACTTTCTTCCTATGGCTTCTCACTTGTGCTGAAAAGAGTAAGAAGTATTGTCACTCCAAGGTACCCAATCTTAAGGCATACTGTGACAGCAACATGGTAGCATGCTCTGCTGCTGAACAAAACTTCATTTTGAAGGTTGCCTAAATAATGAATGGACTTGGCATTCCACTTAGCTATGGTGCTCACTCTCATAGCAGGAGATGCAACTTTAATTCTTCCCTATGTTTGAAGCTGCTTGAGCTGGTCTGTAGGAAGATGCCAGTGCTCAGCTGATCAGCAACAGCTGTGGGCAAGGCAGCAGCAGCTCTGATCATCTCTATAGGGCCTGCAGGCACTCAGCTGCAAGAACACCCCCTTCCCTGATGAGACCTGCCGTGTGTCAGGCGTGTCGCTCCTCAGGGGGGATGGCAGGAGCTCCCGTGGGTGCTGAGGCTCCAAGTGCTGTTGCCAGCGTGGCCAGGTGGGTGTACAGGGGCACAGAGGATGAGAGGGTGGTGACACGGTGACCTGCTGCAGACCATGGCTCTTCAGCTGCTCTGTGTTTTGGTTAGTGGGGGTGAAGCTGTGAGTTTACTTTTCCTTCTGAGGGCAGCTTGGGAGGTCCAGACTGATCTATACGGAGAGGCTTTGAGCCGGTACACCCAGAGCAGCTCTCAGAGAGCCGGCTGCAGGTGTGCCGAGCCCCAGAGCTGCCAGTGTTCCGGACACTGGAGCAGCAGAAACTCCCTGGCCAGGGACAGGCACTACTGTGGTGACATCTGTGACAGGGAGGGTCAGCACTTAGACCTCTCTCCTGTACAGCACGAATCATCTTTTGGACCCTTTCCTAGAGTGCTACCACCTCCCCTGGTCAAATTTTGTTTTCATATCACATTTTTTTACATTTTTCAAAATGCAATGGAAAATATGAAACCAGAGCAGTGTCTCTGCTTTGACAGAGTGCTGTATGAGACTAGATGGTAACTGTGGAGTCTGCCTTTTGGGGAGTTTTACTGTTTGTTTATCCGTGTTACTGTAAATTAATTTTCTGTAGTGCAAAGCTATGAAGTTCTTTACATTAATAAAAGAAAATGATTTAACAAGAAGAACATATATTAAACCTATCCTTTCTTTGCCATGGTTAAGAATGCTGTATCATTAATATTCTCTATGTAGTAGATAGTTTTATGAGGAAGGGAACTATTGGAAGACTAACAATTTCTTTGTCTAACTTTGTGAAACGATATTAATTTCTTTGTCTGAAAGAAAACATGTCACTGTTGATTTATAGCCTTTGGTCAAATACCTACATAAAGTTTGATCCATCTGTTAGATTATACAAATTTTTGGAAAGATTAATTGAAGCATGTAAATTACATCTTGTTGAGGTTTCTTCTTGTCTATGTGTCTGTCAAATAGATAATTACACTGATTAAATTTGTCAGAGAAAAGGAATTCCAACCAGATGTGTGAATAAATGTTTTGTGCTATTATAGCAATTAAATTCTTCAGTTGAGGCTACAACTTTAGGAAACATTGAATTTATTAGACTTAATAAAAAGTGGGTATTTCCATGAAACCACCCATGAGATTTTACAGCAATGAAAATATTTAAAATATTTGTTATGTTTCCTTATGATAGTTTCATTTATTTTTCTTGATATTTCTTTCAGCACATGTAGAAATACAGTACTTTGAAGGAAGAATTGTTCACCTGTTTTTGGTAATCGCATGTTCAGTTGGGTAATGTCAGGCCTGTCATACCAAATAGGTTATACAGTGGTAAGTTTATGGATTGAATTGCTGTATTTATTTAGGAAGCAATAAAGTCCTTAACTAATAGCAGAATATGAAACTAAAAGAATCTCATGGGCTCTCATACCCTATGGAAAGCAGATGGGCCTCATGGATTCTTTGCATGAAGTCTTTCCATAAAGGCTGATTTAAATTGCTCAGAATATATTTAATATCCTGAACTGTCTACCATGGCCTAATTTTCATATCAGACAAATATTAGAGCATCTTGGTTCTAAGTGAGGCCAGAGTAAGCCCTCTTAAATAAGAGACACAAAATTTAAAAGCTTAGTTATATAATTTTGCCATTTACACAGTTGTCCTGGGGAAATTCAGCAGAGATGTGCATGTGGACACTGAGAAGAAGGAACATAATGTGTAGACTCTGGAAGCCAAATCTTTTGTGAGTTAGTACCATGTGAATTTTACTTTTGTCTTTAGTAAGAGAAAACATCCCAGACGTGCTCTTATGTCTTTAGGAGAATGGCTGCCAGTTAGGATTGCTTTTGTTCAAACTTTGCTTCTTTATGTAATCAGAAGTACATCTTTATATTTACTTAATATGGGCAAGAATATCTTGCCAAAAGGAGTTTTATTTTATGTATTAATGTATTAAAAAGGGCAAAAGATGATTTTTTCAAATAGTAAGAAAATAAGAAAATAAAACAGGGAGATAAACATACTTGTGGAATTGGCCCCAACCGAATTTCAGAGAAAGAACTGAAACAACATGTGGAAACACAACAGACTGTTAGGTGTCTTCCACAGGATACATTCAGAGGATATATATATCAACAAAAATAGGTTTAAAAGTAGATTATTCTCTTGGTTATTGTGATTTACAAATTGTTTGTTTATGTTTCTGTCTGCAAACTAGGAGAATTTTAGATCACTGATCCAAATACTGTAACTCCTGAATTATAGAATACATTATCCTGCTGTTTGAATGCTCAGAAAACTGAGGAGGAAAATGTTTATTACTTTTACTGTAATTCAGCACTGGGAATGGAATATTGTGTTTAGTCTTACAGCTGGTTTTCATCAAAATGACTTAAAATCCTACACCTATATCCTTTTAAGGCAAGTGCTCTTCTGCAGACTAGTTTTGCCAGAGTTTCTTTCAGCAATTAGGGTAACTCCACCTTTAAGAGTTTAATTGTTTGCTGTAATCTATTAATGTTTATTGAAGTTCCATATCAGGGACATGTATCACCCAATATTTTACTTGTGCCTGTGTATGCACAATAGTAATAATTCCTAGCTATTATTTTATTATTATATGGAATTCAGGGGCTGGCAGTCCATTTGCTTGTAGTTCATGGCATGGTGATATTTAGTCTTCCTGAATAACTTTGCTCTGAACAGCTCAACGATATTTCTGGGTAGAAGAACAGAAGAATTGCGGTCAATTGGGTTTTGCAGTTAACTTGAGAAACATTCAGCTTCTGATAGAGGAGTAACTATAACTGGATTATTTTAAAGTACATAACAGTGCATTTAAGACAAATGAGTTATTTTTAGTTCTGTCTATCATAAGGAATTTTACATGACAGCTGGCTGATGAGGCATAAATTGGCATTCTTCAGTGTAACTGAGATGACCCACCCTTGCTCCCAGTCTTTGCAGTCCCTCTGTTAATCTGACAGCTCAACAAAGGTGACCAGTGTCTTTGGCTTTAAAATGAGTTCAGGGGATCTAAGCCCAACAGCTGTGTTTTCTGCCATGAACATCTGGCACTCATCGTGGTATGTATTGTTGTAAGTTTTGTTTTACGTGTGCCAATACTGCCTTTAAGCTACTAGAAGGCCAAAGTTTATTTTGGCTAAGTAGTCAACTATTTAGAAAACACAATAAAATCAGATTGCTCGTTTCTTGCCAAACTCCTACAGCTGTTTTGATAAGTTATAGAGCAAAGAGGAAAACCTAGACATGACTGTGACTAGAAGATGGATACTTTGGTGCATCTGCAGCGGGCTCGCAGCTTGGGTGGTTGCAGGTCGTATACATAAAGGAAAAGAGATTATTTCAAACTGGTATCCATCATTAGTAGTAACTTAGGACAAATATTAATATTAGTGAAATCAAAGATCCTTGAATTTTGAATGGGCTAGTTACATGTAATAAATTACTTAACACATGATGAATAGCTTTAAAATGATAGTTTCTTCAGCAATTAAATGTTCATTAAATAAATTTCTGGATCTTTTTAGTCACCAGAATCAGTTATTTAAAATTCAATATATGAAGATGAAGCCACTGGTGGTGATAAGGGTAAACTTGCCACTGGTTTAAGATGTGGAAAGTTTTCCTGAGAAATGAACATGTGACAGAAAGATGATTCTGAGGTATTCTTTCATTATAATGACTTCTAAATAACTTATGACTGTAATAGCCTCTCTAATTGAACAAGAAAAGATATATTTTTACAATAAGTGAGAATCTCCATCTGGATCATAAATTTATGCATCTTCAATCAACTAGTTAAACCTTAAGTCTAAGTATGATTCCTGAAAGAAAAAGCTAAATTACAAGAGGTCTGTTAGTGGGTCATGAAGGGGAAACTACTCCAGTCTTTTCTGGAAATCAATATTTAATATCTGCATAAAAATTTAGTCAGTGGTCTGCAATGGAAACTTCAGGTGGTACGTTCCCTTGTTCACATTCATGTATTAATCACAAATTACAGAGCTGCTCAGTTCTGTGTGAGATACAAAACAGAACCAGTCCCTTGCTTATTCAGTTTAGTGCTTAAAGGTGGAAAGAGAATATGCACTGGGAAACACATTGGAAGGATTAATTTTCAAGTTACATCTTTGGTAAGAAGAAGATGGAATTAATTCAGAAGTGAAGGTGGCATTATATTTATCATAAACTTCAGCTTTGTTTCCCTCTTACAACACGTGTCAAGCTGTCCATTGGAGCCATTTCAGTCGTAGGCGCTACAGGGCCTGACGTCTTTGGGCATCATCTAAGACAAAAAAAGGTAATTTAACACAGTACAGAAACTACTCTCTATTAAATGTAGCAAGAAGAAATTAGTTTGTAACAGAAATATTTTTAAGTGGATTCTGCCGTGTCTAGTTGGAAGTTCTGCTAAATGTATGATAGAGTGGAAAAAGCCACAGTCAGAAATGGAGCAGTTAGAAGATATTGCTCTGGGCAAAGGAATGAGGCGATTGCTAAATGGTGCCATGAAGGTAAAGGCAAGCTCTAGTTTTAGTGGAAATATTTAACATAAAGGTGTTAGGAGAAAACAGTAGTGGGTGTTTGTGTTGAATGGATTGCAAGGGAGGGTCATGGGAAAGTTGTGTGTGTTTTAAGTGACTCTAGATTGTACTTATACTTTCAGAGATGCTATCCTGCCTTTTGGGTACGTAGTGTTTAGAAAATATTTATAACATATACAGTCAACTTGCTGTTAAGGTCTTTCAGAGTCTAGTTAAAAAAAAAAGGGAAGTAGCAGTAGTGTTAACATAGTTCAGCCCTTGTGTATTTAAATTGTAAACTTATGGAGGAAGAATTGTACAGGGATATGTTTGCACAGTGCTTGATACAGTGGGTTCCTGGCTTCTGTATCTTATTATACTACAAAGAGCAAATGAGAAATATAACTACATTACAGTCCCTATATTTTAGAATTATACTTCAGACAGTAGTGATCAAACCAGTGGTAAAATGGGATTTCAGTCTGGTTTTGCACATGTATATTTTGAAATTATAGCCTCAAATAAGCCAGGAGAAATATAGCTGTAGGGGGAGCAGATGATCAGAGTTCAGAGGCCAGATAGTTAGTGGAAGGAAAAGTGGGCTCTGGGGTTTCCTTTGTTTTACCCATATATCTGCAACCCATACAGCTGCAAAATTGCCTTAGTTTGGCCAACTACTGCCCCCCTCTTCTCTCCCCTCTCTTGACATACGCCTTTTTTCTACTTATACAAACTACAGCTGCACAGCAAGTAGCATACAACACTAATGCTAGTGTTACACCAGCCTTGTCATGCCTGTATTTATTCTCTTTGGTACCTGCATGTAGCCTTCATCACTGGAAGTAAAGGCTTTATTGAGTGCTTTTGGGTGTTGTTCTTAACCCATCCCTGGCATACTACACTCAGGCATGTGTTAGCATACAGGGAAGTATCTTTCCTTATCCAGCACAACTGTGGTGTGTTTGTTAATGATACAATGAGCAGATAAAATCTTGGTAAGGTAGGGGAATGAAGCCATGACATTTGTTGACGTTCTTCCATGTTCTTCCATGTATGTAACAGGAATGTGTACATGCATTCTTGATGCTGGAGGGAGCTGAATGTGTCAATAATAATAATAATATCCATTCTGACCTTCCTGGGCAGCCTTGTTAAAATACAGCTTCTTTCCCTGAGGAATCAAGAAATCTTGGCTGAGCTGTTCTGCCTGCTCTGCTTAAGTGGGAATCCCACTAACTCTGCCCACCGGAGGAGGGCAAAAACCAGCAGTGATGAAACCCAGTGTGCATGTGAAAGAGGAGAATTTTGCTTAAGGCATCTGAAGTATCACGGGAGGCTTAAAATAAAAGTTCTTTTTGTGTTTGGAATGCAGCTGTGGAATATCTGACCTCAGGCTCAATGGCTACCAGGCACTTTTAACTTCATCATTTGATGGTGTAAAGTTTCAAGAACCTTGATTTTGCACTGCTAAAATGAGATGCAATGGATGTTCCTTCTAGTTCTTTAGCTGAATTTGCTGGAGGACACAAACTCAGTAATTCTTCTCGTTGTTTTATTGGGTAGGAGAGACTGACACCAGCTTTACATGCAGATGCATTTTAAGTATCAGTTCTTAAAATTCTATTTTCTCAAAAAGCCTACAAAAAGAGTATTAGCACCTGGCAGCTGAGATTGCTGCCCTTCAAGATGACTTGTTCAGTTTTCTTTGTGCTTTCCCTGCACATCTGCAGTTGTCTGTACCTTCTTGTCTGATACTGGAATTGCAATGTTTCTGTCATGGAGGTCATTCTTCTGGTCAGGGTCAGGCTACACCTAACACACGGATGTCCACATCCAGCACTTCTTTTCTCTGCAGAAAAGTCAAATACAAAGAAAAATGTGTTTAACAACACCTGAGGAGCTGCAGTCAGCACCTCTTACTCTGCAGATGCCAATGGCTGCCCTTGCTTACAGGCACAGGCTAAATCCTCACGCTGTAATTCCTCTTGTATCTGTATTTGTTTGTATCACTCTCACCACAATGCTGTACATTACTGGAGACTTGGGACTATAATTTTCAGAGGAGAACAAAAATCTGTTCCCTGTGGGATAAACAGCCTGAAGAGACACATTTTGCCAGATAAGGACAAACTTCAAAAAAGGTTCTCATAGTATTTAATTTGTGGCTTTGCTTTGCTCTTTTTATAGCAACTATACAGCGGTGATATTAACTGATAAACTGATTGCCTTAAAAATAGCTATATTCTCTGAGTCCCATGTAACGTATGAACTCTGTATGAGCGCTCTCACTCTGGACCCTCTCTGTGTGGAAGGGTACAAAATCCTTCTGCAGTGACTCAGTATCCCAAATATTGCACAGAGTTCTTGTAAAAACATTCTGTGCTGTTTGAAAAAATAAGTCAATCCCCATATCTCTCTAAGCAGGTTGATATCTTTTCCTAAGCAATTGAATGAAGAATTCATTTTGTCTAATTTGAAACCTGTTCGGATATCACTTTCAAGGTTCAGCTTAGTCTTGAACATTACTAGGTTCATGTTTCATTTCAAGAGTATGGTAAAAGGGCAGGGAAAAAAAATCAGTGAACACATAAAGCAAAAAAAGGTAATGGAGAAGGACAGAAATTCATATGAAAATGTCTGCACTCTCTGTATTATATGGGCAATCACCATTCTGGGTCCAAACCAGTTTCCTTAACCAGGGAGGAAAAGTCTCCATTTAATGGCACAGTTAAACTAAATTGCCCCTAGCACAATAAGCAAGGGAAGAAAGAAAAAGTTTTAAGACTTTGATCCCTCTTACTACCAGTGTTCACTAGGAAGACTTTTCACAAACTCTTCAGCTTGGAAAAACTTTTCCATCTCTTATCATAAATTTACTTCTTCAGTGTTCCAACTGAACAGCTGCTGGATGTTCAAGTCTGGCTGATTAAGGTAGGGTAGTACTAGCTCTCAACACTTTAGAATCTATCTTTTTTTCCCATTTCTCACTTCTCCTTGGTGCATAATGTGATATGGGGTGACTCCTGTGCTAATCGTTAAATTTTGTTGGTTAAAAAAAAAATAATTGGAAAGTACCTTTGGCTTGCTTTCTTGCAATGTTTCTTGTATTCCTTACTTGCAAGATATGGTATGACTTGTTGCTTAAGTTGTTTACAGTGTAGCTAAATCCAAAGGACTGGCTAGGAACAGCAGAAAGACGGAAAATTTGTTCTGCTTTCAACTGAGCACTTCTCTGAAATACGTTTTGCTTTGCACTGTGGGATCCCTTTTCTGTTCAGGTGCACAGCCAGAGAAATGTGGAGGGTGGAAGCTCTTGCAAAGATTGGAGGATCCAGGGATCAGTGCTTAAATGAATGCACTCGGTTCCTCTCTCAAAACGTATTATGATTTCTGGACCTTAATAATTTCTCCATTTTGTAGATGCAACTGGGCAGAATCATCACTTTATGTCTGCATCTATTGCTTCTGTACCTGTGTCAGCTGGTCAGCAGAGATTCACAGTAACCATGCTTTTTGACTCCCAGTGTCAAAATCTTGTAAGGTTCATTAATCTTTTCATCCTGAATCCCTAGGTTTTACTTTCATGATGCATTTTAACTGACTTGTAATGTAACAGCAGCCTCTCTCTGTATGGATCCTGATACTATAATCCTCTAACCGTATTTAGGGGCAATGGTGTTCTGATTAGCTTCCAGTGCTGATTAATCTTTTTTTTCCCCCAAATGACAGTTGTTTATATCATTGGTAGTGCTCTCAATTCTGGCCAGCCTTTTCTTATCAGTCAAGGCCTTTTTCAACACCTGGACCTGGCAATGGATTTCATGCCTCAATACCTAAGAGCTATTTTAGAGCCATTAACCACAGCAGTGCTTACAAATGTAAATGTTACATTCTCCAAGCAGCATCCTGCTTTCCAGTCCCTATGTTCTTCCTTCCTGTCCTCTTCCTGTCCTTATCCTCTCAAATTATTTTAAAGTAAGCCTGTGATTCAGACTAGCCTAGGATATTTAGCAGTCTGTCCTGCCTTTACAGTTTCCAATCATACAGTGATTTCCAGTAGGAAAAAACAACAACAGCCAAAAAACCCAAAAACCCAAAAAAAACCCCCAACAAAACAAAAACCCAACAAAAACAAAACAAAACCTAAAAGGAAAGAAAAATATATTTTTACTGTGCTGGGTCTGGCTTAAACATCTGCCTTCTCTTGGCACTGTCTCAGCCTAGGAATTTGGGAATTTAACAATGCTGTACGTGGACTTGGCCAGTAGGTGTCAAAACAACCTGTCACTTGTAAAACTGCAGTGTGACACCAAATGGGTGACTGATCATCTTTTCTCTTGTGTAGTGTTTATGAAGAGTGGGCTCAGAGAGGGTCTTGGGTCCTAACCCAAGAATGGAGCTGATGTTGTGGCAATTTATCAGGAGTGTGGCAATGCTGTAAGTAATTGTGTTACAGATGCTGTGTCAAGTCTAGTGAAACCAATAGATACTGGATGTTTACTCAGGCTAGTAATGCTGCAGAAAGCCATGCAATTCTCTGACTGACCTTCCCTCTCCCCCAGTAAAACTTAGCAAACTGGATGTATGCTTTCTAATAGTCTGCATACTGTGCTGCCATAAATTGAGAGGAAAGCTTCATTTTGCTGGCTTCTTGCCTTTGTCTTCTATTCTTTTGTTCCACCACATTTGACCTTAAACCTGATTTTTCTGAATGTCTTAACGTGAGAGCAGGCCTGATGAGTTTTGCCCTCAGGGGTGCGTAGTGGCTTCTGCTGACATTAGCACTCAGTGCAACTCTGTGAAGTGAAAGAATTCAGCCACTGCGCTTGGTCTGTCGCTGAAAAGTTAGGGAACCCCTGTACATGCTCAAGGCATTTGGATTATAAACAATTCTCATGTTCTTTGAACACTTTACTTTCAAAGACAGAAGAGTAATTGATGTTTTTGTAAAGTTTTCAAAATCAACAGCTTGTGTAACATTCTTTTCAGCCTGAAATTTTCCTGGTTGTTAATTCATGTGGGAGTGTTCTGTGGTCTCAGTTTATCAGGTTGAATGTAGGTACAGGTTTGGTGCCCTAAAACTCCACATGCTTCTACAATTCTACTTCAGTATTTTGATGGAAAACATTTACCTGAGTGTATAATTGGAGATTTTTATAAACCAATTTTTTGTGTTTCACCTTACTGATGAAACAAAGTAAAAACATAAGAAATGAACAGAGATTTAACCCATCTCACTTGGGCACGGATTTTTTTCTGATTTTCTAGTTTCCTCAAAATGCTGTGTTCCCTCTCTGATGCTACAAAGGAGCCTGCATTTCTGACACAGGACTGCATGGTGCTTGGTACCACTCAGTTGAGCAATTAAATTAGATTAGCAACCACTTAGAGGAGCAATGGGTTGAAATCTGTTGGTTCCTCTGCCTGTCAGTGTGCCACACTGCCAGAAATGTGACACCGAAACATCTCGCCCAGCAGTGGGCAATTTGTCAAGAATAGAGCTGGTTATTGTTGATTTGACCTAGGCCAACCCTTCAGCTGCCCTGTCCATGGCTCATCACACTGTGGCTTCCTCCTCACTGCTTATGTTTATGGGTGATTGTGGTGGAAAATCTGTGTTCAGTTAGTACGAGATCAAAACCAATAGAAAATAAAGTATGGGGGGAAGATCAACTCTAAATGAGTCCAGAAAGTGCCTTGGGTAGGAAGTGAGCTGAAGCACAAAGGCCAGTCAAAGAGAGCCTCTTCAACTGAGCAGAATAATGAGGCAGGGTTTGGTTTGAAACAGAGAGTTCTTATTGAGGACACCTCAGAAGCCATCACACATCTGGGAGATCTGTTTGTCCCTTGATCTCTTGGGAAAATGTAATTTATTTTAGTAAGATTTTAAAATGTAATATAATGTAAGTGGACTCCTGCCCTTTCAGCTTTCACTTATTTCAGATGAGTTTCTGATCCTTAACGCCACAGTATAGTAACAATAAAAAAAAGTTCTTTTAATACCTTATAGTAGCTGCCAGTAATAACACTGGTCTATAATGAAGCCAACAAATACTGAAATTTGAACAATTTGTGAAGTCAGTAGAAAATGTGTAACCACATGCTCAGGCAAATAGGCTTTTCTTACATAATAATCTTATAAAAAGCAGATGCAATTTCAAAGCAATAGAAAATATGTGTTGCATACTGGAGTACGCTTGTTTCAAAAATCATCCCTTACAAAGCCTGTGGCTGCATTTGCTCTCTCTGCTGTTTACTGTCTCTGCCTCCTCCTTTTTCTCAGCAAGCTTGTTTTCTGGCTTGCCCCTCACCCCCCATCGAAGGTGCACACCACCCACCACGATCATGCTCCATTAAGCTCTTGTGCTAAACAAAAACGTTCTATGTTGCTTTCATTTATCAACTTTCCCCCAAAGTGCTTTTTGCATTTCATCAGGGATTTGCAAAACTATTCACAGCTTCAGAAACCCCGCACTGGAGCACCATGATCGATGGGAGAGGAATTCGATAACCACCCAATGCTGTTGAGCAATCCTGGGTAGTCGATTGGGACAGGAAGTGAAAGAGAAGGAGGTGATGAGCCAAGGCAGGCTCCTCCCTTCCAGGTCCTCATTGGAAATGTCTTGGAACTTTTAAGTAGTCTTGCTCTTTTAAGTTAGAGCCTCACTTTTAAGTCTCTCTATAAAAGTTATTTTTAAGAAACACATAATTTAACATGATGGTGGGTGTTGGTTTAGGCCTGTCCCAAGTATGTATTTTATCTTGCAAAGGTAGTTGAGGTGCAAAAATATTTCATTAATATATCTCATTTATTTATATACATTGATTTTATAAGAATGATTTTTCCATGGATGGACAGTTTTAAATACACATGTGAAATCGTGGACAAGATAGATAGTACTGCTTCAAGACCAAATGGTGCCCTGAAACCACAAATCCTTGTTATCTGGATTTATTTTAGTGCTCATTGTCTGAATATAATTGCAATTTTACATTGTTTATCTTAGTTATCCCATAAATTAAAATAAATGCCTTCAGAGGCAACATTTCCCATTCTCTCCTTCAGAGCCACGGCTGGTGTAGTATGGTGTGCTTTCAATCCTGGAATAAGAGAGTTTGCTTTTGCAAACAGCTTTGGAGTGTGTCAGTCTTAGCTCCTTTATTGTGCACTGTAGATGTCTGGAAAATGGCTGCATCTCCTCAGCTGGGTATTCTCATTGCTTAGCACATTCCCTGCAGCCCCCGACAAAAACGTTGCTGTGGGAACAGAGGAATGTCCAAAGCACACGATGTTCTGGCAGATCCCAGCTGGCAGGCAGCCCTCTGGGGTCACAGCTACTCAGATGCAGCGTGGGTTGCTCGAAATCAGACCACTGGCAAGCTCAAATGACCAAGACATTTTTTGCTGCATCCACTTACCCCCAGCAGATACTGGGGCAGCTGAGGTTAGAGGCCAACACAGTCCTTCTCAGCAATTTCGAGGCTGAACATCGATCACTGATTTCCATGAAGAATTAAATGGTACATTCAGCTTATTGACAGAAGAGGTTATATAAAAACATGCTGTCTTGTACATGAGAGGGAAAATGATAATGCTTAAAGCATTCATCTATTCTACAGTTTCTGCACAAAAACAAGGGGCTGAGAGCAATATTGTTTACAGACCTATTTAACTAGAGTTAAATGAGACTGCTCTTGTGGCTGGCCACGATGATGAATAATGATGAAGTCACTATAATTAGAAGTTGAATTGTTTTTGAATCTCATAAGCAGGGTTGAGATCCTGTTGTGCTAGGTTATTTATAAACATGGAGTAGAAAATTCCATTTCTGAGCATTTAATGGTAAAAAAGCACAAGACATGACATGGACAAATAACCAAACAAAAAGTGGAATAAGTAAATGTAATCATATGATTGAAAGATGATCCTCATAGCCCTCCATTAATATGCTTGTTCACTCTCCTAGCTGAAACTGTAATCCCATTGAACAATCCATAACTGTTTTTTTAAAATGACTGTATATCTATTTAAACAAATTCCTGCTGACTGAAGGAATGAAGACTGCAGAATTTCATTAAATTTTTCTTCATTACAGTTTGTTAATTCTTATGCAGACTATATTCTTCCTGTGTTATAAAGAGTTATTTGCATTTATTATTTAATTAAAGCTGCCATGACTTTTAATGTCTCTTAACTTTGACTTGTTTAGTTTAGTTGTTTTAATCACAACCCTAGTCAAGTGGTGCAGAATAAATAGCAGATAACAGTGATGAATGAAGCTGAATATCACAGAAAACAGGTGTCTGATCAAGCTTCTGCTGAAATCCAGAAATAGATTCCTACTGACCTTTGTAAAAACAAAAAGAGAAATGATCTTTCAATTCAAGTTGCAAGCTTTATGAAAAAGTAGTCTGCCTAGTTAAATACACTGAAACCCCCAGCCATGAGGCACATAAATACTGTAATATTTACACCTTAAAGGGGATATAAATTGAAGTTCTATTTTTCTGAGAATAGAAGAGTTGTTCTTTTATGTTATTGATTATGGGTAACTTAGGAAGTTCTGAGTGGTTTTATGAAGGACAAAATAAATTATGACAGAGTATGTGTAGATGAGGTATAACTGTATGGCATACCATAACAGAGCCATATGACAGGGAATTATATATTGCTTTGATACTTATTGCTTAAAAATACAATAGCAATTTTCAGAAAATAAATTTATGTGATAAGTGAATAAGAATAAAAAGTAAAAGAGGGGCTCTGTTTTCTCTGCAGTCTAGGGACATTGCTATTTACACAATGACAGAATTCAGTGCTAATTATTTTTATTATTTTAATGAATCTGACTCTTTAATACACAGCTGATAAAGTTATTCTGATCAAAAAATTTGTGTGGGTTGCAATTTTAAGGCAGTACGGAAGGTATGGAAACTGAAAGAGAAAGGGCATAAGCAGAAGATGGGGAGTTTGGATTCTTTGTGAAAGTGGGAAAGAAAAGGAATGACATGTGTTGAATGGCAAATCAAAACACAAATAGCAAAGGAAGGCTGAATGTAAAGAGAAGCATAACAAAGAGATGAAAGTTGAGGGACTGTGAAGGTGGAATAAGAACATCTGGATTCAGGTAGGAGGTGTGCTTCACTGTATCTGGAAGCATGAAATTTCAAGGGAGAAGTCAGACTGGACTGAGTAAAGAATGAGGTCAGTGGGGAAGAATTCAGAATGACTGTTCATGGCAACTGTTGAAAAGGCAGGATAAAAGGATGGAAGCCAGAGTGAGTTTTGTGCATTTCTTCTTCAAAGAGTGAAGGAGGGTAAGGCACATTTCTGTCAGAAACATGAGGAAACTAATGAGAGTGAGAGGTTAAGGAAAGGCAAGGAGAGTAACAGGGCAGCAGGAAGAATGCACTGGATCACCGTCTGATGGTGGGAGTCAGAGAGGCAGTAACAAGTCCCACAGTTACTGGGGTAAAGGAGGAATAAATTTAATATCAGTAGCCTTTCTTACAAATGTGCTCTCAGTTCTGTAGTGGCTTTGCTTTCTAACACGCTGATAGCCTTGTGCCCCCCTGATATCACAGACAAACCAATGCACAGGCCATAGACTCCTCTCCTGTTACGCACACAATTTAGACTGCGTTCCAGTGCTGTGTCCAACAGTGATGTTAAAGACACGTTCTGCTTTTTATTTTCAAGGACTTGGGCTTTCAAGGCTTTGGACTGAGTGCCAAAAACAATTCATCAGGAACGCTTTACAACTCAGCAATACAAAACCTGTTAGGAGACAGACACCCACAAGACAGAGTTTGGGGAGGAAATATGTAAAGCACTGGTTGGCCTCAGCATGATTAATGGTTTTTAGCACACTGAACTCTGCTGCTTACAATGTGAATTTTACCCTGGCTCACCCATAGTTGTTTATTTTTACTTTTTTGAAGGAGGTGGAACTTGTTTGTGAAACTTTCATTCATATAGAAGTTAATGACAGTTCTCATATAATATCAAAATATTTTTTTTGATACACAATTGTCCTAGCTGATTCTACTTCCCAGCAGTTTGTTCCCTTTAAAAGCAGCCTTTAAAAATTACAGACCTTGCAGGGTTTGTGTCAATCATCTCTGTCATGAAAAGATCATATGAAGATCATTTACTGGACTAGAGCACTGAATAAAATCTCTTCCATAACCATGCAGCCACCCCAGTCCCAGCTCCTTGGATTAACATTATCCTGAGTTGGAAGGGACCCCTGAGGATCAGTGAGTCCAAATCAGTTTTCACACAGAGCAATCTTGAACTTAAACCATTTGTCTAAAAGCATCACCAAGCTGCTTCATGGACACTGACAGCAGCAAGTGCCCCAAGGTGGAGACTTGTCATCTCACCTAATCCAAACATTCTTTGTGCTCAGTGTTGCTGAGTTGTGACACATGGGGTATCATTTCCAGGTAAAGACAGGGCTCCACCTTTCGCTGCAGCAGGTGGTGCATTCAGAGGCACTTGGCCACCGGCACACAGTGTGTGGGACTTGTGACAATGTGCTGTAGCTGAAATGAACAGTGAGTCTGTTTCTGCTGACCATGGCTGGGATCCTGCTTTTCCTACAGGCTGGAGTGAGGCTGTGCAGCAGCTGACAGAACGAGAGCTTCCTGCCTGCCAGCCCAGCACTCTGAGGCTGTCCTGGACCACAGGCCAGCCATGTGTTCCAGAGTCTCAGGGCCAGGCACACCAGTCCTGGATGCAGGACTGTGCACAGCACACAGAGTACCACTGCGGATGCCTTCTCAGCCGATTCGTTGTCTTTGGGACAGGGCTCACAAACCCTCAAAGCCAAAGGACTCCTTGCCTTGTCCTAGTTTCAAGAAGGCCAAAGAGATCATAATTCTTTCGGGGCTTAGCTGGACAGGAAATGTGCTCTTTTTTTCTGAGCATTATTGAGAAGGGAGAATAAAACAGGGGACTGTTAGCTATGAATCACATACACAGTAAATAAGTAAAAAAGCTGGAGGGCTGGTTCTCTCCCAAGGGTTTCTGCATCAGAGTAAATAATTAGAGCTCCATCCTTCAAATCTCTACAGTATCATAGCAATGAAAACCAACAGCAGACAAAGCTCTTCTGTGTTAGAAATACTCTGGGACCCGGGGAAAAGGAGGAAGGTGGCACCTGTTTTGTAAACACGTACCTTTAACCTGGAGCTACAGGTTTTGTCTGGTTGGCCCATTATATAAGCAAAAAGTCCAGACCTGTTTCTGTAAGCTTGTACTATGCATTCATCTCCCAATAAGACAGTTTCCATATTTCACTCTGGCTCTGACTAGTGTTACTTGTTAATCCTGAGCTAAGTTTAAAAAAATGAACATATTCCACAGGGCTTGAACTTAGTTCGCGTGTTAGACTCCAACACTTTACATTTCTTCATATTTGCTTTATGATGTTTTTCATAATTGCCTGAGTGTAAGTTCAAAAGATGTATGTTTAAGCTCCTTAACAACAAAGATATTTTTAGAAACGTCACCTAACATTTTGGAAGGTTTACTGCCTTTTTCTTACAGAGTTGAAATCTAAAAAGTGGTTGTTCACAGGGGTATCCACTTGCTGTTTTGAAGTGGTAAGTCACTCTGATACAGTACTGAAAAATATTAAAATTAATGCATAAAAACTACCTGATAGTTTTCCATGCAGTTAATGCTGCCATCATCATTGTAGCATTTAATGTCTGTTTTCTACACAAACCATCCTAACCATGTGATATACATTTTAAATATCAAGCATAATCTTGATAGAAATGGTACTATACAGAAATATTTCTATTCTCTTAGCTAGTCAAGGCCAGTGAATAATACCATGCCTTTTCAGACCTACAGCAAATTCCTTCCCCAAGAGTGAGACAAAGAATGCAAAGGACTCCAGATTCCTGAGTTTTATCACATCATCTGCCCTTCTTTCTGAAGGTTTCTCTTAATTGCATGTTTATGAGGAAACATGAGGTTAATGTCTAAAGAAAACGTGGTGCATGCCCTTGGACCAAAAGGGAATTTTTGAGAAATGGAAACTTCAGGAAGCAAAGAAGATAATGGAGGTGCTGAATGGCATGTTTCAGATGAGGTGATTGCCTGGTGATATCGCTGTGCAATGGGGTGGTTTTGGGGAGGATAGAGGAGAGGGTGGGAGAGTAGTGCAGGGCTGATGTCTTGAGGCTCATTTCAGGAGATAGAAATTGATTAAGTCACTGCTCCTTTAGCTCCCACACCAATCAAATATCTAAGTTCTTCCCTTGTCAGTTCTGGAAGTAACAATTACAGCTCCTTAGATATATTCTGATTATACTTTTATTGTTGAAAAACAACAACATAGAATGGATACAAATTAGCTTATCCAAGGAATAAGCTAATGAGTAGTGCAATTTTAAAGAAATATACTTTTATTTTTCTTGTTTAACCATTTTTCAGATAAAACGTTGGGCTGTGTTTTTTTTTTTTTCCTACGTTTCCAATAGAAAGTAAGTTTGTTTTGATATTTTAGTTGAGTTCTGAGGTGAAAAAATTCTTATATTTAACAAGTCAAACAGCAAAAAGTATGATCCATTCAATTGAATGATATGCTATTTTTTGTTTATTAATGTTTTCAATATAATGGCTTTTCATCCTATTTTGAACTGGGATGCTATTTGGTTGTCTGTGTGGAGCAGTTTTAGAAGATCATCGACAATTCTTTTCTTATTGGCCTCAGAACTCCTGACTTTGTACATATTTGCTGCTTTCTGAAGAAAAGTAAATAAAGTTAAACTTTTTCTTTGAGTTACTTGTGATGAATGGGATAAAGATATGATAGGTATTTTAGAAAAGTGGACATTTTGAATTCTGGAACATACTTTGTTTTTTATTACAGCCATCAGGATACATACGACCAAGTAAGTTTGGTTTCTGGTGTCCATTTTTAAATGGAGGGTGGATAGAGTGGCATATAAAGATGACAAACCTTTGGAGTTACCAGAATGCGGTGGTGACAGGTACAAATCCTGCCTACTTTTGATTCAAATGTGACACTGAAGCAGGAGCAAAAGCAATGCTGTGTGTCTGTTCCCCTGCTCATGCCATGTTTCCTGGCCTGAAGTTACCCAAATTCAGGGTCTGTGTACTTCTGATCTCTTGCAACAGGGGTAGGTTTCTGGTTGATGCCAGACTCATAAATGTTAAGCAAAAGGTGTTTCTCCCAAAAGTCTGGTTGTGCACCATGAAAACTCATGGAAGTAGATTTCAGCCATGGTTTACAGCCGTAATTTTCCAAAATACTGGGCTTGCTTTCCTTGTAAGTCTTCCATCTTAAGGTTGATCACTTTGACTATTAATTCAAAATGAAACTCTGGCCCAGTATGTCTGCTTCTGAAAAAGGGAAACAAAAACGAAAATAGTTGAAACCTCAAATAAAGGATTCACTTCCATTACTGAATTTTATAAGGTGATATGTGGCATATAAAAGTCTGTATTGGTAGTTTGGGATCACATGCTTGTGTTTCTGCTCTCTCTCATCTGGAATGAGCTTGGACTATCTGTGTTATGGTTTGGACTGGAGGTGGTTTTTCCCTTTCTCTTAAATTGGTGACTACAGGATGTGGCAGTTCTAATTATACTGAAAATTGCTGTAATTGTTATCAGGCAATAAACATTCAATATATTTTTGTAAGAAGTAGAGCTTAGTGGAAGTTTTCCAGTATTTGAGAAAATAACTGGAAGCAAAATGGTAAGGATACAAATTGAATTTGGACTTTAAACACTGAGAAAGTTGGCCTGGCTTATTCTCTTAAGAAACAGGATTACTGTAACACTCAGAGCAATGCAAGACATGTTCTCAGCTAAGGATGAATATGAATGTCTTTTTCATATAAAAACACATTGTAAGTACTGCAGGAATGCATACCTGTCATAAGCATAACTGTTGTACAGAAAACAGAACAGGAATGTGAATTAAATGTTCTTACAAAGGACATAATTTTCCTCTTTGGTTCTCTCAGCAGCCATATATGGGCAACTTCTACCAAATGAGCCTGCAATAAAAACTCTGTATTATGCATTCACCTTAAAGCAACCAAAAGACAATGTTCATATAATTTAGGTGAGAGCTCTTATTTATTACTCTGAAATTACAGTACTTTTTAAAGTACTCCATATGTGTAGATGGAAGTGAAGATTCTTAAGTTGTTAACATTTGATCTCCTGTTATAATTAATCAGATCCAGAATGTAGCTTAAATAATGTGTTTATATAGTGTTGTCTAAGAGTTTTACTTACAGTACTCCTTTGAAACTGTCTGTATTGAATGGGACTAAATATAGGTGCAGTGCTTTTACTTTTGATAAAACACACTTCCACCGGATATTCCTCTTACTTTATTTTAAGAATTGATGATTTTAGAAAAGGTAAAACTAATTCTGAAATCCTGTAAGTATTTTGTCGGCCTAGTAATGGCCATAACTCATTCGCTGGAAACATTGCAGGATGGGAATTAGGTTGTTGGATTATAAAGCTCCCTTTTAAAATAAACAGGAGGAAACACAGGGGAGAGACAGAAGAGTGTAACTTTAACATTCAATATTGATCCATTTTCTGGACTAGTTGCCATGCTTTTGAAGATAAAAGCAATTACATTAGATATGGGGGTTGAGAGAATTTTGGTTCTTTACAGAAGCAGGAATGTGAATGCTTGACTCAGTCTCAAGGGTCACTTTTTAAACATTTTTCTGAGTGCATCTGGGAGAAATCCAGATCCTGTTGAAATCAGTGAGAATTTGCTCATTGCCTTTAACAAGGCCAGGATTTTATCTATGAATGTTCAGATTTTCAGTAACTGGCTAGCTCCAGTGGAGCTACATTTCAGCTTTTTTTTTTTTTACTACTCTAAGTTGCCTCATCCCTGGCCCTAGACTGCAAAATGACTCCCAGGAAATTTTGTTTTTGGAAAGTACAATATTGATGATTGTAGCATGGACTCTGGTTAGCTGAAGCACAGCAATATTGTGATGAAAGACTGGGGGCCCACTAATAAAGTCTATACATTTGCTAGGCAGTGGATTATGTTAGTCTGAGTTGGGTCAAAGCCCGCTCTTGTAAATTTTGGCCAACAAGTGGGAAGCTCCTGCATGGGATCCTAATGTTAGACAAAGAGCCTTGGTCAATATTGGGATATCTGGCAATGCTGTAACATAACTTGCAGAGATAATGGATTGTGCAGGAAGGGAGATCTGAAATCTCAGGATCTCTAACAGAATGAGGGTTTGCTTTATGCTGCTCTGCTGAGAGACACACACAGAGCTGATGGTAATTCATTCAGCTTGATCCTCTGACACGTATCTGTCTCCAAAATGGCTTCAAGGAAACAATTTACAAAAGTCAACTCAGAAATAAGGAGCTTTACATGTTTTTCAAAGTCTCAGTGGTGGTCAGACCTAACTTTATTGCAGACCAGTGACTCTTGAGGTTCTTGATTCCTAATTTATATCTGAAAAAATGGACTTAGACACCAAAGTCATCTATCTATTTATAAGCAGATGTAAAGAAGTGATTCAGTGTTCCTGTGCATTGTTTGTGCCTGACTTCTGGGCTCTGCTCTTTGGAAGAGAAACTTTCAAAATCAAGCTAGGGGCCAGAAGCCACCGCAGACACTGAATAAAGGTGCCAACAAAATGGGTTTGCAGAAAGTGACTGGGAGATGAGTTTTTCCATTTGCCTACCAGGCTATCATTTGGTCCCTGCCTGAGAGCTGAATGTGGGATTCCTAGTTTGCCAGTGTCTAACGAGGTTATGGCTAGGAGGCTGGCGTTAGAGGTACTCATCAAGCCAAGGTGGCCTGAGAGCAGGCAGGTCACACAGTGTCCTGCCCTTGCAAACTGCTCCCAGCATTCCTCCCAGTACGTCCTCTGTTCAGTTTGCATTGCCACTGCTTTCCATTGGGCTGTAGTCTTTTCAGGGCTGACCTGGAGTTTGTGTATTTCTCTGTATCGCTTTAAGAAAAACTGGGATTGAATGAGAAGTGAATTCCATAAACCTTTCCCCTACTATGTATCATCAGTGGAAGAGAAACTGTCTTCTAAGACAATTCAAATACCATCATTCATTGCAATGGTTATATTGCGATATTAATGTACTCTCCTAATACAGTTATAAATGTGTTGTGCAGTCATCTGGTGGTTGCATATTAGAGCAATGTTTCCTAGAAGTTTCCACTACTCACAGCATGTTCCATAATTTTGGGGGATATGTCAAATTCTGAGTTTGGTTGCAATCCCATTTTGTTAGTTACTGCAAGCATAAAGAAATAGATGGTAGTGTGCAATCTTTCTGAAAACAAGAGTTGAAAAGGTAATTTTAAGTTGTATCAAGTGTAGAAGAATATGAATAAGTTGGAAGTTTTAATATTTTTTTAATATTTTTTTTTTTTTTTAAATCAAGACCTCTAGCATGGGCATCATCTAGCCTATGGTTTTCAAAGAAAATATGTAGAGTTCTGAATATTCTGTGTGCATAAAATTGTATATTTAAAATGTAAGCCTGTAAGAAGAGGCATATTTTGCCTCTCTTAGTTTCCTCTCAAAATTGGTAAAATGTTTTGGATTAAACATGTTCAAACAATTTGTGTCTGCAGAAACTACAGCAGATGCACTGTTCCCAGTTTGCCACGCTGCCATTCAAATCCCAAATCTGATGCAGAAAATAGAAGTGGTGTTTTTACTTTCTTAGTCCCTGTGCAGCTTCCCTGCTGTGTGTTAGCCACACCACAAACTCTGTTGCAGGTCAAAAGGAAAGTTGGCAACTTTACAGCTAGGACACCTCTCTGCAAAGAGTGTAGCCTGTTCCCATCTCTTTCCTACATGGTACTGGAATTTCCAGGTCCTTGTGACTTCTGTGGCTACTTTCCTCCTCTGAGGAGTCTCTGCCTGTGCCTTGGACTTCTTGGTTCCTCTGTTCCTTTACCTGTGCAAAGCAGCTGGGGTCAGGTCTGCAAGGGAAGCAGAAATGCACCTCGCAAGTGGACAGTTTGTTTCAGATAAAGGAGCGAAGGGTGTGAGGCGGCTCAGTGTATTTCTCCAGGAGGGGTTTGCTGGAGCCAGGAAAATCCAGCTCCTGCAGACTGGCTCCACTTTCCTTTCACCCCCTCCTGTGAGTAATGTGAGTTGTTTATTTCTTCATAGCCGCCCTTGCAGAGAACAACTAGGCGTTCATTTCTCTTCCCACCTCCTCCTTGCCTCAGCCTCTCTTTTTTCCTTGAAGAAGTGGGAAAAAACTGCAAGGGAAAACACCTTCCCTGCCTCGCCCTGCTGGATCACAAGCCACCGGGGGCAAAACCAGAGGAACTGCCTGAGCACGGGGAAGAGGAGGACTTTGTTATATGTAGGGTAAATGTGTCTCTGGCTGGGGCTTGCAGCCCACCCCCGGACTTGTCTTCTCCTAGACTGAGCAGCGGGTTAGGTTCTTTTTCTGCTGCCCGTGTGTTTCTGTACAATATCCTACCAGAGATTTCAGCTAGGACCAATTTTAAAATGAATTAGAACCTTAACCTACTCTTCCTTTAAGAGTTCTCTCTAGTAATTTCATCCTTCTGTTTTTAAATTTCTGAATAATGACTGAAATAGAGGTTTATTTGATAATTTACAGTTTAAAGAGGATTTTGAAGAGAAATTAATCTCTTTACATGGGAAGACACTATGTAATCTTCTAAGACATTCCAAGTTTCCTCAATATTTTATAGTCTTTTTGCTATTTATTTTGTATCTCTTTTCTTGAAAGTGTTTATTTTGGGAAGGTCAAAACAAAATTCTCCCTATGTTTTTCATCAGCTTTAAGATGAATGCACACAGTTGGAACTAGTTCCATTGAAGCTCTCATGCAGAATAAACAAAGTCCTGACCAAAGGCTTGACTCGTGATAGATCTTTAATGACTATTGTCATGAAAAAGTATTTAACATATTCTCCACCAAAAGAAGGGTATAGCTTGGCTGCAGAGTCAGCAACACGTCAAAATAGGGGCAACGAGAGATTCAGAGGGCAAGGCTGATATGAAACTGGTAGGCATTGGAAAGAAGCTGGGCAGCTCTGTGCTCTTTAAAGAGGGCAAGGTAAGTGTGCTGGGGAGGTCAGGTGTGTCACAGGGAATTTCTGGTGTTAGGGGTCAGGCTCTTGGGATGGAGTCAGCCTACAGGAATGGGTGTTACCCTAGGGTGTTGCAAGTGTGTGCAGACCACTTGAGCTCCTGTAGGCTGCAATACCAACCTCTGGTAAAGCAATTCTGCCTCAAATGTTCACACAGCGGGGAATTTTGGGGATTGTTTTGGGAAGAGAGGTTTGATATTTTGATAGATGTAGCTAGAGATGCCTACAAAGTCACTGCCTATCCTTAAACAAAGCAGATCTGTTTCCACTGCCTTTTCTACTTGTGTGACAGTGAGTGTAACACTTGGCAGTCAACAAACGCTGCATGCTGCTCTTGTCATCATGTGGTGGGGCAAGAAAACTGCTGACATGGAAAAGCGCAGACAAAATCAAGCAAAGTGATTCATGGCTTGGAAGGCTCTGTGTCCTGGGGAAAGATTAATCAAAACGGGCCCAGAGAGCTCAGGGATAATAATATGCATGCATGTTATAGTTACGGGGTGATAGAAAAATATCTTTGGGTGAGTTGGGCCAGATTCACAGATGTTATTTTAGGAGGCACATTTATTATTTTTGCTATTAAGAAAGGTCTCTCTTGTAAAAGTCTAATCTCTCTGTGAGTGAGGGGCTAGGAAACCTGCATTGTATAGATTACAGACCCATGGTATTCACAACAGTCATAAGGAGGACTGAGTAGAAAGTCCAAGAAAATTATACTTTTAGACCATTTCTTAGTGAAGAAAAGATGCTATGAGAGCTGTGGGACAGGCTTATCAAAAGGAAATAAAACACTTTGGTCCTTGAAGAGTTCAGGTATCTGAGAGTGGTTCAGACTGTAATCTCATTCCCTCCAGCAGTAAAAAAAAAAATTAAAATTCTCATTTTAATTTTAGTACATGTTACTTGATAAATTTAGTACTACATGTTGCTTGTGCAGTTATCTTTCTGTAGACCCAATTATCTTTGAGATGAAGAAGACAGTGATTGGAATGGCCTTACAGATTTAATACTATTTAGAAGATTAAGAGATAAAATGTCCTTTTAACCAGTGGGAAAATATACACAGATGATATGAGAGGAAGGAACACTTTTGACTAAATTTCTAAAGGAATGCATCTAACAAAATCATTCACTGAGTATGATTAGATATTTTTATTCTAAAGAAATTTTTGAATTTGTTGGCCATTTTTACTGAATTTAAGTGCCAATGTTTTCTTAGAATTGTGAAGTTCCTCTTTATTATGAGAAAACTAGAGCTAGGGAAGACATTTGTACACGGATGGAAGGAAAAATTTCAGCACACAGAGCCTGATCAAGTCACTGGCATGCACAGTGTTCAGAAACAAGCACAGTGCCTCTTGCTTGACCTGAAGCTGATGGATGCAGGAGGAGTAGAGGGGAGCACTGTGGATCACAGAGAGGGGAATTTATCAAAGGAGTATGGAAAAGGGCCTTGGACTGTAGCATTACAGAGCAGGGAATGATACAAGCCACAAATCTCCAGGAAAGCAGGCTTTATTAGTTCCACTGCTTTTGGAACAACTTGTTTAAACTTCCCTCGTAGGTAATTAACTTTCTAATGGCGCTGTGAGATAGGCCACCTGCAGAACCCTTGGGCAGGGGGATTCACAAGCATGTGCAGTTCAAAATAAGGCCTCGTGGAAAACTAGGCAAAAGTGCGTTAGAATAATATTTACATTCAGTAGCATTAAGTACATCTGTTTGTTATTAGTGGGAGGCTGAACTGGCTCAAAAATCTTCCGCAAGAGTGACCCAGCAGCAGAAGGCCAGGTACCTCTGACAGCTTTTCTACAGTTACCAATAGAGCTATTTTCAAAAACATGACAAGATTTCCCTCTCAATGTCAGTTTGAATACAAAGAAGATCAAATTTAGATTACTGTAATATGTAGAAGTTTCAGTTCTGTCCTTTTTAGATGTCTTTTTTCTGATTTTCTCTGTTACTCCTGTGTTTACATGGGTGTGAAGTTTTAATACAAACTAAGAGAGTGCAGGTCTGGTTGAAATCAGTGCAAGCCAAAAATGGTCAGCTTGTTTGAAAAACCAAGGGTGATAGGTGACAGTCTTTAACCTAATAATTTTAAAATTCCTATGAGTATTATTTAATGCAAAAAAATTTGCATCTTATTATGTCAAACAAAGACACAGAACATGAAATTTTTTTTTTTTAGTTCAGCTTAGTATGTTTATTATAAATTTGATGTCTGAAGATTGTACACATAATTGCTAACAAGGATTAGTGATTTCAATGTAGTTGTGATGAGTTAAGCTATCTGGAACTAATGTTTATGAAGGTGGAAAAGTATTGGCATAGCTAAGAACCAGTTCTTGATATTTCAATCCTATATCTTAGACATCTGTGTGTGTGCTTATGCACAAAACAGTATTAGGGAGATGGGTTATTCTAGTTCAGGGCTTATGAATTCTACTGACCATATACTCAGGCTTTTGGTTAAGTTTCATGTTCTACTATGGGTTTATTAAATGTAAAACTAACTTGTAATAGATATTTGTTTGTTATATATATCTCTGTCTCTTGAGATTTGTAAGAACCTGAAGGGAAAGGAAGAAAAGACATTCTATATGTGTGTGTTTACACATAACACATAAAACATAAAATCATGGAGACCCCTCATCTCTGTTAACTTCAATCTGAAGTATCTATAAGTTGCAGGGAGATTTCTAAATCTCGATGTTGTTGTGGCAAACTCTTATTTAACCACAGGTGATTGTTGTCTTTCCTCTAAATTATTAAAAATCTCTCCATCCAACCTTTCTGCAAGTTTCCTTTAGCTTCCCCTTAGATTCACACTCACTGTCAAGAACTGTCTTCCTCTCTGGTTTGGAGCCTGCTGTCTCTATTCCCTGAGTGTTTGAGTTGACTGCTATTTCCTGGCCAGTTTACATCCTTGGTAGTCTTCAGGGTATAAACAGACATTATGTTACACCTTAGTCTTACAGCTATAAATTCTCTCACTGTGCACTATTTGGGATGAAGGCTCCTAAGCCTATTTGGTTTACGTGGCATATTGAAAGCCTGATATAGGTGATAGAGGTCAGTTCTGCTGCCCAGTCACAGGCACCCACATCATCAGGATTCCCTAGGGTGTGTGTGTATGACAGTTCTGAGGGACTGGCAGGCAGCATACAGAAGTTTTGAAGGTCTCATGTGTCCCTAGGAAGATATAGCTCTCCTATTGTAGACCAGGGGATACCCAAAGGTATCTCTGGTGGCACTCAGCACTATTAACCCTCTTACCTCAAAATCATAAAAGCAGACATTTATTTATTGTGCAGCTTCCAACAGCTAAAAGAATCAGGAAAACATTCTTGAGGAGAGGAAAAAGCAAAAAGTCCTTTTGATTTGACCAAATCTGAAAGAAATCTATCTTGGTTACGCTCAAAGAAAATGAACATTGGTAAGTAAAACACCTCCAAAGAGATTTGACACAATAGCAACAGATGTAAAGAACTGTGTGTCTGGAGATTAGCAGCAGAAGTAACCACCTTATCATAAGACTCAGAGTGTTGCTTCGTGGTTTAGGAAAAGCAAGTAGGTATGACCAAAATGACTGTCCTTTGGGAAGATGGGGTCAAAGGGCACGTGCTTGAGAGCCACAAATATGAGCTATTCAGAAAACAAACAAAGACCTCTAAACTAGAATGTGCAGGTGACTGAAAAGGTCACCCTGTGAAAAGCACAAAGAATGAAGCAAAGGGAGGTGATGAGGTGTGTTTGAAACAGTGGCCTCATCTCCCCTGTAAGTGCACCAGAGGAGGAGCAATGTGGGTCACTAGGTCCCACGCTGACTTTGGAATCTCCAAACCCCTTCAGTCTGCGTGAGACTTTGAGACACAGCTGCTCCTTTAATGACCAGTAATGTGGGTGGGTAATGTGTTCAGAATGTGTTGGTTTCTAGAGCTGTGCTATTTAAACAGCACAGAATGGCAAGACTTTGAAACAAGCCTTAACATTTTATAGGCTGTGTAGCTGCCTTAAAAAAAAAGGAACCAAATATTAATTAAAAAAAATGGGAGACCACCTACTTAAACTGTAACTCTGCAAATAAGACAGTAATTTCCTAAACAAACTTATATGCAAGCAGTGAGCCAGCCTTTCACTTCTATAAATGTTTGTGCTGTGTGCTTCTATTGAAAATCAGTTGGATTCAGAAAGGCATGGATTGGATTCTCTGCTTTCTTGTACTAACTCCTATTAGTACTAAGAAGGTAGATTAATCATTCAAGGATTTACTCATTCAAGGACTCACTTCCTTCATTCTCCCTGCCAGCTGAAAGTTTACTGCTCTGATACTGGGCTTTCTGATACCAGCTCTAGACAGTGACGCTACTGGTTTCCTATAAACCCTTTTCATGCTCATGTAAAAGCTGATGGGTCTGCTGAAATCAGATCCTTTTTCAAACAAAATTTTAAATAAATAAGGTGAACTGGGTTCCACTCAGACCTCCCAGGCCTGTTCTAATAGGCCTGCTTTTAATTCTGTTAATTTCTTTTATTTGCTAGAGTTTTTGTTGTTATTGTTTTCTCAGTCTGTTACAACTATTTTGAAGAGTCTCATTGTGTTATATGTGGTCACTTATCTGTTGCAACCCACTTAGTGGCTTCCATATGTTGCTAAAATGTGTTTGGAAGAGGGGATTAAGTTACTGTTTCTAGCCGTGAGTTTGGTCACTTGGACACGCTCACTGGGATGTGAGATCCTACAGTCCATAAG
>WEKY01037924.1:406759-624268 GCA_013390045.1 Picathartes gymnocephalus | reverse complement strand
TTATATTATATTATATTATATTAGCCATGCAACCCCCTTCCATTCAGTACCCTGGAAGTCCCTGCCCTGTCCACGTGAACACACTCCTTTCCATGAGTAATTTAGAGCACACAGTTAATTGAATACTCTCGTGTTGCCACGGCTCCCTCCCGAGGGATGGAAAAGGCTCTTAGTCGAAATCAAAATTAGTCTTTAATATCAGCAAGAGCAAACAAATGAGCCCTCGGAGTTGGATGCATTTGATGAAAGGGGTTGATGTGTCACTCCTGAATTGGGCTAAGTGTGCTCCAACCCCATTGACTCTGAGCAGGAGGGTTTGCTGGAGGAGATGATTATATAAAGAAGAAAACCAGCTGCTCTTCAGGCAAATTAAGGATGTCCTTGTCCCTCATCTCCCCTCTCCATGCTGATCTGGGAGTCCTGCAGCTCTCCAGGAACGAAAAGCAATTTCAGGTTCAGCCCTAATGAAGGGCTTGCACCATCCGTGGCTCCTGGTGCTGGTCAGTGATAGAATTCACCGGAAAACGGGATTTTTTTTTTAACTTTTCCACCCATTTTTTTACTCAGGTGACTTGATCCAAAAGCCTTGGTGTCCTTAGGTCTGAAGTCTCTCCTGTGGCTGGCACGGGGCTGCATTTCTTGCAGCAATAAACAGAGCTTGTTAGGGATGAGGGAGCTGGGCTGGCTGAAAACGTAAACAGCCCCAGAAAATAAATAAATTGGGAAGTGGTTCAAGCTGCAAATGGCAGTCGGAGCCTTTTCCTGCAAGTAGCAGAGATTTTCATCTCACTATCTGAAAGTGACATTCAAAGAATTGCTCTCTTGGGGCCGGGAAAGAAGTTCTTCATTACAGGAAACAGGCCTGGCTATGATTAAAAAGCAAAAGTGTTCTCCTTGGGGTTTTTTTTTTGTTTTGTTTTATTGAAGGGAAATTGAAAATCTGGCGATCTCCGGACTGTCAATGAAGCAGAGATTACTCCAATGGCTCCATTTATAAACTGACAAGTGGAATATGGAGAGGTGCTCCCTGGCATTGGGCTCTATAATCTCAGTATTCTCAGTCCTTCGTACTGTGTCAAAACAGGCCAAAAATACATTTATTGAAATGTCAAACTTCAGTGTTTTGGCTCTGTCTGTGTGGAAATAGATTTTCTATCTCCCCAACAGAAATTTTGTAGTTATCTGTGAGATTGTTTTGCAGTTTACTGTGTGTTCTTGGAAAGCCCTTTGGAAGAAGTGCTCTCGGAAAACTTGCAGCCTCAAAATCCCAGGAACATTTTGAACCTACAGAAAGAGCCTTTTTTTTCTCACAGATCCTGCAAGTGACCTCCTCACCAGCTGAAGAGCTTAATCCAAGCGTGGAAATAAAAACCAAAGTGTTGGAAAAACATTTTTAAAATATCTTCTTAATGATCTTTTGCCAGCTTCATCCCTCTTTCCCTCCTGCTTGAGCTCTGCAAACTTTTACTTTCAAGCTGTTCTAACACTCAAAGGACAGATTACTGTGGGTAAGTTTTCCTTGGTAAATAGTTTCCAGGGAGATTTAGATTTCTTTAAGCTGTGAATTTCTACTCCTTGAAATGCAGAGATAATTTTCTGGGGTTTCTTTTGGTTGTATCCATCCTCAAAGCTCCTTTCTGTCAGTGTGTATTGTCAGTGCATTGTCAGTCAGCATGGGGCAAACTGGTTCAGGACAGGCTGGGGAGGAGCTGCAGCCCTCAGAGGGAGGAAAAAGGGGAAACTGAGGCAGGAGAGGCTGGATGTGCTGGAATCCTTTGGATTCATGAGTTCTGGAAATCAGAAGTGCTGCTTCTTCAGAGGAAAGTGCTGTCATCGTGCCTTGGAGTACACGGATTGTCCGAGCCTTGCACAGAGGGGAGGCTTGGGATGTGCCAGGGGTGTCCTTAGGGTATCTCATCCTCCACACTTTTCTTCTCTCTGTGCAAACAAGGATGGCCTGAACAAACATTATCCTGCTTAAAACACCGGATCACATGGCAGGGGAAAGGCACAACAAAGGGCAAAGCGAGGATTTCGTTTGGGAGTTACCATTTCTCAGCACTTGGTTGTTACAGGAGCCTGATCTCATGGACTTGAGCCAAAGCAGTTTTTGCTGGGGACTTTCTGCAGCCACGGGGATTAATCCTTAAAGCTGGTCCTGACACAGGATGGGGCCTCTGACTCCTGTGACTCAGATGAGGCTCGAGGCTTAGACCGCCTCACTTCACCAAACAGATACCAGATTTTTCCTTAAAATCGGGACTTGAGGGGGAAATGGTGAACCACAGTAGTTTATAGCTAATGAAACAGTAATAAAGCAAACCACCTGCTGAAACAGCAGCTACACCAGAAGCTGTGTCAGCCTGGGCAGCTCTCTGAAAACTCTCTGGAACAGGCAATAGCTTTAACTGGCACTTCTAAATCCCTCCTGCCCATCACAGCCATCCTGGTTGTCACCCTGCCTTGGGACACAGCTCCCCTTCCCCGGCAGGGAGAGCAGAATGACCCCTGGCCGTGAAACTACAGCCAGAGTCACATCCCTGTGTATCCTGGACGTTTTCCACATTTCTGCTTGTTTTCCAGTGAGAATGGGGCTGGCATCAGTATGGCTGCGAACACATGGATGCAGGGCTGGGGCTTTGACTCCTCCCGGTCTCATCTCCCAGGTCACAAGTGACAGGACAAGAGGAAACAGCCTCAGGTTGTGCCAGGGGAGGTTTGGATGGGATGCAGGTGAAAATTTCCTCACTGAAAAGATGGTCAAGCGCAGGGAAGTGATGGGAGTCCCCATCCCTGGAGGGGTTTAAAAGCTGCGTGGATGTGGCACTTGGGGACACAGGTCAGTGGTGGCCTTGGCAGTGCTGGGGGAATTGGATGGACTGGATGATCTTAGAGGGCTTTAATTATTCCATAATTCTCCACACTGTTGCTCTGAATACACAGTAGTCACTCAAAAATCTCAAGATACAGACTCTACACAAAGGATTTTTTATCAAGAGGAACGTTTCATCCAGAGCAGCCGCTTTTTGCTCCGTGTGACCACCTGGGCACCTTTCAAAGTCAAAATTCATAGCAGTTCAAGGCTTTTCTCCTTCTGAAAGGTTCTGTAAAGCTTCCAGCTGCTTTTGCAGTTCTCTGGCTTCTACAGCTGTGGCCCACAGTGCTCTTTATGTGGCTCAACAAGTCTTACCAGGCTGCTTCCTGAAGATCTGGAGTATCTGCGTGGCATCTGGATTCTGCTGGGAGCCTGCTCCACCACTGCCTGGGAGATCCCACTCGTCTGTGTTGGGTGAATAATCTGCAGCACCAGCAGCTCAGGCTGGCTGAGAAGAGCTTTACATAGAAATGAGGCAAGAGAAGGTTGGGATGCACAGGTTTAATCTCCCCACTTGGTTTTTTAATAGGAAATAAGGGGGGAAGCAGGAAGGCAAGGCTGTGCTGAAGGATAAAGCAGTGCCACAGGACAGAGGGCACTGAGCTCCCATATTTTTATGTGCTTTACACACCTGGGGCAAACCAAGCCTGGCAAAACAGATTCTTCCTTGATGGTAAGTGCCTCAAATAGGGTGGGGTAACACAGGTGTGGGGAAAAGGGGAGGGGTGGGGGGAGAGGAAAGTGCCAGAGATGGGAAATCAGGTGTGGAGCTGGTGAACTGTCCCCAGTGTCTCCTGCATGCAGGGAGATGGGCACACAGAGTGGCTGGGGGTGGGATTTCACAGGTAATTTGGGACTGCAAAGCATGACAGCAACGTGATGCCTGTTGCAGAGAGGGCAGGAGGGGCTGCACCCAAAGGGCAGCACCTCATTCACCTGAGGAGTTCTGTGTGGCCAGAAAGAAATACCTGAACAGGTCCAGAGATGGTGAAAAACATCAACTCCTGGTGCAGAATGGGCCACCAGAGCCTACAGAAAGAGGGTGGCAAGGAGCCCTGTCTGCAGCCTGGTGTGTGCCTTCCCCTGAGAATATTGTGTCCTTCGGCAAACATACACATCTTGTGATGTGTTTCTGCTGGGTTGATAGACTGAGCCAGCTCCCAGAAAGGTTCAGCTAGCAGAGGAGCAGCTGGGAGCAAGGCAGGGCAGAGGTGGATGTCCATATTTTGGCAGTGAGAGCAGCTCAGCCACGGTAAGTGACCTCCTCCAGCTCGCAGCTGGACGCTGGCAGTGCTGGCTGCCCTCCCTGCGTGTGCCGCCGTGTCCAGCTTCCAGCTCAGTTAGAAAATAACCCAGACTGACCCCTGCTCTCGTGTGCATCCCCTCCAGGAACACAATCACCTGCCCTTCAGCCTCTGGCTTTCCAGCCCCCTCTGATTAATTTTTCTTCCTCCAGGGTGCTGTGGCAGCGAGGGCTCTCCCAGAGGAGCAGGAAGGCAGAGGGATTTCTCCAGAAGCTGCTCCCAACTTCTGTGTCCACCTCACCCCTGACATGCACAGGGCCAGGGAAGGATCACCTTCTCTTCCAGGGGTACTCAGCAGAGCTGAGCCTCCACTGGGATGGTATAAGCAGGCAGATAAATGTTTTCATGTTTAAGAGCAGGGATTTAATCACATCTGCCAAATCCACCTTGGTAAACAAGCTTAAGCTTTACCTGGGAAACCTGAAATGATAAATCCTACTTTTCCATTTGGAAACTCTGTTGTTTTCTTTCAGTTATGCTTTCTATGACCTAAGAACACTTTTGGGGTTATTGTCTCTTTCTGGCCAGGCACTGAGAGGAGAACAAACAACAAAAATTTGTGCAAAAACCCCTTTCTTCTGGAGGTCGGAGGTGTGGGCTGCACCCCTCCGAACCGGCTGTGTGCACTCTGCAGGACATTGGGGAGATGGATGCTCAGGGATCCCTCAGAGCCTTCACCACGGCCACAGCTTCACCTCATCAGCTCCATGCTGAAACTGAACCCAAGCCCGTGTACTGCACACAGAACCACACAGAACCACACTTCCCTGACAGAACACTGTGGGGAGAGATCCATTGGCTGTAAAGGACCGAGAGGCTGCAATCCATGAACTTTTAGGGAAAGGATCACTGCAGCAGTGCTGTGGCAGGTTGGGAGCCTGGGCAGGGCTGCAAATGTCACCTCAGGGGATGGGAAGGAACCCCAAAGTTGTTCTCTCAAGCCAGGCTCTGCTCTCCCGATCTCCCAGCAGATTTAACCCCAGATCTCTGTCTGGGATGAAAGGCTGGGTTTCATGTTCACAGCCTTTGATTGTGTGGGGAATGTGCTGCTTCTCCAGGCGTTGGGTTTCTGCCTGTCCTCTAAAAGCACGGACCTTTCCTCAAGGTCAGGGGCTTCGTGTGCATTTGTTTGGTCACCGAAGTAACACCTTCCTTCTCCTGGCAGTGGGAAGGCGGTGGTGCTTTCTGTGCTGGGAGAAAAATCATCAGCAGAAAACCTGAGCTGATGTTCACATGGTTGTTTGCTTTGTTTTTCTGTCTGAGGTCTTTCTTTGTCTTTTTTCTTTTTTTTTTTTCTTGTTTTAATCATCTTTCTTGGTCTCTTTGAAATGTGCCAAGAAGATGATTAATTGCAGGAAGCACCCAGTCTCCGGGCGTGATTTACTTGTTAATCAGTGAAATCAGCACCGCTGAGTCCTGTTACAACCCGACATCAAAGCAGGCCATTAGGGGAGGGATGGAAGGTGATAGCCATGGGCTGGGAGCTGGGAGTGGCTGCAGGCAGCCCTGCAGGGCTGGGAGCCCCCGGGCTCCTCTTTCCACCTGGCTCATCCTGTGGTCCATCACAGGGATCTGCACACGGCTGCCAAAATCTGACACTAAAGGGAAGTGACTTCAGGGAAAATACTGCCCTAAAAGCATTTCATTATTTCTCTCCTGACAGAAGCTGTCTGACTGGAAGTGCTTTGGTACCTGGAGCCAAATTTCGTGATGCCCTCGTAGACTTTGCAAAACCTTCATTGCAGAAGAACCACGCTTTCAAAAGCAGCGCTGAGTGACCATCAGTCCCTTCAACCCCAAAGGCAAAGGATCACAGGATTGTTTGGGTTGGAAGGGACCTTAAAAATCATCTCAGTCCAAACTCCTGCCATGGGAACACCTTCCACTGTCCCAGGGTACTCCAAGCTCTGTCCAGCCTGG
This sequence comes from Picathartes gymnocephalus, assembly GCA_013390045.1. NCBI lineage: Eukaryota > Metazoa > Chordata > Aves > Passeriformes > Picathartidae > Picathartes > Picathartes gymnocephalus. Next base: position 618,169 of record WEKY01037924.1, on the reverse strand, counting down.
CCTTGGACACTGCCAGGGATCCAGGGGCAGCCACAGCTTCTCTGGGCACCCTGTGCCAGGGCCTCCCCACCCTCCCAGCCAGGAATTCCTTCCCAATATCCCATCCATCCCTGCCCTCTGGCAGTGGGAAGCCATTCCCTGTGTCCTGTCCCTCCATCCCTTGTCCCCAGTCCCTCTCCAGCTCTCCGGGAGCCCCTTTAGGTCCTGGAAGGGGTTCTGAGCTCTCCCTGCAGCCTTCTCTTCTCCAGGGGCACACCCCCAGCTCTCCCAGCCTGGCTCCAGAGCAGAGGGGCTCCGGTGACCTCATTTTATACAATAAATAGGAAGGGTGGCCACATGCAGGTGTTATTTTCCTGAACCTGGACACACCTGGGCTAAGAGCAGTGATTTTCTGTAGAGGTTTTTCTTCTCACAGATTCACTCCCTGCTCCAGATCTCAGTGCCCCTCTCCAGTTCCTGGTGTGAGCACAAAGCCAGGTCTCATTGTGCTTAACTGGAACATCAGGTACAGAACCTGAGTACTCAAAAGCTGGGGAATGAAGAGGTAAGAACTCACTCATTTTAACTATTTCCACGTCATAACCACTTACTTGACTTTTCTTGCTAAGAAAAAAAGGCTTTTCCCTCTCTGCAGCTGCCAAATTTCAACTCAGGCAGATATTTCTCTGTATCTTTGTTGGGGTTTTAAATATCTTTTTAGTGTTTTGTAATTATTTTTTTTCTTTCTTACACAGATGACGACTGGATTCCTGTAATTTAAACACCTGGATCAGAAAAGTCATCACTGCATTGCAAACAAAGAGGAAAAAATTAGGGCTAACCTTGTACTATGTGCAGCTTCTGCTCCCATGGTAGGAGATTTGAGGGATGGGGCAGCCACAGCTTCTCTGGGCACCCTGTGCCAGGCCTCACCACCCTCACAGGGAATAATTTCTTCCCGATGTCCCATCTAACCCCACCCTATGTCAATTTAAAGCCACTTCCCCTTGTCCTGTCCCTCCAGACCCTTGTCAAAAGTTCCCCTCTAACTCTCTTGGAGCTCCTTTAGGTTCTGGAAGGTGCTTTAGCCCGACTGTGGATTCACTCCTGGATTTTTCCTGTCAGTTAGCTGAGAGGGAAGAAAACCTCAAATTTTAAACACCAAAATTGGGATCTCAGACAGGGGCTCTTGCCATGTGATGGCAGAAAAGAAGAAAACAGGGCAGAGCTGGGAAAGTAAGTCAGAGCAGTGACCACTGGCTGGTGAGGCAAAAGTTGGCACTGACTCCAGCCCCTTATACCCTGATTTTTGTCCCATCTGCTGTCCAGGCCTCCAGCACCAGCAGGACCAGGACTTTTATCTCCCCACCACGCTCTTTCTCTAGGAGATGGTTGATTTTGTAGGTACCTGAAGCCACCCCTGGATACAAATGAGGCTTAGCCAGGCTGGGGGTGGTTTCTTCTCCCAGGGAACAAGAGTGACAGGACCAGAGAAAATCATCTCAAGCTGCACCAGGGGAGGGTTATTAGGAGGATATTTGGGGAAATTTCTTCACCCAAAGAGACCTCAAGCACTGACACAGGCTGCCCAGTGAACAAGGCTGGGTATCAAACTGAGAGCAGCAGTGGGCTCTGCTCAGCTCCTCATCCTTGGCCTCGAAAGGAGGACAGGCAGTTTGCTTTCACAGGTAATCCTTCAGCAAAAAAAAAAAAGATTTAGGGTCTGCAAGAAGATTTTCATTGCATTTTTTTTTCTTTGGGGTCACTTCTCGCAACGACAAAGTGCATCTGGAGAGCTTTGGGAATGAGAAAATTCAAAAAAAAAAGATGAAAGCAAAGGTTGCTGCAGAGAGAAGGCCTTCTCTTTTCTTTTTTTTCCCCCTTTTTTCCTACTCTAGCTGTAGCATGGTACTTTCTGCCACGTTTCTGCCACATTTTCATGACTATTTTTAGTAATATCTTGCCAGATCATTGTTACAAATCATCGTTACAAAAATAGCAGCAATAACTTGTTGTGGCTGACAAGTGGGATTTCAATAAATGAAAACCTGAGAAAAATCCCAAACCAAACCCCTGCTCTTAATCTCGGTGGCTTCCTGCCTATTTGTTTTTTAAGAGTGGGAGATTCTTAGGGAAAAGCAGAATTTCTAAAATATATTTTGCAAAGACCTACAGACACATTTTGCAGGAAATTAAGCATCTTATTTTATCAATCCCCATGCCAGAGCAGCAGCAATGGCCTCACAGTCCCTGTGTTGTGCAGTGTGGCCAAATGAAGCTTCAGAAGCTTTTTTCCAAGAAGAACACTGGAAAAAAAAAAAAAAAAATCAGCTCCAGCAACTCTCAAAGGCATCTTTGTGTGACAAAAAGCTGTATTTTTAGGTCAACTTGGCTAAACTGAAGGAGATGGTTTGTGTGTTAAGTAGGAGTAATTCCTGGCTTTTAAGCTCAGCCTGAATTTGTGGAAATCCTAAGCCCTGCTGGTTGTTTTGGGTGCTGTTTGGAACTGGGATCAAGTGGCCACCAGTGAAAGGCAACTGGTGGTCCTCAGTATTTAATTAAAATGTGTGTCTGCAAGGGGTGACTGCAAAACTGCTCCTTTTTGCTCCTGTTTTCTCACAAAACAGTGGCTATTTAACATTTTAATCGAGTAAAATGAACAATTTTGGCGGTTAAATCATGGCTGCAGGGAGCTGCAGTTAATGCCAGGGTGGGTATCAGCTGTGTGAGAGGAGGAACAGGGAAATCTGGGGCTGCATCAGGGGCACAGCAGGGTTTGCTCTGCCCCATGCCCGAGGGATGCACTGATGGGAGTGAACAAAATGCATGGAGCAAAAATGGGAGAAGCTCTGGGCAGATGGAGGATTCCTCAAATTTAAACAGATACCTGCTCTGGGGACACTTTGTAGAGGCTCATGTCACAAAATCACAGAACCCCAGAACGGTTTGGGTTGGAAGGAAATTTAAAGATCCTCTTTAATGCCAACCCTCTGCCACAGGCGGGGACAGCTCCCACTGAACCAGGTTGCTCCAAGCCCCATCTAGCCTGGCCAGAAAGGGAATTTAGGGGGAGAGAAAGGGGGGAAAAAAATAGATGAACTGGGGCAAGATAGAAGAGGAAGAAAGCAAGGCTTGGTTTTGCAAGCAAGAAGAATGATTTCTCCCATTTTTTCCGTTCTTTGGGATGATGAAATGAGGTGCTCAAAGGCTGAGACAAAGAGGGAATTACAGCAAGAATCAACCAAATGTTGGACCTAAGGACTTGAAGCTGTGTCAGGGGAGGTTTAGGCTGGGTATCAGGAAAGGTTCTTCACCCCGAGGATGCCTGGGCCAGGCTCCCCAGGGCAGTGGTAGCAGCACCAAGGCTGCCAGGGCTCCAGAAACATTTGGGCAATGCTCTCGGGCCCAGGTTGGGATGGTTGGGGTGTCTGTGCCGGGCCAGGAGCTGGATTTGATGATGCTCGTGGGTCCCTTCCAGCCCAGGATGTTCTGTGACTCTGTGGGATAAATGTTTCTCTCCTGACAGTGCACTAAGTGCCCCGTTTGCTCGTGGTTTTGTTGTCGTGTCCCCCTCAGCCAGGGCAGGACGGAGCCTTCCTGCAGGAATTCTCTGGGTGAGCTGTTCCCACAACGAGTCAGTAGGTGGCAAAAAGCTACAACCCTTGCGCTAAGCAAGAAATAAATATTTTTTCCTACCTCTTTCAAGAGCAGGAGGGGTCAGTGGGCAGCCCTGGGGCATCAGTGGAGATGGATTGTGCTCCCACTGGGACAGAGATCCCCAAACCAGCACTGCTGGGAGGGAGAGGCGCCTCAGAATCCGGTATCAGAGCAGGTAAAGAGGCTCAGAGACAAACAGGAGCTGCCTCCTTCCTCTTAATTCATCAGGGGACCCTCGTGCCATCGCTTGGCCTGACTCAGGAATCCTTCAGGGAAAGCTGGAAGCTGTGAGGGCATGGGAAAACAGCAGGTCTGGGGCTGTGCTATCACAGAGGCGGCTGAGGGTACCTGGTGAGGCAAACAAAAACCTGCCACGCTTGGTATTTTTTCAAGCTGGTGATAAGAGTTTAATCTTCATGTACAGCCTGAAACGGAGCTGCTCAAGTCGCTGCTCTTGGGGGCTTTTCTCTGCAGCTTTGTGTAAGCAGATTGCAGCAATCCCAGCCGCCTGCCGCACACCTTCCAGGGAGGCAGGGCAGATAAAGGCTTTAATAAGGTTGCTGGATGTATCCCAGTGGCTCAGATGGTGGGGCTTTTCCTGCTTTTGAATGCCTGTGTGCATGGGGGAAGGAGGATGTTATGTGATGCTGAAGACTCGCATTCCTGACGAGGTCAAATACTCCGAGCACCAGGTGGGACTGAGCCCAGGGAGATTAGAAAATCCCATTAATCCAGACTAGTCAGTGAGATCCAGTTACAGCGTGGCTTTGTTCAGCTTTATTTACCTAACACCTCTCTTTACTAACTGTAATTAAATTAATTTTTTTCTCAAGAACAGTGATGTTACAGCATCCCTGGCTACTTTTTTAAATACAGAAGTACGGTTCATTTCCTCTTATAAATTGTACATTTAATTGCTAATGATTTTACCAGGCTGGTGCTGACATCAGGCTGAGCATTATCAGTTTGATTTAACATTTCAGCAACACCAGTCCAGCTCATCCTGAAGCTCAAATATCCTTTGGGGCAGGGATCTATCTGACCTCCATCTCCTGGGCTGTGCCATTTGCTGATATCCACACCCACATCATTGACTGTGTAAAATCTCCATTCTTTGCCATTTTGGTGAAAAATGATAATGTGAGTTCTCTGAAGGTGCTGAATCTGAGCTGAGCAGTTTCTGCCCCAGCACAGCTCCTGTGTGGAGTCTCCTTTAACCTGCAGGAAGGGTCCAGCCTTGCCTCAAAGCTTTGGGTAGTGTGGGACAGCCACAGAAACACATTTTTAGCCCAAGAAATCATAGGGGGAGTCAGGATGAGGGGCTCTGCCAGACTGGTTTCTGTGGGGTGTGGCTGGGGTTGAAGCTGTGTGTGCTCAGATATGGTGGGTGGCAAGTTGTGTCCTCTCTAGAGCTGGTTTTAATGGCTCAGCCTTCAGATGATTCCGACATTTGGAACAGGGAACTCAAAACCTCTCTCTGAAGTCTCCATTGCTGAGTTGCAGAACACACACATTGTGGGAGGTTGGTTGGTATTTTTTTTCCCCCCATCTTCTGCAGTTTGTAGAAAAGTCTAAGTTTCACCTTTAGTAACAAAGAAAGTATTTTCATTTCCAGTATCTGGAAGGATGTCAGAAAACAGAGGATGAGATGCCACCTGCCTCTCTACAGGCTGTGATGAATTAATACAATCACGAACAGCACAGCCAAACAATTTTGAGCACCAGAAGTATTTCAAAGACTCAAAAAAGGGTTTGGGTTGTAAGGAGCCTTAAATCCCATCCAGTTCCACCCCCTGCCATGGGCAGGGACACCTTCCACTCTCCCAGGGTGCTCCAAGCCCTGTCCAACCTGGCCTTGGACACTGCCAGGGATCCAGGGGCAGCCACAGCTTCTCTGGGCACTCTGTGCCAGGGCCTCCCCACCATCAGTCAGGAATTCTTCCCAAATCCCATCTCACCCTGCCCTCTGCCAGTGGGATGCCATTCCCCCTATAATGGGAGCAGGTTTGCTGATTTTATTGCTTCTCTAAGAGCAAATTTTGCACACTGTAGACTGATAAATTAATGCTCAGAGAGCCTTCTCTGCACAGTCTGTGACAGGGATCGAGTGGGCCACAGACACTTCTCCGTGGGCAGCACTCTTCCCCAAGGCTGGCAACACGATTATTGGGAAACTAATCAGCTCTATCTGAGATAAATTGCATTTCCACCAGTTACAGCTTAATTGTTGACAGATGGGAACACAGAAGGGAGATGTGTCACATCATTAAGAGAACAGGTGTATAGACAAGTGCCAGATTAATTGTTCCAGCCCATTAAATCATTGACCTTTCCAGCACACCCTCGACACCGAGTTCGAAGCTCTCACGATGTTTCCAGCTCACACAGGGTGATTGTGTTTATCAGCAAAGTTCTCGGGGCATTTTTAAAACACACAGACTCCAGACATGGACTCATTAGCCATGAGCAGCTCTCCTCATTAAAATGATTCCTCTTCTTCTTCCTTCCCTGTGCTGGGGTTTGTTTTTGTGGTTTTTTTCTGGTGAAATCCCACATGGTATGTGGGTTTCTCCGAAGTGCAGCTTCCCCCACGGAGCATGTAGACATTCTCTGATGAGCCATACATTTAGGGATGCCAAAAGCAGGTGAAACCAGGACAGAGCAGCTCAGTCCTGGGCAGCTGGGAGGTTTCAGCTTGATTTGGGGCTTTGACTGTGATTTCCAGCTCCTGCTCTGCTTGGGATTTTCAATAAAGATAAATACTGGTGAAAGTGAGTCAGCCACGGGTGCCTCATTCCCATAAATAAGTGTAAAAATGTCTCTCCTGCTCTTTTCCTGGCTGTGTAAATCAGGAATGTGAGGGTGCAGGGCAGACACATCACAACAGCTTTGTGGGAGGGAGCACAGGTTTAGGACAGTGATGCAGGACAAGTTTCATCTCTCCTGAGCTGCCCAAGCCCTGCTCGTCCTGGGTAACTGAGAACTGAATTTAGATCTTGTTATTCTGGGTGTCCTGGTTTGGAAAGTGAAAGGATCAGGTTTCCAGCTGGAAGTGGCTGTGAGGATAATGATATTTGTTACACCTGGGGTCCCTGCCCTGCAGCAAGGAGCTGATCTGAAGATGTTTTGGCCCCTGGTAGTTCTGGAAAGACCAAGTGGGAAGGGAGGGAGACAAGCTGGAGGCACAAGGAAGAGTTAATGCCCTTTGTCAGCTCTGCAGCTTCAAACAGAGGCAAAACTGATGCTGGCAGTCAGACCTGTCTGTTCCCCAGGGCTGGTGGTGAAATCTCTCCCTCCCTTGTGTTTCACCAGTCCCCCACTTAACCAGCTTGCCACACTAAAATGACTGTGTGATACTTAACTGAAATCTCCTGTTATATAAGTGCTTTGAATCCACAAACTTGGTGGCCTTTATGGACCTACAGGAACAACCAGATAGGAGACAGGAGAAACGGGTGAAGTTCCCTCTCAGGTAACAAAATATGTTGTAAGGAAAAAGAGATAATTTTAATGCAGTTTATATGAGATGGAAACTGCTAGAACCTCTTTGATCGATCACCTTCATATAATCATCTTTTTCAATATATTTGGAAATGTCAAATGGCAACAGGGCACCTTGTTCAAATTCCTGGTGGGTGCTGCAGCCTTGACCAGCATCCCTGGGAGAGTTTGCAGGAAAAGATGGAAATCTCTCCATTTCTGTCATTCAATCCCCAGCACTGAACCCTGGACAGGGAAAAAAAGTGAACCAAAGCCAGTTTTTTCAAATTATGTATAAAACTGGAGGTTAATACTGAAGAAAGTACACATATTTCTTTGTTCAGTACAGGGGTGGAGAAGAAATTTTAAAAAAAAAAGCCACAAAAGTCAAAAAGGAATTTTAGAAATGCCAAAATGTTTATTTTAAAGACCTCCTAAATAAATGATTTTACCTTGCATTTTGAACTGGAGTTTGTGGTTTAGAAAAGGTTAACCCCAAGTTAAACAGGAAGATTGAGTAACTCAAAGGCAAGTGAGAGGTTTCATTTCAGTTGAAATTTAATATTTGGGGTTAACCCAGAATTTCTGCTCGGGAACTTTTTTGCCAGCCCCCTCTTCCTCTCTCTACCCCCATTTCACTGTTGCTCCACCCAAGGCTTTTATCCCCAGATGTTTTGATTCAGCCACACAACCCAGAGGGTTTTTATTCACCCCACATCAGTGAGCTCCTCATCTCCAGCTGTCCTTCCCACTGGCCCACACTCCCAGAAATTCCACTTTCAGCCAGCGCTGTCTCCAACCTCAGCCCATCCATCCGGGAGGATCCCAGCCCCGCCAGAGCTGGAGCTTGTTCCTTTGGCACACCCCAAGCCATGCCACTAGAAATCCCTGTCAAAGAAGTCATCAAAGAGGGAAACTCTCTCTGTCTTGGTCCTCACAAGCGTGGGTTTGCAGGGAATCTTCTCTTCCCTCTCCCACTCCTCTGACCCTGTGCTGGAGGAGTCCCAGAACAGATCCCTCGTCCGTGGCTCCCTGCAGAACCACAGGTCAACCTTCCCCCTCCTGCCTGGGGAGACCTCAGCCCTGTCAGGCTGCCTGGAGAGTCCTCCAGCCCACGTGCTTCCTAGGGGAGAGAGAAAAATAAAATATCATGGTTTTGCAGAGCTGCTTGGTGGCCTGGAGTTGAGCTGGAAATGGCTATGGACAGCTGGAGGCACGTAAGGAAAATCCTGAGAGCTCCCTGTAAGACCAGACCCCATGTCTGGGGCAGGGTGAGGTGTAACACACTCAGGATTATATTTGGTGAAATTACAGAGTCTGGCAATATTGGCTTTATCTCCAAGGAGGAAGAGAGCAGAGGTGAAGAACCATGAGGGAATAAGAAGCCAAGTTTTTTCCCCTTCCTCCTGGTGAAAGTTCACCTTCAGGTAAATTTTTCACTGATTTAAACACTTTTAGCTTCAGTGATAAATTTCTAGCCTGTGCCAAAAATTGTCACATATAGGCAAAGCAGGACAGGGCTCATGCTTTGGATAGGTCAGGATGAAGTGGTGGCTGAGATCCACTTTGCTTCCCCCTTCTGTAGGGACAGTGAGGAAAAAAAAAAAACCTAAAAAAAACCAAAACAAAAAAAAAACCAACTAAAAAAAAACTAAACTAAAAAACAAACAAACAAACAAACAAAACCAAAAAACAAAACAAAACAAAAACCAAAAAAACCCTAAACCTAAAAACTGATCAGCCTCAGTGATTGTCACATTTACCCCAGAGAGCTCTCTGAAGCATTCCAGTGCTTTGTCCTACAAATAAAACCCCAGCCCCCTGAACCTGCATTTTATCACTGCAGGAGATGGAGCAGTGGGAGCGTCTTCCCTAGGGAATCTTCTTTGACAGCTTTTAGGAGGGCTGGTGAGTTTTACATCTCCTTGGAAAATTGTTCCACTTACCAGGGTCATCTTCATGAAAAGGCTGATTGTGCTCAGCAGGGACGGGGTCTCGGCTTCTGGCGCTGTCACCTCTCTGGGGAGTGTCAAGGACATCCTTGGGGCTGAATTCCTGGATTTTTTGCTTATTGATTTTCGCCTCCCTGTGGAGATTCCGCTTCAGCTCCGCCTGGGTTTGCAAATGAGTTGTCAACACGAGCAGCAGAGGAGAGAACACATTTTAATAGCTCAACGTGGCACAGCATAAGGGGGTTGACCCTGGAAATAATTGCACAGCCGAGTAGTTTAACCCAAGCAAATGGAATTTGCCAGGCTGGGTGCATGACAGAACAAGACTGGGACAGGGATTTTTGGTTTCTCTGTGAGTCATGGCCAAATGAGGGCAAAGCTTGGGAAAAATCACAGGGGATTGCTGATCACAGGGGCCCTGGGGATGCTCCCCAGCTGGCCTCTGCCTAAGACGCAGGGAAAGGTTCCTTTCACCTTCCCAGCAAGAGATCTGAAGCTTCCTGGTCCGTGGCAGAGACCCCCAGCCCCTCCCCAAGCCCGTCTGGGCATTACCTCTCGCCGCTTGCGGGTCAAGTCCAGCATCTGAAGCTTGTGCAAGTGCTGCCTCCTGCCAGGGAGGGGATTCAGGCTTTGCCCCCTCTTCTCCAGCTCCTACAAGGTAATTAAAGATGCAAATAAATACACCGGCACTTTCTGAAAGAGAAAGGAAGAGCCACCAGCTCACAAACCCCTCGGGCGCTCCCAGCATCTCCCTGCACAGACAACTGGCAGGAATTCATCACAAATTTCCACTGTGCTTGCAGTTTGTCCCACAGCTCTGGGGCACGAGGGGAAAAAAACCTCATTAAAACAATGTATTTGTGCTTCTGCCCCCCGAGGTGTTGCTGCAGTGAGTGGGTTCTTCAAGACAATCTCATGATCAGAAGGGAAGAACCACTTTTGCATGTTTGGGGCTGCAGGGAGTGTTTATGGCACACAGAGTTTGCAGCCTTTAAATCAGACTTATGGCATTGTTAAGGTTGGAGAAGGTGTCTAAGATCATGGAGCCCAGCTGTTCCCCCAGCACTGCCAAGGCCACCCCTAACCCTCGTCCCCAGGTGTCACAACCTCACGTTATTTAAATCCCTCCAGGGATGGTGACTCCACCACTGCCCTTGGCAGCCTGTTCCAATGCCTGACAACGCTGTCAGTGAAGGAATTTTCCCTAAAATCCCATCTAAACCTCTCCTGGCACAAGTTGAGGCCACTTCCTCTCGTCCTGTCCCTTGTTCCCTGGGAGCAGAGCCTGAGCCCCACCTGGCTCCAAACTCCTCTCAGGGAGAGTGAGAAGGTCTCATCCTTCTCTCACCAACTGTAAGTGATGGGTGCTCGAGTAAGTCATTTAAAAATGTGCCTCTCATACTTTCAGGCTCTAAAATATTTAATATCCTGGCTCAGCAGGCCCATCTCATCCAGGGAACTGTCATGCTGGAGATTCAGAAGCTTTCCCCTTATTTTGGATCCTCTCACCCACATGCCAGTGTTTCGTCTCAGTGTCCTGGGCTCAGCCAGGGACAGGAGCACAGCCAGGGGTTAAATACCAACTCCTGCCCTTCAGGGTGCCCAAGGTGTGAGGGAAAGGAGCCTGCAGCCAGGAATGGCTTGTGGAAGGGCACAAATTCATACACTTACCTTTGGTTTTGGGCTTGCAGCCGCTTCTCTCTGACTCCAGGGCTTTGCAGGAGTGATTGCTTGTGGAGGGATGGCAGGTTCAAGCCTCTGCAAGTCCAGTGTTTACAATATTTAGCACTGCTCATTCCACATGATCATAAAACTGGATATGAAACTACCTTGACCTTTTTCCAGCTCCAATTCTGGCCCAGCTGCTTGGGATACAGGCAGGAGTTTGGCATCTCAGGGAGAAGAGCATCATTTGGTCCTTCAGGACTGGGCAAAACCAGGGAACCTTTTGCATTACAGCACAAGCAGCAAAGCCCCAGCTTGACAGTAATTCCATCCCTGCAGGTATTTCTCTTTGAGCCTCAACAGGCTCCACCCAAGACCAGAGTGAAGCCAAACTTCAGCTCAGGTTGCTTCATGGCAAACCTGGAGTATGCAGATGTGTCATAATTTAATCTTAATTATACTATCAGGCCACCAAAGGGCAGATCCCAATTAGAGGAGACCTAGAGTATCATTCCCTCTGTCCAGCCAGTCTTTTAAATTGGCTTAAAAAAGACCTTTCTCTGCAGAACTCTCCTGGTGGCTGGTGAAAATAGGCAGAGACTTGCTTTGCAGGCTGCTCTGAGCATGGGTTTCTATCTTAAGGAGCAAAGATGCCTCCTTAAATCATGCCAAGCTATGAGGGGCTGCTGGGTCATTTCAAGACTTGGTATTCATAGAATCACTAAGGTTAGACATCAACCCAGCACTGCCAGGTCCATCACTAAACCATGGCCCTAAGTGCCACCTCTACACAATTTTTGAGCGCTTCCAGGGGTGGTGATTCCACCTCGAGTTCCCTTCTCAGATGGGAGCTCAGTACGACCTCTGTAAAAATCAAAGGAGACATCATAAAGCACTTTGTGAGACCTGCCTTATACTTTATTTGGGACATCATGAACTCCCTGATTAGGAGCAAGTTAATATTCACCATATCTCTGACTGTCTGCACTGAACTGCTGTTGAAGCCTCAGCTGTAATTTTGAACCAGTGCAAAAATGCAGAAAAAACTATCAGCGGTATCATGTAAAGGGAGAATTCCCCACTAATCCCCAACGCCAAGTTCACGTCTCTTAGCATCAAAAAAAAACCCCCACAAAGCTAAATATGAAACTGAAAAATGGCACTAGATGGCAGCATGTGACACCACAAGCTGTGGTCTGGGCTGGCATCACTCCTGGAAGCCACCGAGGCTGCCTGGGTGGATGAAGGCAGAAAACCTCCCACACCCCTCAGCTCATCCCCCTGCCCTGGTGGGGAAGCCAAGCTCCAGGCTTTTGGGTAAAGATCTGTCCCAGGCTGGAAAATTGACTGTTCCCTTTAGTTTTTGTGAATGTGACAGGTTTTTGTCTGGAAATGCTCTCTGACCGAGATCCTCTAAAGGTCCTTGAGAAGGGCACATCATCCTGCTCCGCTGCCTTTGAGAATATTCCCACAGGAAAAGGGCTTTTGCTGGAGCTGTGCACACTCCCTGAGAGCAGCAGCAGCAGAACAGGGTGGGATTAGCAGTGTCTTTGTCCTGAAATGAGTATTTACAGTGTCTCAATAATTACACAAGTACAGCCGTGATGGAAATAAAACCAATAATTAAAAATTCTGTGCTGGTCAGAGGTTTCTAAAGGAAACTGTGATTCCATGTGACAGTTTTCAGGGTGGAGGTGGGCTCAGTTCAGGTGCTACTGTTCCATCACTCCACCAAACCCAGGGACACATTATTCCATAGCTGGTGGCCACCTCTGAGCTCTGAAGCCACCAGTGTCACCCAGAGCCACTGCTCCGAGGGAAGGGGGTTTAAGTGAGGTTAAAGGGGGTTAGGTGCCTCTTCTGTTCTTTATTATATTAAAAAAATCATAATTACAGCAAGGAAGTCTCAAGCAAAACATCCTTGCTCCAGTGGGTTTGCTGTTCATGGAATCATGGAACCCTGAAATGGTTTGGGTTGGGAGGCACCTTAAGGAGCAGCCCCCTGTCATCAGCAGGGACACCTTTCACTAGACCAGGTTGCTCCAAGGGGATTCAGGTTGGATATCACGAAGGAATGCCCATGAATGAACCCTGGATTCAAGCTGTGGCCTCACCAGTGCTAAGCAGAGGGGGAGAAATAAAGATTTAAAGATATTTCTCAGCTTTAGTTACGTAATGATAGCCCTTGTGTGGAGGAAAATCTTGGCTGTTAGGTCAGGTAGAGTCATGGGGTTTGGGTCTTGGGGAGGAATGGGTCTGGGAAGTGCAGGATGGGGAAACTGAGGGGAGTTTGGCAGCTACAGAGCATGAACAGCAATTCCTGAAACCCCAAATAACTGCTGTGTCTTTCACCATCCCCTATTTTTAGCACATCTGCCTGCTTTACCATCTCTGCTCCGAAGCTGCTGCCTGACCCTGATGGGTCCACACGGTGCAAATTGGAGCCTTTCTGCAAAGGGCTCTGTCTTGGCCAGCCTGGCCCCAGGGCAGCACCAGGATTTGGCTGCAGGAGCCCACACACCCCAAAGGACGGCGGGACCCCACAGCAGAGGTGGCCCCATGTCCCACACGTGCACCTCCAGAGCACATAAAGCTCATGATCACCCAAAATCAGCACTTCCCCTTGTGTTCCTGCAGGGTATTTTCTGCCCCCACCGTGGTGCTGTGGCACATGTCCCTGTCCCCAAAAAGCCCACGTGGAGGGGTCAGTCAGAGCAGCTCCCAGGGAGCTTCCACACTCGACTTACTTGAGGCCTTCGGGGTGGGTGCTGCTGGATGATGCTGCTTCCATCCTTCCCAGGCACAGGGCTCAAAGAGAGGGGCCCTTAAAGGTCAAAGAAATGGGTGAAGTTACTTTTGGGTGACCATCAGCTGCTTTGGTGCACTCAGCAACAGCTTTGTGCCCCGTTTTTTGGTTGGCACGTCCCACTGAAGTCCCTGTCTGTGTATTCCAGTAACACATGGGATATTCTATTGGCTGCAGAAATAAAGTAACTGTGCCTGTGACTTCTAACAAACACCCTCCAACTTCCCTCTACAACCACTCATGCTCCTAAATATGACCATCACCATCCTGGTGTCTCCTGTGGCCTCTCGCAGCCCCTGGGATTTGGGTGGCCAAGGGACTCTTCTCCTCCCGTGCCCTGTGACCACCAGCTGGCCAAGAAATCCCTGATCTCTGCTCCCTCCTCACTGCCTGCCCTGTAAAAGTCAGGCACAGGGAGAAGTTTGGGTCTTTTCTTGCTGCTCAGCCCCTGAGATGTGATTATTGTTATTTTTTGGTGGGACTGAGCAATATCTCTGCTGATTTACTGACGGTGGCAGAGCTGGGCTGCAGCAGCAGCAGGAGTGAGAGGGCTGTGCCCAGGAGAGTGGTGCACCCCTAGACCCTGCAAATCAGCCCAAGAGGACGTGTCACACACCAGTGATCCCCTGTTAGGTATTAAAGCAGAGCTTTCTCTGAGGCCTGGACGTGATCCGGGCTTGGGTCTGTTCTGTGCTGGTGCTCACTGCCCCTTCTGCTCTTTTCTTGCACAAATAAATACGTGCACGTGCAGGAAGTATTTCTTTCACACAACAGTTTATCTGTTTATGCCACCTACTCACCCCAGTGAACTGTCCTGGTGCATTCAAATGGTGCTCTATACAGGGAGTTAAGTGAGGTGGGGCTGAGCAGCTCCTGCTCCCTCATGGTGGGAGCCCTGAGGAGGTAACAGGGGAGCAGAGTTGGGGACAAAGTGCAGGGAGAACATTACAGTTGATGCCAAATTTAATAGCCATATTTCACAAGAAGAGTAACATTTTGGAGGTCAGTTTATTGGAGACTTCCTTGAACCTCACGGAAGATCACAAGGCTGGGCTCTTGGAGAAGAGAGAGAAGAGTATCACAGAGTCATGGAATGGTTCGGATTGGGAGGGACCCTAAACATCATTTTTTTACACCCCCTGCCATGGGCAGGGACACATTCCACTATCCCAGGTTGCTCCAAGCCCTATCCTTGGAACATTTGAACACTGCCAGGGATGGGGCAGCCACAGCTCCTCTGGGCACCCTGTGCCAGGGCCTCCTGACAGGGAGGAATTGCTCCCTCCCATGAGGATGTTGGGATATGGAGATGGTGACTCCGTCAGGTAAATGTTTGCTGGGCTCTGCGGGGCCCTGGCAATATTTAACCACTGAGGGAAGCTGTGGCTGCTCCACACATGCAGGAATGCGATCCTGAAGGGAAAATTTCCAGCACAGGATTTTCCTCCGGAGACAAACCTGACCTGCAGGGAACACGTGGTGAAATAGCAGCTGCTCAGAGCAGAAGGGGGTTACTGAGTATTGCCCCTCTCTGCAGGGCAAGGGAGTGCAGAGGGAATTTCTGGGGGGAAGGGAAAGGTAAGGAGGTGACCCACGGAGGTGGGAACAGGGACATGGCACAGGGAAGTGGCTGTGACCTTGGAGAAGCTTGTCCTGGTGAAGGGGATGCCTTTGAGGGAGTTATTTCTCCCTTACGAGGTTTGATGCTTTGTGTTGTGCATGTTTGGGGTTGTTTTTAATTTTCCCCTCCCATCCTATCCATGCATGTGGCTCGTGGGACAATGCCCTCACCCTTGCAGATACAGAACAGGGGGTTGAGAGCTCTCTGTCCCCAAATCCGCTCCCCCTGGAGCAGGGAGCAGCACCAAGCCCCAGCTCAAGGCATCTTTGTGACTCCTGTTTTTCACCCTTGTACTTCAGCAGCAGCAGATCTTCCCCTCTGGGGGAATCTGGATTTAAAATAAGCCAAGCTGAACCCTCATAAACCAAATAAAACCTATTCTCTTGGAGGCTTTGCTTATTTAGACAGCAGCTTGAGCTAATACATTGCTCAAGTCCTCCTGAGCATTCTCTTGTTTCTGCAAATGGAAAGTAATGGAAGATTACATTTATTAATTTTTTTATAAAATACACATTTTTAACAAGCATTTGTTAAACACCCAGTGATAACTTTCCAGAACAGGAATATTTAGTTCCTCTTGCTCTCATGCAGTACCTAAAACCTGCTCTTCTACAGCAAGACCTGATCTGTATTCTCCCCAAAACCTCAGTTCCAGGAATGTCACTGCTGTCGCTCCAGAGGTTTATTTGCTTTCACTGCTTCCTGATGCCCCCTGAGGAATGACCCTGGAGGAAATATCCACCCTCTGGTGAAGCAGTGGTGCTTAACACTGCTTGGCATGGGTCAGAAATTGATCTTTGGGAATGGAAAAGCAGGGAGGGGGATGCTGGGGCTGCAGATCCTCCTCCCTCTGCCTCGCCCTTCCTCACACCCCGTTGGTTTTCATGGATGTTTCTCCCTCCCCTCCCCTAGCACGGCTGTGGGAAGGATTTGTCACCATCCAGCTCCTCGTGGAGAGCTGCACATCCACTTCCAGATGGGTGCAAACCTCTGGGAAGGATTTGGCTCCGGATGGAGCTCGAAGGCTGAGGGGAGAGGCTGCTGGGTGCTGCTGTAGGGAAGCACCCACAGGCAGGGCTGGCTGCCTTCCCCTGCCCCTGGCTGGGGAAATCTGTCATTGATTCAATGCTGAGCTTTACCTGCCCAGAATGGAATTCTGATTAGGGCAGTGATAAGGACATGCCTGGCAGGGGCAGGGGAGCAGGACAGGGGTGTGATGGGACACAGGTGGGTGCCAGGGTGATGCTGGGCTCTTTCTAGGGGGGGACTGATGAGAGCAAGGAGCTGGGCTCTGGGCTCTGGTGAGTGAGACACTTTCCAAAAGAGTGGAGGGGGGGAAATGACCTTTCCCAAAGCTAAAACATCCTGGAAATAGCAAAAATGGCACAAAGCTATGGATGCAGAACCCCTACAGCCACCCCACACTGCAGCCAGCAAACCCACAGCCCCCAGGCTCCCAACACTCCAGCAGAGACCCCCTCACCTGCAGAGGCTCTCCCGTACCAGGTCTCCCGGAGGGGTGGAAGTTCCAGGTGGAAGATGGGATTTCCCCAGAGTGCCCCAGCTGGGGGCAGAGGGCTGGGCTGTCCTGGCACCCTGGGCAGCCCGTGCAGGGCAGCCAGGGTGGGCACATCCCCCCGGGGGGGCACCGGGGCCACCTTGGTCACTTTGGGGTGCGCCTTGGAGGAGCTCAGGCCCATCCTGCAGAGCCAGGGCTCTGAGAGGAGAAGGAAAACCCTCATGCACCGTCCTCCCTGAACATGAAGAGGGATCTTTGTGAGCTCCTCAGAGCCCGGGCAGCTCCCTGCCAGCTCCCACGGATGTTCTTCCCAGCTTGGTTAAACATTGACCCCTGCCCAGCCATTCCCCTGCAGGGATGAGAGGTGGCTGCTGCTGACAGGGGAGGGAAAAGCAGCTTGGGAGCCAGAGCCAAGCCCTGGAGAAGATTTGTTTTCACCTACAAGTGATTTTCAAGCAGGGGCACCACCTCAGCTGGCCTGCAGGTATTTCTTCAAGCAGCTCTTTTGCTAAATCTTCAGGTTTTGGAAGGAAATTCAGTCCTTGGAGGCCCAGAAGTGTTAAAGTGTCTCCCATCCTGTGTGGGAGAAGTGGCCTGGGAATAAAGCCTGGCCCAGGAGCATCCTCCACCTTTGCTCCTGCTGGCTGGGGGCACTGCTGGAAAAAATGCAGCTTTAGGACAAAGCTAACTGGGAATATTGCTCAAAGTGAGTCATATTTGATCGTTCATAATCAGGATCATAGGAGGGTTTGGGTTGGAAAGGACCTTCAAGATCTTCTAGTTCCACCCCCTGTCATGGGCAGGGACACCTTCCACCAGACCAGGTTGTTCCCAGAAGAAAATATTCATCCTTGGGGCAACCCAACCATTTCATGTTTTCAGTCCCAAAGCACAGGCATCTCTTATGACTTTGCTTTGCCCAGGCCACACAGGGCACGAGGGAGCAGAGCAGCCTGGCCTGTATTTTTTTTTTTTAACTTCTTCTCTTCAAATGAAAATGTAAAATCAACACCCTGTTCCCTCCCGAGTTTCTCAATGCTCACTGTCCATTTTTCCTTTTTATTTTAATTACCCTCCCCCTGCTGAGAAGGAGGTCATTCCTGTTAAGCAGCTTGGGAGAATCATGAATTAAATGCAACGATGGATGTGTGGGAGCAGTGGAAACCCACGGGTATGTTCCAGCCAGTGCCCATGTGCTTTAGCTGGTGTTTTACCCAGGTGCTGCTGAAATCCTGACAAGGTCCCCCTGCTCCCCACACTCCCCAGTCCCCTCTGTTGTCTGTGTCTCCTTCCCACAGAGCTTTACTCTGCAAAGCAAAGAGGCCCAAGAGCAGCAGCTGAGGGTTTGGGGTGGGGGGAGGCTGCAGGAGGATTCCCTTCCTGCAGGTCACTGGGGCAAGCTGAGATCCTGGGCAGGGTTGCTCATCCTTAACTGGGGTTATTTAATGCAATAACGTTATTTTATCTATATTTAAAGTTCACTGAAACTCCTGAGTACTGTGCTGTAGAAACATGGGGCTGGAGGAACTTGTGCTACTAGGGACAGCCCACAGTCCTTTCCAGCAGAGCTGGAAGAGTTTTATCCCTTTCTCCCATTTCATTTAGTGCTTTAAACCCTCCACCAAATTCAGATGGTACCTGCAAGTGATGATGATCCCGCCAGAATTGGATTTTTCAGCAAATTTATTGCAGTCAGAATGAAATAATTGGCTCCTAAGTGCTCTGATGTCCCTGCTTTAAGGAAGGTACTTGGAAAAGCTCAAGGATTGGGCAGTGCCATGACATGGAGCGGGGCATTTTCACACCGAGGGGCAGAGCTGCTACTCACCTTCACCCAGGGCAAAGGTGAACCAAGGGGCACCACTCAAACACCCACCTGCAGCAGCAGATCACCTCTGCCTTAAAGCTTCTCCTCGAAAAGGAATTCTAAATCACAAAAAAATGTGGGCAGAGCAGGAGATGGAAAGTGGGTGGAATGGATTCCTGCCAAAATAACGCCTGGGCTTTCACGCAAATCCCCAGTGAGTAAAGCAGAAACAACCCCAGGCACGTGAACAGGCTGCTGTTTATCCTGCTTGCAGCACGGTCAGGCAGCGACAGCATGAACAAATGGCTCAGCAAAGAGAGGAAAATAACCCAGCACGGCTGCCCTGGCTGGGATACAAACTGCTGTGGCTGATAGAGCTCGTTATGACACATCTGTAAGGTCAAGAAACACAGCTCGTTCCTCCCTCTGCTCCTGGTCGCTGGTACTGACAGGGGACATTCATCTTATCTCAGCCCAGGCTGGGGCCAGGGGTGCTCTGAGAACGCTGCCCGTGGCTCGCTGAGCCCTCCAGAGAGGGCAGGCCCTGCTGGGGGTGCTCCAGGAGGGCTATTCACAGCACCTTCTGCTTCCCTTCCAGCCACGAGGAGGACCTGATAACGCAGGTGTTGGAGCAGAGGTGGCATTTTCCTTGGGAGAAAAAAAAAGGAACCTCATGTTTGTGAGGAGGGCAGATGGGGCTGTCGGAGAAATGAAACCCCACGCTGCTGGGGAGGGTGGAAGGGGCTGCCAGAGACACCCACAGCAGTGGAAGTGGCGATGTCCGATCGATCTTCACTTGATGGGGTGATTATTGATTGTGTATTGATTCCTCTGATGGATCACCAACAGCATCAGGCCAAAGAGCCTCTGTCTGTTGTCTGATTTCTTGGGTTTGCTGCGTGTTTCTCCAGCTGAAAGGCTGAGCTGCACGCCAAGGAAAATCATTATTTCCATGCTTAATGAGGAATTTGAACTGGAGGTTGGGCCGAGGGTGAAGGAGGGGGGTTTAGGCATTGCTGAGGGGGATGAGCACCCCTGGAAAACATCTGGGAGCAGATTGCCCAGAGAAACTGTGGCTGTCCCATCCCTGGAAGTGTCCAAGGCCAGGCTGGAAAGGGCTTGGAGCAACCTGGGATAGTGGAAGGTGTCCCTGCCCTTGGCAGGGGGTGGAACAAGATAATCTTTCAGGTCCTTTCCAACCCACACCATTCTATGAACATCAAACCAAAGCAGGGGTGCTCCCCTCAGTCATTCCTTGCTGGGAGCAGAGTTTTTAACACCCCCATGCCCCTGGCCATGGAATGTGTCAAGCACAGGAAAGCTGACTCAAACGTGGGCATTTCACATGATTTTCCCCGCAGAATTCTCAATGAAGTTCCTTGCAGGATCCAGTCTTGGGTCTGAAGATGCCGCCACGAGGCTGCTTGCCAAAAAGTACTCATCAGTGCATACTGAAATGAAAAGTTTTGTTTTCCCCATGTGTTCAGTTTGGCAGGAGCTGAAGTTTCAGTAAAACACATCCCCAAAACTATCTAGCAATGTAAATTAATGTATCAGCTCCAAAACTGTGGGGAGAGGCCAAGCTGCCATGTGCTGGCTGCTCTCAGCCCATCAGTATCTCCATAATTAACTTTTTTGGAATATTTTTATGTTTATCTCCTCTGAAAAGCAGCAGACCAGGAGCTGTAGGAGGCTTGTGTGTGTATCCAAACCTTACACCTCTGGGTTTAGGGCACAGGGGACCGCTGGTTGGGTTGGTTTCTGCAGCCCTAATCCTGCAGCCATTTGTTGAAAGAGCCCAAGTTTGTGGGGTTTTTTAATACACACAAGTATTCTATCTGCTCTGCTGGCTGCAAGGAACAGTTTAGACATGAATATTAAAAAACATCCAATAGAAGAGTCAAATAAAAAGAGTCAAATAAATTATTATTTACATGATTTTTTTTTTTTCCCGTGGCAGAAATACCATCAAAAAACACCCCTACTGGCTGCTAATCCAACTCACAAATTGTAGGCAGGAAACTCAGCAGAGCTCAGCAATCTACAATACTTTCCAGTTGGTTTTAGTCTTCCTTAAAAAAAAAGTTTGTCTGCCTCTCAAGTGCTCTCAAATGAAGACAGTCTTGAGTGGTCAATCCCAGGAATGCTGTAAACCAGCCTAAATTACACAGCAACAGGCTTAGGGAAAGGCTTTTCCACAGTAGAGGTCAAGAAAAATATTCATTTGTCCCAAAGCTCTAGAAAATAGGAAATGGCATTTCCCAGGGACAGTGGTGATCCAGGGTGTTCCATCTCCCCTGAGACTTTTGTAGCTCAGCTGGGAGTGCAGCTTTCCTGGAAGAAAATGAGGTAAATAAAGCTAACTTTTGCTTTACTCAAGGCACCCAAATTCCAGCACCACTTCTAGAAAGGTGGTGTTGGAAAGGGGCACAGCTCAGTGTGGTCTGGGAGGGGAGGCCTCATGTTTTCCACATCATGGAATATTTATTGTGGTAATAACTGGGACTATCAATATGAACATCAGTGCCTTTCAGAAATGAACTCTCCAAAATGCCAGAAGAGGTTTGAAATGCTTTTCCAAAACTGCTACCTCGCTGAAAGGGCACTTCATCGAAAGTAAGTCACTGGTAGATTTTGAGATTTACCTGGAAATATCCAAGATTTGAATCCTCCAAAACGGCTCTACTTCTGCCAGCAAAGGGAAATAAACCATATAAACTTGATCCACATTTTAAACCCACCAGCTCAGAAAGACACAACCTTAAATGCTTGTTTATTACAAAAGATTTTATTGTAGTTATTTACACCCGTTCCTCATTAAGCGTATAAATGTAAACATTTATTATAGATGTATTTCTCTTATCTTACAGTTCACCCCCTGCTCAGGTCAGATGACATTTTTTGAAGCATACAGGAGGTGAGGAGAGTTCAGCTATATTCACAGAATACACATCTGCGTGCAGGGAGAGCCCCCCGGCCCTACGCCAGCGGGATGGACACCGCCCCGTTGGCTCTGCTCCTGCTCCTCGTGTGGACGCTGGATTCCGTGATGTCCTCAGCGTGATCCTCACTCTTCTTCTCCTTCAGGCTGTTGATGAACCTCAGGGTGATCTCGTCCCACTCCTCGGGGAGCAGCATGAGCAGGAACCCCATGCAGATGATGATGGTGGCCCCCAGCCGCACCACGCTGAAAATCATCTTGTGCTTCAACAGGTCCACGGCTGGGAGGGGCGAGAACAACAACGGCATCAAACCAGCAGCAGGATGGATGAGGGCACCAGGAGCAGCCTGGCACATCCCTGTGGTCCTTGTGCTGCACTCTGGGGGTGACAATGGATGTGTGGCTCTCAAATCTCCAGACCGAGCAGCTCCCTGAGCTCAGGGAACAGCTTTGATCTGACAGAGCAGTACTGGAGGTGCCACATCTCCTCTGTCCCTCACCGCCTTCTGCAGGATCTGAGGAAGCCCTGAGGGGTGGACTAAGCCTCGAGATTTCCATGGTGAAGGGTCTGTGAGGGAGCTGAGGGGGCTCAGCCTGGAGAAAAGGAGGCTCAGGGGGACTTTCTTGCTCTGTCCCTGACGGGAGGGTGCAGCCAGGTGGGGCTCAGGCTCTGCTGCCAGGGAACAGGGGACAGGACAAGGGGAAAAGACCTCAAGTTGGGACAGACTGGATTTAGAAAAAAAATCTTCATTGAGAGAGTGGTAGAGCACTGGAACAAGCTACCCAGGGCAGTGGTGGAGTCACCACCCTGAAAGTGTCCAAAAAATGAGTGAACGTGACACTTCACTTTATGGTTGAGTGGGCACGGGGGTTTTGGTTGAAGGTTGGACTTGATCATCTTGGAGGTCTTTTCCACCCCTAATGAACCTATTATTCCATGATTTCTGCTCTGAGAGGGGAGGCCCTTTATGGTAACTCTTTATCTACACCAGGCTGCATCAGCAGAGTGTTCCCTCAGGCTGCAGGAACCAGCGATGGGGAGAGAGCAGCACGTGGGCCAGAGAGCTCCAGGTGCCTCCAGGCCCAGCCTCCCAGCTCCACCAGCAGCACCCACAGCACAGTTGAGCCCTCAGGCAGCCTCCTACAGGCCCTGTTTCACAGCTGCAGTCCCCTAAAACCAGGTGTTTGCTGGTGCTCAAACCCCCAAGAGTGATGAGGCTGAGGAGACTGGAAGAGCAGAGAGGGAAGCTGTTCAAGACAGGACTCTGCAGTAAATTTCTGCCCAACAGATTCTGACTATTTAGGCAATAAACTGCTTTCTGAGTGGCCATGGGCTCACTTTGGCAGCAGCAGACCTGGCACGGGTACCTGCATTTCCAGGGACGCTGAGCACGGTGCCGATGGAGATCAGGATGGGGTAGGTCAGCACCACCCCAACGTTAACCAGGATGTTGAAAGCTGGGCCAAAACAGAGAAAATAATGCATGAATATGGCACAAAACACCAGAGTAAGACATTTCTCCTCCACCTTTACCCTACAGGTACAGTAGGTGATATTAAGTGTCCAAACCACAATGAGGGAGTTGTCACAAAGTGACTGATTTTTGGTTTTTTCTATATGAGCATGAAATCAGGGGAAGCTCTTCACAGGAAAAAGGGGGAGGGCTGGATGGCCTTTCACAAACTATAATACTGAGGTTATCACACTCATATTCCATGGTTTTGCACAGGCTTTAATCAGGCACAAAAAACCCGGTCTTTTGGTGTTTGCTTTTTTTTGGTGGGGTGGTTTTTTGGGGTTTTTTTTTGGTTTGGGTTTGTTTTGTTTTTTTTTTAATGTGACAGCATTCCCAGAGAGCTCCAATTTTTTTTGAAAGATTAAAAACAAACTTAAAGTTTGCTTAAGTTTCTTTAACCTTTCCTTGAAAGATTAAAAGCAAACTTAAGTTTTTGATCACACACCACCCAGCCCTGCTGCTGAGTTCCCTGCATAAGGCTGAGTTTGTGCACTTGGGTGACAAATTATCCCTAATTTTGGCCCCCTGGGAGCTCGCAGGGCAGCTGCAGTTGTGGTTAGAGCAGTTCAAGGTGCCCACAGCAGCTCAGCTGCCAGCCTGGCCACATCTCAGCACTGGATAGGCAATGACATTCCCTTTGCTTCCATTTAATAAACATGCAGTGAGACAAAAACCTCTTCAGTTATGGAATAACAGAGACTTTACCAAAGGAATGGACGTTGTTATATGTGGAAATTAAAATGCCCCTGGGCTGAATCCAACAGATATTTTGCTGGCTCAGAAAGAGAGAGCCTTATGTGAGCCCTGCCCTGAGCCTGCAGCACCCCCAGAAAGGTGCCCCAGCCCTGGGGGTGCTCCTGTCAGTGCACAAACATCCCGCAGGAGCTAAACTGGGAACATGCAGCCCTTAGAAATGGGCTTTGCAGCAGTCTGTGCCTGTGCCAGAGACAGGGGCATTGATGTGAAACTATGGCAGGGATGAAAAAACGGGCAATTAGTAGTGCTGCTTCATGTTTACTCCTTGCTATTACTGTTAATTATTAATTATTATTAATTATAATTATGCTTACATATCAATTATTAATTGTATATCAGTTAATAGTAATGTTTCATGAAGCGTAATGAAAAATATGAATCATTTCTAAGGCGCACCAGTTTGCACTGGGACCAGAATTAATCTGTGAGACAGCTCTGCTCCATTAAGGGTACAGGGGGAAATTGTTCGTGCTCGAGGCTAATTTTGTACAGAGTTGGAGGGGTGAAGACTCAGAAAAATAAATAAATTTTTTTATCACATACCTAACCAGAGGCCAGCTACTCCACACAGGTAACCCCATGGCACAGCAGAGAAGGGGTACCAGTACTCCACTTTTGTGAAGTAGAGGATGATGGGGGTGATAGAGATGAAGATGAAGTTGAAGAAGCCCAGGGTGGACACAAAATGAGCTGCTTCCCCGAAGTTTGCACTCCCAAGAAACATTTTGAACAAAACCTAGAGAGGAGAGGAGAGAGGAGAGGTTTAGACTCCATGCCTGTCGTGGAAGCACTTCATTTCCTTGGGGACAGTGGAGAAAAGGACAGCATGCCACAGCCCAGCCCTTTTCCTGCTCCAGAGTCTTGTAAGGGGATCTTTGGTGGGATTTCTGCCCTTGCTTGTGTTTCAGTACCATGTCTTTACCACAGGGATGGCAGAGTGTGAAGAACAAAGCTTAACACAAAAAGCCACGAGGAGCAAGTGTGGAAGAACCCAGGAAAAACCAAGAATAAACCAAGAACCCAAGGACACACCACTCATGCAATGAATGCAGAGGATTTGGGCTGAGTGTGGCAACGCTGGGATTTGGGAGGGGACTCCAGTGACTTCACCCTGCTGTGAGAGGAAAACCAGCTTGGGGGGCGGGCTCAGTCTGTAAGAACTTGTCCTCTGTGAGCCTAAATTCATTAACTCTGAGTGAGTTGCGAACGGCCACAACAGATTTATGAGTGAGATTAATAAAGTCTAAAGCTGCGAGGGCAGCTTCTGATCTGCCAAAATTCACTCCAAACTTTACATATGCAGCTGGAAATAAACACAGCCACTTTCAGCCCAACCTGTTCCTGAGACACATCCCTGCTCTTCCCATCCCTCACCTTCCAGAGCAGCCACTTCTTCCAAGCAGAAGTGTCTCCAATGAACTGCCCGTGCCAGGCTCACACCAGGGCTCTGAGCCCAGCATGTGCAGACCTGGGATGGGTTGGCCACCCCTGCCCAGGGAAAGGAGCACTTCCCTGGCCCTTCTCCCTGCTGCCCATGGAAAGCCCCTTTGAAAAGTGTTGATAAACTGTGTTGTCATGATTTAAAAATGATCTTAAACTCCTCCTGGCGTGGCAGTGGAGATTTCATTAATGACTCATCAAGAAAAGCCATTCTGGGTAATTGGCAGACAACAACTAACTACCCTCATGGCAGATTTCCTGACATTGTCACAACATGAGTGATGCAGGAGTGAGGAGCAGAACAAAACACTGATTTTACAGCGATCCTCTTTGTAATTGTGTCTTTTTTACCAATATTAATGAATTCAGGAGTGCCAAGAAAGCAGTTGTGACCTACCTTATACAGTGCAGACGTGGAGGCTGATCCCACGGCGTAGGCCACCCCGATGATTGAATCCCCCTGGAAGCCATCTGCATATGCCATCATCACAATCCCTGTGATTGCCATTATTGCTGCCACTATCTGCACAGACAAAGCAAAGCAATGTAAAGCTGAGGTCACCACTGGGAGGGGCTTCCCATGAGAGTCACTGCCCACTTGCTCTGACCTGGAGCTTTCTTGTTTTCCCTTAAACAAGAAAGATGGTGGCAGAGATGTGAAGCAGAATGGAAGTGTGTGCACTGATAGGGATATGGATCTACAGCACTGCCAGTTCTGCTGGGGCCTACTGACAGAACATCCATCATTATGTATTCTGTCAGCTAAACCTCCACCTTGGAGAGGCAACTGAAAGATCGAGAAATTTTAAAGCATTATGCTCTACTGTGCAAGAGAAATATTTAGCAATGCCACCAATGTGACTTGAAGTGCAAACATTAGATGGCCAAACATCCTGGAAATTCAGTCAAGGAGAATGGGCCCTGTATTTTGGAATACCAGGGTACCACAGGGAGCTCTTCCAGCTGTTTTGGCTGTGCCCTGACAGCTTTTTTGGACAGACATGACCAAATTTCTTCATGAAGTCTTTACCTTTGTGCTTAGGTTTTGGCCTCATTTGAAAATCCCAGAGAGAGCACCTAAGGAGCTTCAAAGAAAAAGGAGTCATTAACTACACAATATCTGAAATCCTGGGTCTTGACTCCAAGAACCTGAAGGAAGTGGTAGAGAGCCCAAGGTGTTTTATTCTTTGGAAAACTCCCCCTCTCCACCTAATTGCTCTCAGCAATGGTAAAAGTGGAGCGTGAATTTCAAAAACATTGAACATCCAACTTCTGTGGAGTATTTCCTGAGCCAGTGCACAACTCCTGAGCCAACGTCAATGTGACACGGGCACTTTGCTTCTTGAAAACATCACTGAACTTCTTTAAAAAAAAATATTTAGTCCTAGAAAAACCTTAGCTTCAGCCCACAGACTTTAAAGGCATTTTGATGCCTCCTGTAGAACAGCCTTTCAGAGCTTACAGTTTTACCAAGAGGTCCAGAAAACCACTGATACTCATCCCAAGCAGACATGGAGCCAGACTGAGGCAATAAGCACAAAAAAATCCCACCAAATAACTTCAGCAGAGGCAGTCAGTACAGTAAAACCATGTTTCAAAGGACACCCAGGACAGGGACACTGACTGACCCAGGTGAAGGTGTTCCCACACAGGGGACAATGGGAAACCCAGAATCAACTCCCAGGGCAGGGTCAATCTCTGAGACTCCAGATAAAAATGTCAGTGCTCCTAAATCCCATAGGTATCCAGGCCAACATCCTCCCAGAGAAACTCATCTCCTGGGAGCAGCTTTAAGTCCTTCCCCCTCACCATCAGCCCTATTTCACTGGTCCTTGAGGCACACAGGTGTCCCCTCACACGGCAGTGGCTGTGCCAAAGGCACAAATCCCACTGCAAGTCCATAGCCCACTTTACTTACATTTAAAACACCCCAGCTCCAAGACAGAGTTAACAAAGCTGCCACCTAAGCCTGCAGGTATCACTGATACCTCCAAATTCACCACGAAATGGCAGCTGAAACCCAGCTCCCTCAATGCCACGGGCTGGAGTCCCCTGTGGAATCACAGTCTCTCAGTGGTGTGATGAGATCTGGGAGGGTTTTAGCAAGAGGGCAACAGGTGCTTTTCCCCTTTTCCTACCCAGGATAACACATCCCAGCAGTTGGGCCATCCTGGGAGACACCACAGAAGTCCCAGCCTCGAAGAAATGCCAAATGACAGCCAGGACCCTTCAGACATCCACGGCCTCTCCTCTCAGTGTCCAGAGCCCCCCCTGCCCTGCCACACTGCCTGGATTCGCCTCAGGCTGCACTACACGTCCTGCCCTGCTCAGAAATTCAGGATTTCAGCTGCCAGCTGGGGTATTTCCAGCAATGTGTCTGTCTCAGAAGGCACAACAGAAGCGTCTAATGGAGTAATGCCCTCCTTCCAAGGGAAAGGAGATTTAACTCATGGTGCACTCACTGCTCAGTCCTTTCCTTGTGTCAGTGAAAGTGAGTTGATCCATCATCCCCTTTCTTCCTGTTGGGAAAACCCCCTTCCCAGTCTGTCAAAATCAAATTTAGAGAGCCAGATTCCTAATTTAATCAAGTGTTTATACAGCCAAGCACATATTTTTCCCTGAAACAACTAAAATGATGGACACATGTGGAGCATCAACACCTCCCGAGATGTAAGTAAGACCCGGATACTGAAAACAATAAAAACATTATATAAATTTCATGCTCAAGGCTCCTCCTGCACGTAACATACCAGGGCATCAGCACAGCTGACCTGTGCCTGCCTCAGGTGTTGGCTTTAGAAACCTGAGCTCACATCTGGGCACTGCTCTGCACCGACAAGCAGCAGCAAGGTCACAGGGAAGCCAAGGTGGCTGTCAGCTCATTAAACGAGGCTTTCAATCAATGGAAGGGTGTAGTAACTTTCTTTTGGAGCCTCCTAGGTATGGAATGAAATTAGTTTGCCTCTTTTTTTTTTTTCCCTGAAAGATAAGAAGACCAACAGTTTATCAGAAACATTTTTTTCTATGTGGAGCATAGCAGAAAATGAGATGTAAAGAATCACAGAGTGGTTTGGGTTGGAAGGGAACTCAGAGATCATCCAGTTCCAACCCCCTGCCATGGCAGGGACACCTTCCACTAGACCAGGTTGCTCCAAGCCCTGTCCAACCTGGCATTGAACACCTTCAGGGATGGGGAAGAAACCTCTCTACAGGTTAAAGTAAATATTTTCAGGGCAGAAAAATGTCTCCAAACTACTCTGCACCTACCTAAAAAAACATTGATTCAACTCCAGACATGAAACCCAACCCAGGGCTTAAATATGCCAACATACAAGCATGTGTCTAAATCTAAGCAGCACAAGCCAGCAGAACTACTCAAATATGTAAAGTTTTCTAAATATTTGTGCTTGCTTTGAGCCAAAGCTGTCTGGACTCCCCAAAGTGTAACATGGATATGTTATTAATTTGAGAGAGAGATGTTCAGAAGTGTCCAAGCAAAGGTCAGGGTGCAGGCAGGGATGGTGCTGTGTGTCCTTGCCCAGGGCAGGAGGTACTTCAAGGTACCCGAGTTCTACCTGCACTACTTTTATAGGCAAATAAAACCAGAGAATCGTTAATATTGCAAAAGACTTCACTGAGTCCAACCCTTCACCTAACACTGCCAGATCCACCACTAATCCATGTCCCCAGGCACCACACCTACACATTTTCTGAACACTTCCAGGGATGGTGACCCCACCACTTCCCTGGGCAGCCTGTTCCACCCTTTCTGTAAAGAAATCTTTCCTAATACCCAACCTAAAGCTCCCCTGGTGTTTTTCTCCCACGGGTTGGGTGCTACAGCTTCACCCCTGAGGAGGGCACGTGGCTCTCCCTGCAGAGGTCACGCTCTGGGTGCCTCAAACGCAGCCACAGCAGCTGAACCTTTGTGTGCAGCCCTTCTGCAGTTATTCAGTGCTCCCACAGGTGGGACTGTGCCATTCCACAGGTGGCCAGCAAGATGGATTTGTCTTTAGAGATGGCGTCTGAAAATCGAGCCCTGCAGCCTGGCTGGCAGCTGCTCTCAGGTGTGCAGGAGCAGGGCCAGGGGATCAGAGGGATGTCAGGCAGCTCCTGATGCCTTGGATTTTAACTTTCGTATTTCACAAATCCTGTAGTATTCAGTGTGTAACTCTGAACTGTCCTGTAACCTGTGAGCTGCCGCTCTCTCAGACTGTGACAGACATAACAAACCTCTCCAGGCTGGCTCTCCAAGGACAATTCGGACTGTGCTGGGCCCAGAATGTGTAACCCAACATCTTGAGAAAGGGGGGCAAGCTGGGGAGAATTACATCAGTAGCTGAAGTTTTAATTGGCGAGTTTATGCCGATATGCAAATGGACCAAAACCCATAACTGGGGTAAGAACTCATGACTTGTCGTCCATCTTGGGGGTCCACCTTAGGGTGCAGTGGCAGCCTGTGGCTCCCCAGGGTGTGCCTTTGAAAGCTTTCAAATAAATATCCACCTTTATTCCCTTACTCCTGTCTAGCCTCTCTTTCCAGGTAGCCAACTCCAGGCATCAGTGCCACCTGCCTGTGGGCACCCAAGGGCAGTGTGGGGAGTGCTGCAGCCCCCCGGGGCACACAGGGAGCTGGGAATGTGCTGCAGAGCCACTGCTGTGCCCGGCACTGGAGCATCCCCACAGCCATGGGGGAGCTCCTGGGAGCTGAGCTCCTTGGAGAAGCTGCCTGAGCTCCCAGCTGCAAAAACACGGCTCAGGGTATAGGATTCAACCTTTATTTCTCTTCATGTCCTCGCTGCCCAAATAACCCCATTGCTGCTGCTCTCCCAGGGGCTGCGAGTGAGAGCAGCTGAGGCACTCAGAGCTCAAAGGGCTGGGTCTGTGCTGCTCTGTCGTATTTTAGCTCTCAAACACCTCCGGCGTGGTTATTAACTTCATTAAGTGTTATTCTGTCAGGAGAGCTGCTGGAAAACGCTGTGAATTACCTCTCCAGCAATGGGAATCCAAGCTCTGCCAGCGAGCAGAGAAATCCAGTTTATGTGCAGGATTTGCTGCTCACTTTTCCCTCCAGGTTTCTTTCCTGTGTGAACTCCACGGTGTTTACAGCATTAATACTAATGCATATTTATGGCAACCTTTTTTTAGTCAGTGAAAAATAAATAATAACTGAAAATAGCTTTTATTTCTAGGTTTCTTTAACAAAGCAGGCTAGGAGTACACAAGAGCTGCGCTTGATCTTCCAGAAAGATGTTCCTTTGAGACAAAATTTAGGGTACAAAAAAAAGGGGGGGGTAAAAATGTTCAATTTTTTTCAGATGAGCAAGGGGCAGAAGGGGGTAGTTATTGTTCCTGTTATTTCTGTAGAGAAGAACTGAGGATTTGAAACCCTGTTTATTCTTTGAGTGAGTCAGGGGGCTGAGGGTGGGACACATTCACCTGATGTTTCTGTATTTTCAGCTGTGTATGAAATAGTTATCCAGGTGTCTGGCTTTGCCTTCAAGCACTGGCTCACCACCTGGCAGGCACAGTGCTCTGCTCAGTGTCCTGGTGGCTGCTCCAAGAGCCAGATGAGATGCCTGTGCATCAGGATGCCTTTTCCTTTCTCATCTGAACCCTTCTAGCACACTATTAATAAAAAAATCAAAACAAAACAAAAACAACCAAAAAAACCCCACCAAACAAAAACACTAACAAACAATCAAAAATGAACAAACAAACAGAACCACCAAAAAAAAAGCTGCTGCGCCCATTTTTAAGACTTGGATGAGTATCCTGGTTCATTCCGTTTTCTGTGGAACTTAAATCCAGCTGCTGCTGGTCCCTTCTGGTCGCAGCCACCACACCTGGTGTCAATCAGTACCTAAATGAAGTTCAAGGTTCTCAGTAATTCAGTCAGGATTGTGCCCAACTTGAGCCATTTCAGGGAGGAATCTGCATCAAAGAACTGGCAGAAATCCTCACTACTCCTCATCCAAGGTGTGAGGCCAACAGTTTAAATTGCTGCATGTTGGGAGATTTGTGTATGAAAAATTACAGGGGAAAAGTTTGTCTTCCCCAGATCCAGGGGCACATCATTTCGTTTGAGTTCTGTTTTAAATTTTTGCAGGGTCCATTTCACTGCCAGAGAGTCCTGTAACATTTCAGTGCAAAATACACCTTCACATAAGAAAGCTGTGTTCCTTTTAAAGCAATTTTGGCACATGCACATGTAAATATGTGTGTGAAAAGTGATGGGGTAGCACAAGAAAAATACATCACACATTGAAAGCATCTGTCTACCCAAACAAGGGATAAAATTGCTGTGGTTAGAACCTAAGCATTCAGCACTAAGTTTAAAATAAAATTAACTAAACTTCAGCACAGTAAACCAAGACAGAACAGGTTTATATGAAACTGGAAGTTCTTCTGTCATAATTCATCAAGTTTCACTTGGCTGTAATAGCTCCTTGAAACTCCCACACTGAATCCCCTCTGAAGTTCTGAGGTCTCTAACTGATCCTGAGGCTGCATCATAAACGAAATGAGAAATGTTGTCATGGTGTATCCATACCCCAGTGCAGCAGTGCTACGGCAGCACCATGGCTGATGGGTTTAAGTGCAATTATGAAAACATGAGAGAGTGGAAAAGGAGGCACGTTCATTACCCTTGCTCCCATGAACCTGTCTTTGAGCACAATCCAGGAAAGCAAGAAGACAAAAGCTTTGTTACAACAGAACAGGGCAGAGACGTCTGTGGCTGTGAGCTTCTTTAAAGCCAGTAAATACAGGTAGTTAGTCAAAGTCCACAGAATAGAAAAGGGAGCAGTCCTTTTTAGAAAGAGTTTCAGCGTCAGACCATCTTCACCAAAAATCCGACTGCATTCCCTACGGAAAGAAAACAGTTTCAGTCTCAGCCAGGGTTTTCCTCAGCATTCACTCCAGCACAACAAACATTCATTAGGCTTTTATCGTGCCTTTCCTAACTACTCCACACGCCCAACAGAAGCCATTATTTAATTCACATAGGGAAAACAACCCACAATCTTCTTAAAACAGCAATTTCGCAAGAAGAAAGACGTAACTTACCTGGAATAATCACACTCTGTGCAACAATAATCCCAGGGACACACACAAAGAAATGAAGGTTATCTGTAATGTTCCGACAGCTCCCAGACTCTGCCTTCAAGGCCAGGAGCACAGGGATTAGAATCACCGTTTTTTACTCTCTAGCTTGCCAATTTTCTTTTTTTTTTTGCATTGCTCCAAGCTGTTTTTTGTTTTCATTCTTATTGAAATGTATTTTTATGTATGGCCAAAGAAACTTTAAGGATTGCCTAAAGATACTCAAAAAGACTGCCAGACACATCAGCGTGGTGGGGAAGGGGGCCACCAGGCAGTGGGAGTGAGCCAGGCAAACAGGAGTGTGAGGGAAGGAAGGGAAAGGCAGGGAAACGTATTTAACACCTTCATTTTATTATACAGTGAAAAGCTGTGTTTTCTAGGAGACATTTCCTTGAGGATTAAATTGCAAACAAAACCTCCAGTTTCCCAAACACTGTGTCACACACAGCTCAAGCGAGCTGTTTGCTTCTTAGGATTTCAGGAATCTCTGCCCTTCCCAAACTGGGAAAGTTTAGCAACTCTACTGCCTGCATTCTTGGTTGAAGATATTCCTGAAAATATTCCCAGTGTGGTTCACTTTTTGGCATGGCAGGCTCTCTGACACTGCTTTAAAAAATGGCAGGTCCCACAAATGACCCCAAAAAGCAGTGGAGTGAACCAAGGCACCCTCAACCTGCAGCACACCCTTCCAAGGGAAGGGACATGAAGGGAATAATCCAAATGCCCTGAGGCCCTGGGGCTCCAAAGTGCTCACAGCCAAACATGGCTGTGTTTGGAAGATGGCTAAAACACCCATTATGTAGAACTACTTAGCAACTTCAAAGATTGTACTGCAATGTGAAGTCGAAAATATTTGTTATTTGGGGGCGGTGGGGGTGGTGTGATCATTATTCTGATTTGGAAGACAAAATCGTTTACTCCCCTTAACCATTTTTACTAATTCTTGGGAATTCTGCTGTTAAAAACATCGCAGTTTTTTACTACAACAATTGGAAACCACCACCCTCCTTTTGAGGAAAGTAGAATAACAGCATCTGTGTAATAACTGAGATCAGCTACATCTTAACCTAAATGGTTTTATGATTCTCCTTAAAAACCACTCAATCCCTGCTGCCACCAGGACAACCTGGGGTACAAATCAGTCATTTCTGGTAATAATAAATTCCATTCTCAAACTGTCCAACAAGTTAACACTCAGGCTGGTGGATCTGCTAATTATCTCCTTCACTCTAGTTGACCTCAATGCTCTCAGGAGTCCTGTTCACCAAAGAGCAGGATGAAAACGTTTAAAACATAAAAAAAGAACAGCTACTGGTGTGTATCTTTTATCTGAGATGCAAAGCAAAGACTTGGTGAAGCAAATAAATTAATGCCTAACTGTGATTTCAGGTTTTTGTAACTCTGATTTCAACAGGAGGTAGAGGTGACAAGTTTTTCTGTGTGAGAAGGGACTCACTGGTGGCACTTCAGTGTTCCTTGGCACACAGATACAGCGGTTTACCTTTAAAAGATGCTTCCCCTCGAGACTCAGGTGGGTGCAGAGGGTGATTCTGGGCTCAGACTGTCTCACCTCAGGACAGGTGAGTGCACTGTGGCTGTGTCACCATTCCATGACACCACAGCCAGGGTGCCCCAGGTCCTGGCAAGAACAGAGCTGCACTGTGACCTCCAGACCTGTGTGCTGGGAATTCTGCCATCACTTCTGGGGCATGACTGGATCAACCAAAATAAACCCAACCTGCCTCAGGTGCTGTCAGGATAGAGGAGAGAAGCCTGTGCTGTGTTAAAACAAGGCTGAAAGGTGCCTAGGCTACCACCAGAAATGCAGAGCACAGTTGGACCCAGATGCCAGAATGGGCCAGGTTTTGCTGTCCTGCAGATCTCTGGGATGTCTGCACACAGACAAACCCAGGGCAGAGTCAGGAGCATGGATCCAAGTGCCCTGACAGAGTGAATCCTCAGAGGAGAAAGGCTCAGTGGTTATTACATTATTCTGGGTGATTTGGGATAGGCAGTGGTGGCTGCCCCAGCAATGCCACCTCTCTCTGAGCTTCCAGAAGCAGTGGGAGGGATGAGCAGAGATGCACTGCCAGGAAAAGAATCTGGAAATGCTTCACAGGCCCCAGGCAATGGGCTGTTTAAGCAGGTGGAAGGGCCTCCATCACACACAGCAGCGACCACACAAAACAGGGCTGGTGGTTCCTCAGCTCTCAGTGAAGAAAATACAGCAAAGTCTCTTGACAGGGCTGTGCTGAGTGAGGCAGAGACTTGATGAATTCACCCCTGTGCCTAGGAGAGCTCCATGAATAATGCTCAGTCAATGAGGAGATAGGGAGAATACTTTATTTTCCCAGTCAGATTGCCTGAGGCTTTGTGAGGGCTGGTGGCTCAGTGGTTAACTCAGCCTCTTTGACATGCAACTAAAATTAAACTTGGAGGAGTCATCAGACATGACAGTGATTAAAACCCTGGGCTCAGGAGAGAGGGCTCCCTGGAACCCTCCCCACACCAATAATGCTGCAGGCTGCTGACTTAAAGGCACAGCCGTATCTAAGGGCAGCTGACCCTGAAACTACCACACAAACTATATCCAAATGCACCAGAAGTCTATTTAAAACCTGTCCTCTAACACAAATAACTCTTTTTACTTGCAGGTAGCCATCAGCCATCAGCTCTGGGCAGTGTGCCATGCTCTCAGGAATTACAGCACCTCAGGCAGTTGTGCAGCTTTGCCTCTGGCACCCACTAAACAGCTCGTGTGCCCTCTCAGTTATTCTGACGCCAGGCCCTGCACAGGAATGGGTTTGTTCCCTCCTGACACACAGCTGCCTCTGGAGTGAAATCCAACAGCTGGTTTTAAGCAGCTCACAGAAAAAAACCAGCAAACAGGCAGAGACCTGGGGTACAGGAACACAGAATGCAGTGACATCACCTGCATCAGAACCTGGCAGGGCCACAGTGACATTAGGGCAGCAAACAGCACAGCAGCAGCTTCTGTCAGCACAAGTCATTCAGTGCTTCTGCCTAAATGATGGCATCTGCAGCAATAAAATACATCCCAGCTCCACTGCAGGGGACAGGCACCGAACTGAGTGTGGCTGAGAACTCTGGTGAATTGTGTTCCCAGAACTGACCAAATCTGAACTGCCAGAAAGAGCCTGACCAGAGATATTGGTCTGGTGGAGAGCTGGGGCAAAAGGAAAGGGAGCTCTGCATGAAACTGTCCCATAAGCAGGGCTTGGCTCGGGGGGCAGCACCAAGGAATGCTGTGTCCCACAGGATGGTCCATGGGAAGCCCAGCTTTGTGCTGATGGTGCTCCTCATGTCTCCTGGGAACAGCCCTTTGCAGAGCAGGTGAGGATTTGCAGCGCTGTTCCACACGCGGCTGGGGAGCTGGACTGAGCTACTGCTGCAGCACGGAGGGAGGGGTTTGCGGGGGAGAAAGCTGCAGTGACAAGTTTCATATACAAATACCAGCCACTTAAGGCTCTCTTTGCACTTCAAGTGATGCTCACTTCTTGTTATCCAAGAAATCCAACCCTTCCCAGAGTGTTTCATTCGCGTTAAACCTGCACCTACCAATGCTTTCCCTGGCCAGTGCCCCGAGGCTGGGAAGAGCCCGCAGC
Source organism: Picathartes gymnocephalus (assembly GCA_013390045.1). Classification (NCBI taxonomy): domain Eukaryota; kingdom Metazoa; phylum Chordata; class Aves; order Passeriformes; family Picathartidae; genus Picathartes; species Picathartes gymnocephalus. Next base: position 582,299 of record WEKY01037924.1, on the reverse strand, counting down.
TCCAATCTCAGCTCTGACACCGTGGGTATATCGTGGCAGGAAGCTGCTCAGTGTCACAGTGTTTGTCCTTGAGGAGCCAAGACGCCAGATGGGGAGGCAAAATGTACTGACACTGAAAATTTCACCCACCTATTCCACACCACAACTGCATCAGGATCCTAAGTCAAGCCTGTGCAGTGTCTTTGCTGTGGTAAATGCTGGCAGGGTTACATTTCCTACTGCTGAGCTTCCTCAGCTTCAGATCCTCTTATCCAGCACTACTGGAAGGATTTCCAAGCTTTCTATGTGGCACATTCTCTTTATTTACAATACTAAGGGGAACCAAGAGCTGTGTCCTCTTCCTCAAGACAACCAAGACACTTCACCTAAATGGAGCAGGGAGTTCATTACCATGAATTATTTTCTAAGACCACAAGATTGAATCTCTAAGGTAAGGGGTGAAAGGTAAGAAATACACAATTTATAATCTCAAATATTATAATAATAGAATGCCAGAGTGTTTTGGGTTGGAAGGGACCTTAAAGACCATCCAGTTCCATGCCCTGCCATGGGCAGAGACACCTTCCACTATCCCAGGTTGCTCCAAGCCCTGTCCAACCTGGCCTTGGACACTTCCAGGGATCCAGGGGCAGCCACAGCTTCTCTGGGCACCCTGTGCCAGGGCCTCACCACCCTCACAGTCAAGAATTTCTTTTCAATACTTAATCTAAACCTGCCCTCTCCCAGACTGAAGCCATTCCCCTTCCATGTCCTTGTCAAAAATCCATCTTTCTTGCAGCTCCTTTAGGTCCTGAGCAGCCTAAAGTTTCCAGAAAGCCAATCTAAAGTTGAGGATTGAGACTCCTGTTCTTCCAAGTGGGATTTATTAAAGGAGCTGTGGCTCTCTGCAGCTTTGCCAGCCTGGGGCAGCACTCTGCAAGTCACTCCCAGAATCACTGATCTCTGCCAAGATGTCACAGACACTGTTTGCTCAGATCCACTGGGAATATCTGCTGGACAAAATGTCTGATGTCTTTAAATCTCCTAGAGAGTAACTACATCCTCCAGAAACACAAAGACAAATCACCTCGGGGCTCCGAGGCAAGGCTGGAACTGCTACAAATGGGTTTATTGACAAGAATTAGCTACTGCACAGGAATATAACAGGCAAACGAAGCAGCAAGAAATCTTACAAAATACAACAAAAAGCCTTGTAACAGGAAGAGTATTAAGAATGCAAATCAAGAAAATATACAATCAATGCAGATTTCAAAACGCCCCTGTTCTGGGGAGGAGGCTGGGTGAAATTACCTCCAAAGATCCTTTCCAAATTAAATCTGTCTACAATTTAAAACTACAAATGATGCTTTTCAATTCTTTAAGTCACCAAAAAATCCAGAGCTCATCCTGAGGAGATGCCCATCCCATATCCAAACTGAAAGAGTTTGGACAGTCAAGTTGTAACACAGCACAGACCAAGCAGTTGCTCCCTCTGATGAAATCATTATTTACCAGCAGTTACCTCCTCCTTGGGACGTGAGTTCCTGACATACGTGGAACAAGAAATACTCTGGGAAGATTCCCATCAGCTCTGACACTGGTGTTCTGACTCCACACATTCACAGACCCACTGCAGAAATTCCTGTGGGCATTTAAGACTATGTCCTCAACTTTGAAAGCTGAATTCTTAACAGCTGGGGAAATATATCAATCATTTAAGCACATGGATTTTTTATGCGTTGCCTCAAATGTTTTGCTCTGATAGAGATATAACCAATGAACCAACTGCAGGGGATTTATCTGCAGGGATATTTCTTCTCACCTTCTTCCTTATCTGCTGAGCAATTGTAATTACCTCACCCCACATGCAGAAGCCAAGCTGACACTGTTAATGTTCTCACAAACACTCCAGCAAAAATCTGAATGAAGCTTCATTAACAGACAAAGCACCAGGGTTTGCAGAGAAGCACTTAATTAAGTGCAACTGTTCAATTTCAGTCACACTGGTTTGACAGAAATGATAATTTAGGGCCAAATTACATCTCAGATCCTGGCAAAAAGCAGCTGAGGGAAGAGTTTGGCCATGCCACACTCCAGGCCTGACAGTCACAAATGGGATTCCCTGTGTGCTCAGTGACAGCAGGAGCCAGGGATGGGCCCCACGCTGGGTAATTCCTGGTGGAACAGACAACTCTGCTGGAGTCTGTCAGGCTGTTTTCAAAGCAAGCCTGCACTGGAACAACAGAATTGGGTCTCAGCTCAAAATGACCCCGTGAATCTCTTCCCTCCTCGGCAAGGTGTGGTATCTCCTGGTGAGCTGAGTTTTGTCCTGTCCCTCAAAGCAGCTCCCACATCACTGTCAGATCAGTGGAATAATGAAAGTGCAGGAGGAACTGTGAAATTAATTGTCACAGAATGTGAGGTACTTCCAAGGCCTGGTGACAGATTAGATGTGGTTTTCTTCAGAACTGGCTAAGGTGAAGCTAAGGCAGCCTGGTCCTGCTGCAGGGTGGTTGCACTGGATGATTTCCTTGGGTTCTCTCTTAGCTTGTATTTCTATGATTTCCCAGGGGCTACTAAAAAGGAATTTATAAATTTCCAGCAGGAGGAAAGGGCAGTTTGCATCCTGCTACGCTTCCTCAGCATAGAGAGCAAGCCATGGTCTCCCACATGGAAATCATCTCCTCAGCTCTGACCACCTTTGTTCTCAGCTAGGAGTTGATTTGGTTGCACCCAACGCTGCTATTCTATCATAAATGGAGCAGGACAGATTAATCAATGGCCTGATCCAGATAGAACCACAAAATACAGAGATATTAGACAATATAACAGCAAGATTATGAGCATATTATTGACCTTTTCAACTCATTAAAAAACCCCTTGAACAAGCAAGTATCCGTTTATTCAGCACACATCACTCATCTGTCAGCCTCCTGTGAGCTATTTATGAATGAGGTTTTCTGCAGCATGACCTTTATTCTGCCTCCTGACACCATGGGTGGAACTGAGCACAGCAGTGACCTCAGCCCTCAGGAATTAGGTTATTTAAAGGGATACTGCCACGATAAAGCCTACCTGAATTTTTTGATTGGAGACTGCTTTTCCTGTGCAGTTGCAAGGTGCCCGGAATAATAAATGGGAAAAATCATAATGTTCCAGTTTGTTGAGAACCAAGTCATGAAAAAGGGACAGTCAAAGGTCTCAAACGTGATTTTGACAAACTGCGTGGTCCCAACCCAGGAGGAAGAGACGGACAGAATGATCAGGAATCTCCAGATTAGCTTGAGAAATGTGGATGTGCAGGACTGGCATCGTGTCTGTCCTTCAGCTTCCTGGCTGCTGCTCTCTGTGTGCGTTTGTGTTCCTTCTTCTCCTGAAAAAGAAAAAAAAAGGAAGAATAGAAAAAGAGTTGTACATGTAATGAATGCATTCAAAACAATTCTTGGCAAAACCTCCCCTTCTGGTCCAAGTCACAAATCATCCCTTGCCTTCTCCCTGTAACTCCTCTGTGTCCCATAAATACTGAAATCCTGCACAAAAATATTCTAATAATACCATCTCTGTCACTTCAAGGAGGCAGAAGCAAACACAATACTGAGGGCTGAGGCAACAGCATTACAAATAAGGTGTTGTCACTATTTGCTTTATCAGCCCTTCATTCCCCCTGCCAGCAAACCTCCAGAATAAAAATACATCCCTTGGAACCAACAACATTATAGAGGCAATTACTGTGCATGTGTTCAACAGAAGAACTCTCTGAGCCTGTGGATCTGGAGACAGGAACAAGTTCTTATTCCTTGAGACTTTAACTCCAGAATCACTTTTTTATTTGCAAGCTGGGATGGGGAAGAAAGAAACAGTTTGGTGGTTTTATGTACCCAAGCAGAGAAAGGCTTTTCGCAGTCAGGTTGGTGTACTTACATTTTTGAAGTTAACAAAGGGAACCGGACAAAAGTGAAGCTTGGCATGCCTGGAAATAAACCTCTGCACATAAACAAGGAGCGACCGGAGAGTTGGCATTTGCTATTTTAGCACGGTGGTTTTCAGACCTAAGTGCACATTTCCTAACACAAGTGGGGAGAATTTAATCTCACTGACTGGTGACTTGCTCTCCAGACACATCTTCCAGAGATGCAGCCCATGATCCTTATTTTGGTTCCCTAGATCCCAGCTGAAAACAAGCAGCACCAACACTGCTGTCTCGGGAGCTCCCACCATTCACCCTGTTTGACCACGTCACACCAGTTTGGTAGGAAAAGCAGGGGAAAATCTTCTAAAAATCATGGCCTGAAGCTACTCTTAACTGCTCCTATCAATTATCAGTCACATTAATACATGATGTGATATATAGAAGAAACAATATGATTTTGAGAGAAGTTACAGAGGCACTGAGTGAGAGCATACACTGTCCTATATTCAACTTTTATGTGATAGATGTATCCTTTCACACCCAGGTTTAGTTTCCTTTTATGTTAATGTTTTTGCTACATTAGCCATGAAGAAATGTCAAACTGAGGTTCCAAGCTATTACTATAAACCAACATTACACATAAAAAAAGATTTATCATAGCAGGGAGTGCATTTGCAATCAAGAATTCTCCTAAGTAGGACATGGAGCTTTTTGTAATTGTAATTGTGTGATGTGGATTTTTCCTAAAAATAATCTGTATTCAGTGGCTCCATTGTTTAGTGGTGAATCAAGAATTTAAATAAAATTACAGGTTTATTAAAAACATGCAGAGGATAATCAGCCATGGGTCTGAAAAGGCAAGCATCCTTTTAGCATTCTCCTTGCCTGCTGAGATAAAATAGATATTTTTGTGGTACTAATAATGACTGACATCTATTGAAAGGTAAATTACAGTTTATTTTCAAGTTAGAATGGCTTAAAAAGAATATATTATAGTAGCATCGATTTGCAGGTCTTCCTGCTAAGTAAAACTACCATGCAATTAGTCCTTTTTCAGCTACCACTTAAAATAATCACACAATGATAGAAGAATAGAGCACTTTTAGCCGTGCTTTCTATTTTTCAATTACAAAATTATGATGGAATTGGTGTCACTGTGCATGACACCACCATCAGCATTTGATGTGGATGTTACAGTCCCAGGTCTGAATGTCAGGGAAAGGCACAGAAACACACACTTGTTGCAAGGCCTACCTTAGATTGAAAGACCTGTGTAAGTTTTAACCCGAATAAATGCACAGTGGGAGGTGGCTGTAAGTGTTTAATCAGTGGGATTCTTCTTGTGTGATGTAGTTAGCAAATAATTGTATATTCAGGATAAATGTGTTGCCTGGGGCCCCTTTACATTTAATGATAACGGAAAGGCATGGTGAGAGGGGAGCTGATTCCATCCTCATATATCTGTATTTCTCTACATCTAAGCTCACTGGAGGCACTTAACTCTAGACCAGGCATTTGCAATTAACTTAAGTGAAATTATGATTGATCCCAGTGACAGAGTTGCTTGACAGCTGCTTTCAAAATCCATGGGATGTGCACACCTAATTCCTGGCCAAAGAATCAAAAGTACAAGGTAAGAAATATCTTTCAAAACAATGACAGGGCTTGAACTCGAAGGCACAGGATGAGCAGGCACACGGTTCCTCTTAAAGAGGTTTAGGGATTTCCAAGTCATGAAGCTGGGGCTGGAGCAAGCACTTGTGTTTAGACACCAAATGACAATGAGGAGAAAACAAATTGATCAGCCAAAGTGGTTGGGACACAGCATTTTACAATTGGCAAGGTAGCAGAAATCCCTGGGGTCTGCATTTAGATGGGACTGGAACAAACTAAGAGACATCCTGGGAGAAGCACAGAAACAAGGATGAAAGGATAGTTAAGAATGCAGATCACACTGCAGGTGACACGGGGAGATGGCACTGGGCCATGGCAAACTCTCTGGAAGGCAGTGAGCAGAAACACCCCTGCATGGTCCTTTTGCTTGCAGTTTTCACAAGAGTGAGATGAGGAAAATCAAAACCTATAGCTTTTCATTGGAATTCTTTGGCTATTTGGCAACTACACCCTAGAAAACTATATTCTTTATATTTGTTTATCTGTAAGGTCAGTCACAGTTAGACTTCTCTGATAAGGAAGGGAAGATAGGATAAAAAGGGAAATGCAAAGTGAATGTTTAGAAGAGTATGATGTCCAGACACTACTCAAGTGCCCTGGAGCCCTTATCTTTGGAGAAGATGGATTCTGATTTTGGATGTACCTTAGGACCACCACGCACAGTTATTTCAGCCTGGTATCTGGAAAAATGAGATTTGGTTTTCTGGTATCTAAGCTATGATCCTAACTGCAAGATGCTGCATCAAATTGCAGCAATGATCACCTCCAATACTCTTCTGAGGCTTTCCATCAAGAGAGTACTCCTGGAGTACGAGACCCCTCTGTTTTCCAACACAAGAAGGAAATGGGTGACTCTTGCTGCCATCGGTGCTGAAGAGACAAGAGGAAGGTTCAGCTCCCCCAGGTCCAGTGTGCAAAGGAGGTCCAACCTGTTCTTCCTCCCCTTTTTGCTCACAGGATCTACACAGGCAGTCTTCCAAAGAACTCAGGCAATTCAATTATTTCCTTCCCAAAAATTTGGGACGGTTAAATTACTTCACTCATTTAAAAGTCTCTCCTCCTCAACAGTGTGGTTTAGCAGAATCACAAGCCTGTGGCTGCACAGTGTAACTGCTCCCATCCCATCCCTGCAGCTGCTGGATGGACACCAAGATGAAGAGGTCAGTGTTCACCACACCTACAGGTTCATTTGAGCTAAACTTCTGCAGTGAAGTGGGTGATGGCAGCCCTGACGTGCAGCTGACTGATGATCTGAGCTGTGATGGTCTTCCCTAGAAATCCTTCCACCTGCTGCTCCTTCTCTTCCTCTTCATCAGACCATCCACTGAGGGAGCTGAGGTCGTCACTGTCTTTGAGGAGGACCTCCTAAGGGCCCTGATCTGTGGCCAGGCTGAAGCTGAGGAGACACAAGCACTCTGTGAACTCTAGCCGTGTGCTAGGGTTGAGCAGCTCTGAGGATCCTCCGTGCCTCACGCCGGGCCAGAACCTAACACACGTCATGTACCTGCGAATCCCAGGCTTCTCCTCCCGGCCGTGCCGCCTTCCCGCCTCACCCCCGGGCTCAGGAAGGACCTGCCCGTGGCAAACCAAAGGTCAGCATGCTCGGGCCCTGCCCCATCTCTCCGGAGACAGAGGGAAGAGGCCTCTGGCAGGCACGCGTGGCGCCGGGAGTGGTTCCTACCTGATCTGCTCTGCCTCTCGACTCTGCTGTGCCGACAGATTCCCGAGGGACTTCGATTCTGCAGCTCAAGAATGGGAGCAGCAGAATCTTCAGCAACAGATAGAGGGGAGAGCTGCCTAGTCATGCCTCTGTGTCTGCTGGGGCAGTTGCCTCCTGGCTTGCATTGGATGACAGATGATCGTGAGGCACCTGAGAAGAAAGAGTTTGCATCAGTTTTGGCTGGAAAGTCCCTGGAGGAACGCGGGGCTTTCAGACAGGCTGGCAGTGAAATGCACACAAAAGGAAGCGCACGGCAAAAATGCAGGTTTCAGCTCTGCTCAGGATAAAGCAAATAAGTGAGTAAATAAATACTTAACTCTCTCCCCCCTTACAGATAAAAAGATGCTGCATGAAAACCAGTCTTCCCCCTGAAGAAATGAGAGCCCCATGCTGCAGTGTATTCTCAGCCCCACGGCTCCGTCCATAGGGCCTGCACAGTCAAAGGAATTTGTACTCACGTGGGGCCCTTCCTGAGCACTGACACTGAATCAGGCCAGAGGAGAGGTCACCATTCCCCCTCAGGGGGGGAAGGAGGGCTGAGGAACCACTCCCTCAGTGCTGGGAGACTCTCTAGAGGAGAGCTTCCTCTTCCCGTCCTCCAGAATGATCCTTGAGACTCTTGCACAGAATGAAGCCACCATCACTCACAGGTCTTTTGGATGAAGATTTCTGCTACAGGATTGAAGACGCTGATTTTAAGCCTTTACAAACACCAAATCAGAATCTCCACATCTTCAGCGAAGTTACTTTCTCCTCCTCTGCTACGTGCAGACAACTCCAAGATGAGACATTTCACACAGAGGCACGAGGTGGCAGAGAAGACCCAGTCCCAGAAATACCAGCGGTATCAGATGAAAAATGTTCCAGTGAGTAGGACACCATACTTCATGAGTGAGAGCTTGAAGGGCTGGATTAAGAATCAGGAATCAACAGCAAGGAGGGCAGTGCTGGAATCCATCAGTGTGACTGGTTTGTGCACGGACTCCCAAATTTACTGAAGGTGTCTCTGTAGGAGGTCAACGCATGACCAGCACAAGAGAGTCTTCTTCTCCAGCAGAAAGTCAGGATGACAGGCCATTTTGGCAAGCATAAATGTGTGTTCATGGCCAGCTGAGATCACCCACTGCTTGTGTTGCAGCTGCTACTTCAACTGGTGACCATCTCACCTAAACTTGTGGAACACTCATACCCAGAGCAGCCACTGATCTTGCTGTGACTTGGAAGGATTTAATATGATAATCCCAACTATTTCATCTTGAAAAGAATACAAAAACAGACACAAACCTCACGTGTAAGAAGCCGCATGTGCAGCAACTGTGGCAGAAATCCCAGAGGGGGACATTCTTTGTTGCAACACGAGCCATACCAGTACACTTACAGCAAAAAACATCAAACCCAATTACTACTTGAAAGTATATTCCAAAGCAGGGGCTGTATCCAAGACTCAAGAATTGAGATAGGACTCTTGCCAGAGGGTTCATACAATCCTCCATGGACTTAAAGGTGTGTTGGGTTCACCAAATCTAACAAAGATCAATGTATCAAATATAGAATTATAAAGAAAAAAATAATCTCTCAGCCTATTAAGAGCCTGCAAGGTTAATTTTTACCCACCAAGTAGACAAGTGACTGAATCAGCAGATGATCTTTCTCAAGATGCTCTTCCCTGTCTTCCCTGTCCCGTATGAGGGAACTCTGACTCAAGGGGGACACCCAAGTTTAGATTCCAATTGACCATGAAGTCCTACAAATCCAATCAATGAAGTAAACAACCCACACTCCATGACAGGAAACCCACAAACCTACTTTGAAAAATTAAGACTGACATGATGAGAAGCAAGCTAAGCACTGTGTTGCCTCTCCTCAATTTTTGATAAGCATTACTTTCTAAAGAGCTTTCTAGAGCCTACTGGATGTTTTCAGACCTTTAAAAAGCCATTCACCTTCATTTACTTTTTAATGGAGAAAATAATGATCTAGAAGCCACACAACCCCCTGCATGACTTTGTTCCACTTATTTCAAAATTCCAAGAGCTACCTCTCCCACTGGTCAAACAAGAATAACATCACCTACTTTCTAAGACGTAGTAAACATCTTGCAAGTTACTCGTGCAAGTTACACATTCATTTCATCTGAAAATTAGTCCCAGCCTCCATGAGGTTAAGCCAATTACTACTTTTGGGGCAAAATATTCAGAAAGTAATTTCTGATTTTTCAGGTCCACAACTTAAAGAGGTTTTATTTTCAGGAAGTGTTTGCTGGCTGCCTGTCCTTGGAGAAGAAGCCACTGAGGTGGCTGGCTCCAAATCACTCCTCATTTTGCTGTTCGGCATTTAAAAAGATTTCTTTATGTTGAAAGACACGTTATGCCTCACATGTTATGAAGTCAGATTCATTTCAGAACAAAATTCACATTACACTCAGCAGAACTGTAGCAGGTGACCTGCAACCAAAATTTGATGGAAGCCTATTTTTCCTCACGTGCAAGAAAGTGCTCTGAGTTATTTCTATCTGGTGCAAGAGAGCAGAATGTATCTTCTCCTGTGCATTGACAAACCGAGCAGGTGGGACCAAAACTGTAATTCAAGAGATTGCATTAAATAGAAAGTCACTGCTTGATTTACTGAACTCTCCTTCCATTATACCTGAAGCAATCAGACAGCACAGCCATTTATCAATATTTCATTGCTACAGCTAGAAAGCCTGGGACACCTAATGCTGCTCAATCTGAACATATTTTAAGGATATCTGTTGATAAGAGAGGTGAAGAGACAAATTCTGGGCTCACTTTCCAAATGTGGACCCAGCAGCAGGGACAAGAAGTCACCATTTGCACAGCTGAGCAGTGGAACCTCCTGGGTGGGCAGAGGAAGGGAAGGCACAGCTCGTGGAACTCTGGTCCTTTGTCTCCCTCCACAACTCTCAGTTATCGAGCAGGGATCCACTAAGAACCTCCAAATTTGGAGGGATCAAGAGCAGCATTTTCCACTGAACTTCCACACATGGAATAACAGAATGGTCTGGGCTGGAAGGGACATTAAAGCTCATCTCATTCCAACCCCTTGCCATGGACAGGGACATCCTCCACTGGACCAGGGTGCTCAAAGTCTCATCCAACCTGGCCCTGAACAACATCCTGAGCAGAGATGTCAACACAGGGTGGGACTTTTTACACAATTTGTAGCTTTAGCAGGGATGAATCACAGGCTGAGAATGAATCTACATTTTGGGCATCATTTGCTATCTTAATAGAACACTACTGGAAGAGATTGGGAAAAAACAAATAGGAAAAACCTTGCCAGACTGTCAGATCTTGCTGCTAGAAGTGTTCATCGGAGGTTTTAACTGAGTGTCAAAGCAAGACTCTGCCAATGAGACTGATCAAAGACAAAAGGGAGAACTGGAAAGTACCACACATTATTGTATCCAGCACCAAATACACCTGGATTACTTTTCATTATTGGATGAAAACAAATCCATGCTCTTTCCCATTTTTTTACAATTACTTTTAGTTTCTTAATCTGTTTCAGCAAATCTATTTCCTTGCCCTGTGAATGTAGATGCTTTAGAGCTTAGGAAGTAAGGCCATTTCTCAGCACATGGAGACCAAAGGGAAACCAGCAAGGGGAACACGTGGCTTTCCCCAGGACTCTAACAAAGTCTGTCCCTGTCTTGCATTAATTATTACAGATATATCCCAGTGTACTTCAATTTAGCAAGGTAATTATGCTTGTGACTAACCTAAACCACATGATTAATATCACTCGAGTCCAGCCTTTTCACATTCTTTAACACCATTCTGAGTCCCAGCTGGGGGAGGAGGTGACCACCATCTGCTGCTGCCATCGTGTCCCCTCAAGCCAGGAAGAAGAAGCACATGCTGGTCCTCAGAAGTATTTTCACCAACCACCTGTAAACAATACACAGCTCCCTTGCCTCTCTGAAAGATGCAATACATGACTTGTGGCTTTCTGCTCATGTACGGGTTTCCAGACGCAGCTCACACAGTGAGAAAATGTGTCCTTGCCTTGGCTAGAAAAATCCCTTCGCGTTTTCCACGAGTCTTGGAGAGAAGGATTACACTCTGAGGTTCAAAACCAACTCTCTTCAGATCATCTTCTCGTATATGACATCTTTAGCATGTGACAGCAGTGCTTGGAATAGAAAAACCAACCCGTGCCATTTCATTTGGACAATAGTTCTATTCTCACAGTTGCTATTAAAAGCAGATCATAGAATACCCTGAGTTGGAAGGGACCCGCAAGGATCATGGAGTCTCCAACTCCTGGCCTCGCACAGGACAGCCCCAGGAATCCCACCACGTGCCTGAGAGCATTTTGCCAATGCTCCTTCAGCTCTGCCAGGCTTGGTGCTGTGACCATTTCCCAACCACCCTGTGCATGAAGAACCTTTTCCTAATATCCAGCCTGAACTTCCCCTGACACAGCTCCACGCTGTTCCCTCCGGTCCTGGACTGAATGGATTGCCAGTTAATTAGTCAATGCAGCACAAAAATGCAGTCCTGGAACTAAATTCTATGGCCAGATCACCACAGAATTGATTGTGCCTTTTTCTGTTCTTTTTTATCCAACTGCTCTGATGGAAATTTAGAACCTCTCAAACAGGTAACTGAATTGCCTTCCAAAAGCCATCTGTGCATTCACGGCACTGCATCACTGACACAAAGTGTTGGCTCATTTAGAGACAGCAACATCTGGCTTGATGGGATGTGCCAAAATACGTTCTCTTTATTTGATTACACAATGAAATCGATGGTTAAATAGGTGATGGAAATGAGCTGAACAATTTCTAGGTGTTATATTCCCAAAGCCCTGCAGAGCACTGGTAGTCAGGAGAAAGAACAGCTTTGCCAAAAGGCCACTCAAAGTACCTACAATCTGCCTTTTTCTCATTCAGTATTAAATAGACTTATTTTACTGTGTCCTCAAAATCTCAGCTCCTGATCTGTCATTGTTTCTGCACTGACAAAAGGATGTCTCCATTGCACTGCCACAGAAACAATCGCTGGGCTTTGACAGATGGATGGAGGTAGGAGCAGGTCTGGTGTGGTGTGGAAAACACGTCAGTTGAATGTTCCTGCTAAACTGGGCCACGGAGAAAGAATTGCCAACGTTCCTTTACCCTGCAGTGGTACCTGCAGGAGTGAGCACCCCACAAAGCCCAGTGTTCCCCAGCCTGTGCTCCCCTTGAGCAGCCACATCCCCATCAGGAGGGCTGGCGACTCTCACAGAGAAATTCTGCTCTTATTGATGCCTAGCAAGGAGAAGATGATGTGAGTTTTGCAGCCAGGGAAATACTGGGTGCACATGGAAAGGGGGTTGAGTGGTGCTGCTGTTGGGAGAGGTGAAGAGAGCTGCTTCTGTCCATTTTACAACAAAACCTCATTAGGTTGAATTAGCCATGGCTCTAATTGGATTGTTTGGTATTGTTAGCACACAGCTGGGAGCAGGGTATGCAACACCATCAATCCACAGTGACTTAGCTCCATAGATTATTTTATCCCAGCCACTACCTGTAAAACCAAATTCTGCCCTTCACTGCACTGGTGTAAACCCACAGCAAGCCAGTGCAACCCACCCAGCAGTCTGGGCACTCACACTGACAAACCTGAAGACAACAGCTGGGAAGTTAAAATTGAAGGGCAAACTCTCCCCAACTTTTAACGTGTTCAGAACCAACAATTTGACCACGGACATGAAGCCATGATTACATTTTACTAAAGCCAAGCAAAATCAAGAAAACAAGCAAACATGCTTTGTTGGCAGCGTGCTACACAGGTTTGAGGAATAAGCATCTCTTGCTCAGTGAAGAAAATTCCTTTCAGCATGTCTCAGGCATTTGGAGATAATGTTCTCCATTTAAACACTGCAATGGTCTCTGAGTATTAGTAATGCACAGATGTCTGTTCAGAGTGATGCCTTGTTCATCTATTATTTGCTTGTTCTGGAAGTTTTTATGTTTGAAGGGGATGAGAAGGTTACAATATTTTTTTTAATTTTTTTTTTTTTTTTTTTGTCCTTGGAGAAAAGATTTCCAGATTATAATGATGAACAAATGACTCAGTGATGGCGTACAGCATTTCTCTTGTACTATGATTAACTATTGTCAAGAGCAGGAAGCAGGAAAAGTAGATTTTTTTGTTGTGGTTTACTAGTGACATCCATCAGCAATTTCTGCCAATTATCCCTTCAGTGTCTGTACACAGCCCTCACTCCAGATCAGCAGACAGCAGCTTTGCTTACAACTAGGAATCTCAACAACTTCCACATGCCTTCCCATCCTTGCAATAAAATTTACAAAGAGAAGGAAGGGGAGTAAATAACTTAAATTTCACATCCTGTAATTCACTTAGTGCCTGATCCAGGGATGTGCCACTCGACATCCTTGCACCTAATTACCCTTCCAGAGGAGCAGTTCCAGCCTATTTGTCAGGGGAGAGAATCCAAGTTAGGCAGTCAAAAAAAATCCCCCTCAGACCCGCATCTCCTTGGCTTTGTGACAGAAACAGTGCTGGGACCAAATCCCAGGGGGCTAACTTGTGATCTGGGGCCCAGACTGCTGAAAAAATAAGGACCTTGATTCCCCTTACAGCTACAATCTGGAAAGGAAACACAACAATCTAAATCAATATATAAGCAGCAAGAAAACCTGGCAATAGCAGGATAGACTGAGGGTAAGACATTAAATCAAAAAGATGTGCCCAACTCTGCCAACTGCAAAACCACAAGTCAGTTTTGAGCAAAAGAAATAAAAAGAACTAATGAGAAGGAGCTGAGTGCATCTGCACCTAGCACTATGAGATCTGGCAACGGAAGGCATTCAGAATTAAATTAAAACGACCAGGAATGGGCAGGACCACGTGTGTATGGTGCCAGTCGTGGGAACAACCTGAGACTCCACTTGGCCCTGGCACCTGCAGTGTGTCTGCTCCCAGCTGCTCTGGGTGGTTTTGGGCTGCACTGCCCAGTGTGGAAGCTCCACCACGCTGCTGTCTGAGTGTCTGGCATGATCTGATAGATGAAACCTGCAGCCAGAGCATCAGTGATGTCTGTTCATACAACCTTCAAAGTCTGGGAGAGGCCCCAGCAAGTCAAGGTGTATTACAGAGTATTAGTACACACTGGCTCTGCTTGGGATGGAAAGACAGCGAGATCTGTACGTGTGGTACCTGCAAACACCCCAGGTTAATGTCAGAAATAGTAGTGATAACAGGATCACAGAAGGACAGAATGGTTTGGGTTGGAAGGAACCTTAAGCATCAACTCATTTCACCCCCTGCCATGGGCAGGGACACCTTCCATTTTCCCAGGTTACTCCAAGTCCCATCCAACCTGGCCTTGGGCACTGCCAGGGATCCAGGGGCAGCCACAGCTGCTCTGGGCACCCTGTGCCAGGGCCTCCCCACCCTCACAGGGGAGAATCCCTTCCTAACATCTGATCTAAATATTTTTCAGTTTAAACCCATTCCCCCTTGCCCTGTCATTATCTCCCATGTAAAAAGTCACTCTACCTCTTTTTTGTAAGTGGGAAATAATTGCTGAATAAGTTGCACAAAGGCATCTCCTCACACATCCCCAGATTCCCACAGCTGAGTGCTCGTCTCTGAGATGGGGCTTCCCTTATGAATTGCTCCAAGTCTGATGCCTCCAAGTGCAACCCTGATAAATGCAAGCCTGTAAATGCATCTTTCTGCACATCAGCCACACGTTCTTCTGCTGAAGAACCTGCTCGGAGATGGAAGCTCTGGTTGGTGCCAACCAGTGAATGGGCTGTGCATGGTCTGCATCCACTGCTGTGTGCTAAAGCCTCTGAGCAAGGACAGCAGCACTAAATGGATCCAGGCTGCAATATGGCTGCAATATCCCTGATGTTCAGTAGCTGCAGCTATTAAAAAACAACAACAAAAACAAAAAAAGACCTTAGCAAGAAGGATGTGAACATGCTACTGTATGTAAGCAAGCTGTGGACTGCCTTTTCCAGAGCCCTGAGTGTAATGGCCACTCTGGAGGACTTCTCAAATTGTTTTTTTCTGAAGTAAGTGGCTCCTGTTTGTATTGCTCTGGATCAAAGCCTTTCCTCAAAACATATAAAAATAATTACAAGATAAAACCCCAAATCCCTGTTCAAATCTTTGTTCCATCTACATTTTATTGGAAGTATAGTTAAAAACATGGAAATATTTTTTTTCTCATTTCAGCATAACTCGAACAAATGTATCACTGCCTCTTTTTAAGCATGGACAAGGAATTTCATTGATTATATATATAAATAACACACCAGCACCAGTGTGGGAGTGTCAGAACAGATCCTGGGAACGAGGCTTATTTGAGAACATCTGTGGTGGAACTGGCAGCTGGAATATGCATTTTGAAACACAGTGGCTACTCATATTTTAAAGTTACTGGGCATGACAGCATACTTAGAGTTTGCAGGAATGTAGAAGGAAGTGCTGCAAATGAAAAATGATTTTTATATGTTGAAATCAAACACAAAATGACCTACAAAAAAAAAAGTATTTAGAACATCCATTTGGAGCAGAAGGTTTTGGACTGAATTCTATTGTCAGAAAACACTGGTGGCATCTCCACATAAAAACAAATGCTGTGTTGAAATCTCGTAACTGGCCATGACAGCCCTGGAGACTGAGCACGCTGACTTCCCATAGGGAAGGGATGGACATCCCCTCCAGCACAGAACTTTTCCCAGGCAAACAGGGCAACAACACTGGCACTTAAGACCCTTTATCTCCTTCCAGCACTTTATTTTAAGCTTTTGCTTACATCAGCACTCCTCTGACACCACCTCAGTGGCAACTGAGTGAGACCGTTGGGACTCACACATTCAAAGGGATATCCTTTGCTGCATCAGACTACAGGAGGTTTTCTCCCCCTCAGAAATACCCAATCCAACATCAATTCAAGCCAATCTCAGGATCTCATCTTCCCATCACTCCAGCACTGACTGAGCAAGATAAACACAAATGATTTGATTCAAAGCTGCACACCATCCCATTAAAAAACCCCTCTGCTATAAATTCTGTAATGAATTATATCATATGTCCTTCCAATTATTTCACAATTTATGCACTCTACTCCAAACCAAAAGGTTAACAATCTATTTAAAAAAAAAATCCTCTGAAAATTAATCTTGTAGTTGCTAGAATTTGGTGACGTTTCCATGAAGAAACAGACATTCCCAGTTAAGCTCTCACTTTTACTTTCACTGCTGTAACTCAAGAGTAGTTTCAGCTAAAGCCATGACGTTGCTTTGACATGAAGTTGTTGTGAAAGGAATTTATACCCAGGACAGTCCAGATATCACTCATGTGTGTCTCATTAATAAATAATTACAATATAGCTTCTACTTGCAAGAAACACTGCAATAAATCCAGGCTGGTTCATGGATCTCCCAAGACCCAAAAAAGCAGCCATCACACCGACAGGCAGCTCAGCAACACTTTGGATCTGGGTTTGTATTTATTTCCTACACAAACTATTGCCTCTCCTGGCTGATGGGTGCCTCCAGGGAATGATTCATTCCAGCTCCCTCAGATACCAACCTGGCGAGGTGAATCACCTCCTGGAGGTGCCCAGCTCCCCCACATTTCTCAGCACTTACCAAGGCTTATATTTAGATCGATGTGGATGAGTCCAAGCCGGGCTGCCTCAGACCCAGGCCATGGCAGCACTGCAGTGCATTGAGCACATGCTTCCATTTCCCTGCCTGACTTAGAGCCTAATTAAGCACATGTGAGGAAGGGTGGGTTAAGGGAACATTTTCCAGGTAAGCAGCTGGGGTAACAGTAGGGATTTATCACTGTTTTGCTGTATTTTGCAATCCCAGCAGGTACTTCCATCTGTTTTCTCCACTGCCCTTGAGGTAACAGCTCTGACAGGTCTGATTCCTGCCTTCCCATGATGGCATTTTTGGGATGGGTCTCCTCCATGCAGTGTCCATGCCACACACCTGGCTGATGCTGGGGAGTGGGGGCTGGCCAGGCTGAGGTGTGGACACCTTCTCAACAGGATCTGGTGGCTGTGGTGCCAGCCTGGCACACACCTCACATCCTCCCACTCGCCCACGTGCCAACCCTTCTGGGCACCTGTCTCTGCTCCATTTCCTTCCACACCAGCAGCACTTTCTGACCACTTCTCTCCAAGAACTGGATGTATTTTCACTACCAAAGGAGCCTCCTTGCCTGGGTTTGACACCACTCTCCAGGAGTCAGCAGTTCCTGTGGTTTTATCAGGAGGTATCTAGGAAGCCACAAACCTCTACTGTGTGAAAACTGCTCGCACAGAGCACGCTGCTCCCCTGTTCTCCTCCCAGCACACAGGCCCACAGCCCAAGCTGCTCTGAAATCTCTTCCATGTGCCCTCCCATGCTTGGGAAGGAGAGGGGGGACAGATGCAGTGGCTGCCCTATCCCATTAGAATTCTTGGGGAACTCATGCTAAAATATTTGCTGATCTGTAAAACCAGCTGCATACACACATTTAATGGATGGGTCCAGTATTAATTCAGCTTGGCCAGCTCCATCCCGAGCAAGAACCTTTCCACTTGCAGCCTGTTGGATATGACAAGTGCTGTCATGTAGTCATTTCCAGTCTGTTGCCCTTTCTTCCTACAAAGACTGGATTTTCCCTCCCTGAGGAAGCAGGCAGTGCAGTTTTGGCACTGCTGCTGCAGCCCAGCATGGGCAGAAGGTTAAGACAGGTCTAAGAGAGGGACCTGACAGCAGCTGGACTGGTGAAGCTGAAGGCAACCACAGCTTGTCTTAGACCCCTGCGAGGCAGGGACAACCTTTAATCCTCTGTATTCACCACCCAGCGTGACACGAGCCCAGTCTGAGCCCTCAGGAAATAAAGAGCAGCAAATCACCCCATTTCACCAGCAGAGCCAGCTCACCTGGCTGTAACACTGCTCCTAAAAAAGCAGGTGAGGGTATGAATGACAATATCACACATCCTAAAGCCTGGTGCCGTGCACCAGCAATAAGCAGTCAGCTCCTCCAACTTCCCTTAAGGCGTTTTCCCCTCAAGTAACATACACCAGGCAACTACCAAGCCTGCAGAATTCTTAATATCACACACAAAATTCTGAGAAAAACAACATAAACTGCTGCGTGGTCTATCAAACCCCAGCCCTGTTTGTAATTGAAGGCAGCCTGAGCCAGGTAGATCGAAGAACTGGAAGTCACGCTCTGCTGACCAGCGCTGGACCGTGGCTCTTGCTTTGTTTCGCTCCTGGATGAATTCAACTCACAAAAAGGAATTACACTTTCATTGCTGGTTGGCTCAAAACAGAGACAGCACACGCACCTTGCAGTTTTACAGCCCCAGTGTCCTCACCACACACACCTGGTGGGAAAACAGCTCATTTCTGGCACAACAAGCAACTTCGGGAAGTGCCACGCAGCTCTTTAAAACATCTGACACTGAGGTTTATAAACTCAAACAGTGCAGTTAAAGCCTGAGTTTTCTACAGACATTTAAGCCAAAAACTCAAACATGAAGATCAGGAGTATTTTTAAGAAAGCTTTCCTTTTTGACCTCTGATTTTACGGCATGTGTACCTACTGTAAATTTTCGGCACACTGACTTTTATTTGTTTCATTCTCAGGGCAGTCGAATCTCCTGCTGGACAACATCACCACATTCCCAGTGACTCTGAAGCGTGATGTGAAGTTGATGGACACTCTTAAAGGAACAAGGCTTTCATGTCTGATAAGGAGCATACAAAAAAAATCCCAATTTCTATCTTGTGGTTTCTGTATTAAAGAATTGCTTAAGAGCTGACACTCCTGAAAATGAGGGGGGGGGGAAAGACAGTTTAAGGGGACAACTGCTATACTGAGCTAAGGGACAGCAAGCACAAAAAAAGTTGGTGCTTCTGTCTTTACAGAAAAAACAATAAATCTAGACCACAACAGTACAATACTTCAGAGAAGCCAATAACATTATACGGACCTAATTTCACGTAATTTTAAAAGCCAGAATTGAAGTACAACAACTTTATCCGTTGTTCACGTTTCAACATCAGTTTCTTCACCAGGAATCATTCACACAGCAGTTGAACACAGGCAACAGAAATTTAACTGCCCCTTATCCCAGATGATATTAAAGTGCTAAAAATGCTATCTGAGCATTACCTTAAAAATACACACACACACATACAGACACAGCATTCCTGTTACTCTGCATGGAACGGAGCAGGAGGAGCATGAGGAGTGAACTCCTGCCTAGGATGAGATATACAGAGGGGGAAAAAAAAGCATTTACCGTCTGGCACAGGCGAACTTAATTCGGAAACATTGTAAGATGGTAGCGGTGCCACTCTTGCCGAATGTTTCTTCATCCTCTGGAATTGCTCTCGCACTCAGGCGCTCAGTGTGGCTTTAGTCTGCATCGCCCTCAGTCCCGAGTACTACAGCACACACGGGGCTATGGCTGGTGGCTGGATGTTGTTCTGGAGATGCTGCAGGAGCCTATGAGTACTGATTTGCTGTTTCCCTGGGAAACCATTTGCAACACGTTCAAACAATGCTTGACCTCCGCCAACACTTCTCTTTCATTCAATTGTTGAGCGCGGTAGATAAAATATAAATATATCAGCGGTGGCGCCTCGCGAACTCGAAACCGTGGCAGCCCCTTTGCAGGAAATTGGGATTTCACATCAAATCCCTGCGCTGTGCTGGCAATGCAGGCAGGAGATTTCTCAGACAACTGCAAGGGAATTATGCAATGCAATTTTCTGGTTCCTTACCCTGTGACAATACACGGATGATTACAGTAATTATTTTAAGTAAACTCTGAATAATGGGACTCCTATAGAGGTGCTAAATCAGGAGTGCCTTGGGCAAAAGAACAGGTGACATCCAGGTCTGTGTCTGATAATAAAGCACTGGCATTGCAGGAGGCTCTTCTAACACTCTACAAAAATTGTCACAACCAAGATAGATATAGAAATATATATATATATGTAGGCTATGGCTGGTCTACATTTCTTCCTCACTTCCCTTGAGACAGCCAGGACATGTTTTGTCCCTCTTTCCCTGACACCTTCTCTCTCTTCTACTTCCTTATTATTACTATTAATATTTTGGGAAGTTGTTCACTTGGAGCAATGGAAAAGTTTCACTGAGTGAACCAGTGTCAACCCACACAACTTCTGGAACTCTTAGAAGATCCCATCCCCTTGTGTAACCAGCATTGTGCTGGAAGCTTCCTTTGCCAGAAGTGGTTACTGACATCTCTAAAGAGCCCTGGCTCCAGAGCTCTTCACCAAGAGATTAACTATCAAGTCTTATCCAAGAATTTAACCATTTATATTCAAGGTGTTTGCTACAGGAACAATGGGAAATAAAAAGGGAAAGACGAAAAAGGCAGCTTAGCTCTATCAGAATCTGCTGGCAAAGTTGCTGAATTTTTAAGGACACTAGTATAGACCTTTTATCTTTGGTCTTTGTGCTTTTGCAGCAGCTGAGAGTGGAGATTCTTGGCCTGGGGCTTGGTCCTTCTTTCCCCACTGTCCCACCAAAGAGAGAGAAGCCACTGGCTATAGGGAAGGCCAAAGTAGTTTGAAAAGGATGAAGGATTGCTGGGCTAGATTTTCCATCTTGGGCTTCCTCAGGCACGGTGCTGGAATCTCACAGGTTTTACACAGCAATGTGTTGTGGCTGGGGTAAGTGTGCAAGGACTGGTCCCTTCCCCAGCCCTTAAGGAGGAGAGGAGAGGAAGCAGAGTCACAGCTGGATCATCCTTTGGAGGCAGCCACAGAAGAGGCTGGCACATGGGGAGAACTGTTCTGCGGCATCCTCATGGAAGAGGCAGCTTGTGACTCCACTGTACCCGGAGGGGTAGGAAGGGATTCTTGGGTCCTTGGAGCAACCAAGCAGGACATGATCACTTGAT
Source organism: Picathartes gymnocephalus (assembly GCA_013390045.1). Classification (NCBI taxonomy): domain Eukaryota; kingdom Metazoa; phylum Chordata; class Aves; order Passeriformes; family Picathartidae; genus Picathartes; species Picathartes gymnocephalus. Next base: position 561,082 of record WEKY01037924.1, on the reverse strand, counting down.
CTTGACCAGCACATTCCTCTGAAGCTGCTCTCTTGTCCCTCTTTGGGGACTGAGTGGCCTCATTTTCTATTGGGGCACAGCGACACAGTAGTGAAGAGACAGTGCTTAACCCTATGGAAAAGGGGGAGAAAGTACCTCATCCCAGTGCCACAGCCATCCCACCCCGTGGGACACATCATGGAGGGAGTACAGGGAACAGAAATGGTTACAGCTGCCTGGTTTTCCAGCCAGCACGTCCCCTCCTGAAAGGCTTGGAGATCTCCTTTAGCATCTTCAATATGTCCCTGGTGACTCACAAGGCTCTCCACCATGACAGTCTATTTCAAAGCATCAACTGCACTGCCTAGAGCTAACTGGCTTTTACTGCTTATCTGCATGCAGAGGATTTCCAGCACTGTGTAACAACCACTATTCCAAAGGAAATTATCTTCCCAATTTGCAGAAGGAATTTTATTCTCCTGTCCAAAGTGCTGAGAGTCAGCAGAGTATGTGATAGAGTAATCACCAGTCAAGTAATTGCTGGCTCCACAATCACAAGGCTCCCTATTAATACATGTCTGGCCCTTCAGCATTTATATAATATAAACAACATAATAATATAACACAGAGATTGCTTTTAGCAAACCATTTCTGCAAATAGGGTTTATAATGGAATCATTAACGAACCTTAACAATGGTGAGGATGAAACGCATGAGACAATGTCAGGCAATTCCAGACATTTCTTTCAGACAATTTCAGCACTAACGGCAGAACGTGACTGAATCTAAGAGTTGCTGCCTTTTCTTACTCAAAGGAGAATCAGCCATTGTTTCAACACTAAGTCAGAAGCCAAATTCAACTCCTCAAAGCAATCTTACAAATCTCTCCCCCAGCCATCTCTGCTTCCTACAACAATTACACAAGAAATGAAGAAGAGACAAAACTGCTTAAAACTATGTGGAATTGATACTTAGAATTTCCATCAAAGTTTGCAGTTCTAAAAGCATCAGCTTCTCTGGCTACACAAGCCATCTGTTTCTGCTCCTGCATTTCTGATCCTTCCTCTGTGCTCTCTCTCTCTGCTCTACATGTGACGAATAAAAGAGCAAAATAATATGGAGTGGAAGAGAGAGAAGGAAGCTCTGTCCCTCTCTCCAATCCATCCACAAGTGCAGTGTGATGACTGATTTACCAGCATGGCAAAACAGTTACTCTAAGTAACTACTGCAAGACTAAAAGTCAACATAAAATCTGCAGGTCTGTGTCACTTCACTCACCTCATTTTTGTGCCAGGCACCACAGTGGGAAAATATGGGGGTTTCCCTCCAGAATTCAAGACTAAACTAAGTTTCCGGGTACGTTTAAAACAGTTCCCTGTATGTTGTTGCTTGCTTCAAGTTCTGTGCCTTCAGCCTGGAACATGTTAAAATTTTCTTATTCTCAGGGAGTGGAAGCAGTGTGATGTTCCTCACAATAAATAATAAATTATAACAGACTCTGGAGCACAAGTCTGATGAGGAGCAGCTTAGGGAGCTAGAGGAGGCTCAGCCTGGAGAAAAGGAGGCTCAGGGGGGACCTGGCTCTCCACAACTCCCAGACAGCAGGGTGCAGCCAGGTGGGGCTCAGGCTCTGCTCCCACGAAACAGGGACAGGACAAGAGGAAATGACCTCAGGTTCAGCCAGGGGAAATTTAGATTGGATATTAGGAAAGATTTCTTCATGGGAAGACTTGTCAAGCCCTGGAACAGGCTGCCCAGGACAAGATCTCCTGAGGGATTTAAAAGACATGTGGATGTGATACCTGGGGACATGGGTTAGTGATGAGCTTGGCAGTACTGGGGGAATGGTTGAACTCAGTGATCTTAGAGGTGTTTTCCAATCAAAATGATTCTACCATCAAACTAGTTATCCAATTATTTTCCCTCAGGAGTCCCTATTTGTCAAGGAAGCCTGCAGTGTGAATCACAGCAGGGTAACTACACTGTGTAAACGATAACACAGGCTGCAGGCTTACACCCTCCACACCTGCTCCCAATTAAGGCAAAAACTGATGGGACACTCACCAGCACTCAGGAGACAGACCAGCACCAGCTTTATTATAAAAGGAAATCACAGAATAAGGTGTGTCTCAGGACAGATTCCTTATCCCAGCCAGGAGTCCCTGTGGCTGGAGGTCTCTGAGCCACATCCCGCTCGCTTCTCACCGCCCTTCCTGAGCTCCGGTGCCTCCTGCCCCCTCTCCATGCTACCTTTCTCCTCCTTCCCCTCTGTTCTCCCACAGCAGCCTCTGTCCCTGGGCTCAGTAAATATTCATCCAGACAAGGGCAGGGTGCAGCTGCAAGCTTGCTGACTCACTAACCAGACAGCAAACCAGCCCTGGCAGTGGAGTCAGGACTGGGAGTGCTGAATCACATCCACTAACAAGCCCTGCACGCTCCCAGCACAGAGGGGCTGATGCTGTCAAAACACGCTCTGCTCCTTGGCTTACCCCAGCTCTGCTGGCGCTAGTTGGTTATACATATTTTAAGGACCTACTGCAAAAGGAAAGGTTATTTACTCTTCTCACTGAAGCTGCAATCATAGTTGGAGTTGAACTCCAGGCAACCACAGGTTTCTCCCATCCAGAGAAGATGACAAGTGTGGTATAACACACCCAGGGAGGGCAAAACATCACTGCTGAAGGAAAACAGCTGCACAAGTACATGGAACACTGAATTTCCATTTTGGTAATGGGATCCATCTCACTGGACTTTGGATGCCAAAGTTTGAACCAGCCATACCAACATCTCCAGAAAGTGAGTGGTGGGAAACTGGTGACATTAGAAAACAATTAACAGCCTCTTAATTAACAGCCTCTTCTCTTACAGGTGTATTATAACCTGATATTAGTAACTCGGAAGGCACCCACTTCTTCCCCCGGGCTATGACGGCAGTAATCTGATTTGTTCCCACCTGGTCATAGGGCTTTTAGACACCCTGGGTAGGGCAGATGTTTCGGATGGGAAGCACAGTGTGTGAATGCCTGATAAAGACATGAAAGTGTTTCTTTGACTTTAACTGATTTTAGAACAGGCCTCAGATCCAAAACTGTGCTGTTTGTTGGTGTTGAACACCACTAGCTACAAGATACATCTAAAATCCACTTTGCATATGTCCCTGCAGTTGACAGGTCAGTCCATTCCCAATCACTAGACTGTAAGACTCTCATAAATATGGTTTTTATTGGCTCTTCCAGGCTGAGCATGTGTTTTAGGATGACAAGCTAAAAGGCCATTATCAAGTTCATTTTATCCTGCTGGAATACAAATTAGATGCAAGATGCAGAAGAGACAAACAGTCAAACTGAGATCAAAACAGACGTATCCTACAAAGGAATTTTTATGTACAGCAAAGTCAAGACTTCAGCTTGAACTTCTACTTGCTTCAAGCAAAATCAGAAACATGCAGCAAATGCTACTTGATTCAAACAATTCAACCCAAAACAACTTCCAAGGCTCACTGAGAAAAGAGCCCTTCACCTCACTGCTGAGCCCGGTCACGTTAAATGGATTTTAAAGAATCAAAATCTGAATTACTTACTCTGTCTGAACTCTCACGGGCTTAAAACCTGTTGGATATCCCTGCTCAGCAACTAAGAATATCAGCAAAGCATTTGATTGCCAGGCAGGGGAGGGTCCTGCAGCCCCAGCAGTGTGTGCCACAATCACGTGGGGTGGGCAGGACTGCTCACACCTTCTCCCTCAGTGGTGCCCTCAATCCCACTGTCCATGCCACCAAAGATGCTAAACCAGACCCAAAACTGACCCCTCACAAGCAGCTATGATTTAATTGAGAATGTTCACACTGAAGGCACATTAGAGTCTCCTGTGTTTTGTTCACTGAGGCAAAACTGAACTTTATCCAGAATTCCCTGTATTTCGCAAATGCCAAGAAGTAGAGTAACTCTCTAAAATCTCACCTAATGACTTCAAGAAATACCTACTAAACCTGAAGAAATTTTAATACCCTTGGGGTTTGCATGTTTGTACACTGATCTCTGGTTCGTGTTAACATGGGTTGCTATTTTCAGTAAATCAGCCCAAGAACTCACTCTTTTAATACTCACCCTGATTTTGTAACAGAAAAACACAATGTGATCTATTATTCCCTAGCAGGCAAGTCCCAGAAATAACATAAACAGCACCAGTTAAACATCACTCCAAGATGAAAATGGGAAGATGTGCAGTGGTGCTGCAGGACAGCGGCTCCCACACCACTGAAACCAGTGCAAACCACCCACAGCACCCACAGCTAGTGGTCTCTTGGCTACTGATCCCATGGAGTGGCTACCTAGAACAGAGGCTAGGCAAGATTAAAGGCCTTCAACAGATACACCTTGGGCAGTCAAGGCCTTCCAGAGGCTACACCCAAGATGGATGATGGTCACAAGTTTTTCAGACAATTTTAAGTTTGGTCCATTTACATATCAGGGATTAATCCTCCAATTACGGCTTCAGGTAATGAAGTCATACCCCCTCAGTTTGCTCCCCTCCTTAACTCACTTTTGTTTTTTCTTTTCGGGGCCTAAGGCAGTGGAGTGTCCTTGGATTTCAGGCCTAGACGGATTGTTTTGTCTGCCCAAAATGTGACTCTGGTTAACCACACTTTATATGGACTTTAGAGTTATGCACTAATGCAGTACAGGATTTGAAAAATATAAAAGCTAAAATCCTAAGGCATCACTACCAGTGGCCAGGTCCTCTGTCACAGAATGGTTTGGGTTGGAAGGGAACCTTTAAATCTCATCCAGTCCAATCCCCTGCAATGAGCAGAGACATCCTTCAACTGCATCCTTCAACTGCATCAACCACATCACATGGTGCCTCAGCCTAATGGAAGCCCTGCCTTGACCCTGCTTTGTCCAGCTCCTTCCCCTCTGCCTCTGGGCCTAAGAACATAAACAAAGCAAATCCAAAATATCTGATGATTCCTCCCCACCTCCCTCCACAAGCACTCAAATGACTTGGAAGGAGCAACATCTTCTGCTACAGTGCTTTCAGAAAGCTTTTTATTTACTACGTGATTTTATAGACCTGACAACCAGAGTGTCCCTGGGCAGCTCAAGGATTAAAGTTTCAATTAAAATAAACCTCAGATTTTCCTTAATCATGCAAATTTTGAAACATAAGCCACCCACCCGCAAGGATCAGGAGGTACAAGCTGATGTTTCCAGAGCTGGCAAAGCAGCTTCTTAGGCCTTTTATTCTGCTGGAATATGGAAATATCATACAACAAGAAATATTAAACTTTTAATGCAATTAAAGATGGAAGGAAAAAATATTATTTGTGGGCATGGAGAGCAGTTCTTCAATTTTAATAAAAGTCATTCAGTGTTTCATGGAAACAACAGATGTATCAACTTTGATGCATCTTCAATATTTTGCTGTTGTAAGAAAAAAAATATGGATGGACTTCAAGCAATCCAGTTTAGTGGAAGGTGTCCCTGCCTATGGCAGGGGGTTGGAATGAGATGAGCTTTAATGTCACTGATGACCCAAACCATTCTGTGATTCTTTAATTCCAGGTTGACAAAAATATTAAAAGTTAGCTCCAGCATTAGAAACTCATTCATATTTATAGAAGAATCAGAAGGAAAAGGAAGTCGCTCAATGAAAAACCAACAAGGAAATTTTTCCTTCAAGAGGAACTTTATTTCATGCACACACTGTTACTGGCCTCAGAGCTTCTGCCAGGCTGGATGGATCCTGATGTTCTAATCGTGAAACACCAAGACAAAATATGTTTAGTATTCAATCATAATTTCAGCTTAGTGGCTTTACACACAGCCAGGCATGGTGAAGAGCAAGAACCTCATAGGGAACACACAGAAATCTCACCTGGAGCATGCACAGACCTCGTTTGAGAAAGCAGAGCTCACCAGACTCCCTACAACCCACCCCACCTGCTCGAGGTGGAAGGATTTAGGTGACCTTTAAGGTCCCTTCCAATCTAAACCATTCTCTGGTTCTGTGATCTGATCATCTGAGAACCAGTGATGGCAAAATGGCAAGGCCACGAGCTTCTGAAAAATTACCAGACTGCATTTCAAACTCTTTCCACATTTAAGAGTTTAGGAGAAAGGTCCCTACTTCACCCTGGCCACTCTGAAACTCCCTGGCAGTAAAATACAGCCCAAGCAGACAACCAGTGCTCAGTATGCTCAATAACAAAGCATAAATCGAGTATCCATTCCAAATATGCAATATAGCCTTTCCAGACAGGATAATAAAATCAGACGCCCAAAACTTCTATTGTGTTTTTTTCTTCCCAAGGAAAACAGCTTAGATGTAATTGCATGCCAGATAATTATTTGCCTTCCCAATGTTTTATTAACAAAGCTGCCAGGAGTGAAATAAGCTGTCTCCATTTTCTGGTTCTGCAATTATGAAGTGCCTCTTTTTTACCACAAGAGAGCATTTGAGTTGAGAAAACTTCTATTTTGTGCTTGTCATCCTGATTGTGGAGCGTGTCAGCGTGATAGTAAATCACTCCTCATATTTGCTATCTTTAGGGGAGCAGGCAGTTAATTAGATTTCTTAGGGCTTCTTTCAATACCATAAATCAGAATTGCATAGCAGGCTAGGAATCCAGGGGCTGGCCAGTCCCAAAATTTAGCCACCAGTATGTTCCTGTCTAGGCAGGTTCTGTGGTAGGGGTAGGAACTTCCTCATCCAACACTGCAACCCCAACCACTCCAGATGGCATCAGAAAGTTCCTTGGATGAAGAAACAGAAATAATTTTTAGGAAAAATTACAACATAAGATGAAGTTTGTTGGCATGTTAGTGGTGCTCCATTACATTTCCCAGCCCTTCTGACTTTAAAGGCTGGGTGCAGAACTCCCAGAGCTTTTGAAGCAGGATCTGAAGCTTCAGCAAAGATGTGAAAATGGACCAGAGCGATCAGAAATCTTAAAAAAAACCCAGAAAACACTGAGTGAGTGTGAGTGGGGTCAAACAACTTCAACGCAACAGAGGGGAGACCGAAGATCAGAGAATGGTTTGAGCTGAAAGGGACCTTAAAGATCATCTGGTTCCAGCCATCTTCATGTGCGTTTTCCTGCCCAAAAGAAAGGATTCATTAGGCATGTCCATGCAGACAAGGCCAGGACCAAGAGGATTTAATTGCATTAACAAGAAGGTCAGCTGTTCCACAAGGAGCACAGTGAACCACTAAATGAGATGACGTCAGGCAGGAAATTCCCATTGCTGGAAGATTTTCAGACCAGGCTGCCCGGGATGGATGAAGTGGAGTTGAACAGCTCAGAGCACGGGGACAGAGCAGGTCCATTTCCAAAGAGCTGTCACTGGCACAGCTGCCCAGGGAACTGGTGGCATCACTGGCCCTGGAGGGATTTAAAAGTAGTGTGGATGTGGCACTTGGGGACATGGGTTAGCGGTGGGTTGGCATTTCTGAGGGAACAGCTGGACTGGAGGATCTTGGAGGTATTTTCCAACCTAAATCACTCTGTGACTCTGTGACTCACTCAACTTGTATTCACGGAGCTAATAACAAAGAGGTGCTAATAATAAACACCAGCTATTATTACCTGGGCTGACAAGAAAAATGAGGGTGAAGGGAGCCTGCTGAGAGCTCAGAACGGGTGTCAGAAATAGGATGTTCTGCAGAATTCCCAGATAAGCATCCCACCACTGCATTCAAATCACTGCAGGTGGTGTTTTCCAATCTCTGTAGAACAGGGAATGCAAGACCACTGTTAAGGACAGGCAGGAAATGTTAGAAAAGCTGTCAGCGAGTACCATTTATTACTCATTATTTCTATGTCTTCTTTTGAAGGAATGGATACCTGAAAGTCAAAACAGCCTCACACCCACCAGCACCAGACACTCGATTACAGAAGATTCCCGAGGCAAATATGAAGTCTTGGGAAAGGCTCTTATGGCAGAGCATCAGGGATTCACAGGAGAGGACACAAGCACTGTGTCCCAGGCTGACACTGAACACACAGAGTTGTAGCTTTTGAAGGAAAACAGAGTGACCAAACCCCGATTCAATGGCTGGTTCTGTTTAAGGCTTTACAGTAAGATTAATTTTCAGTAGCTCTTGGGAGTTAAACATAAAATCTCCGACCCCTTGGTTTCTGCTATTTTATTCTAAAGTATTTTAATTTTTCATTTTAAGTGCTGATCTAATGCAAGGGTGCCTTTGCTCCTGCAAAATTCCAGCTACATCAATTTACTGATGGTGAAATAACAGCCCAAAATCTCAGCTGCAAGACATCAGCCCTACTCCACCACAGCCAGGCCTTAGAGTTAGAAGTTAAATAACTGTGGTTATAAAGGCTCAGCACAAAACGTTTTCCAGCACTCACAGAGCCCTCTGAAGTCTGTGATCTGAGTGTTAAAGTCCATCTGCACTCATCAGGAGGGGTACCATGGAGGATGTTCATGTGTCCATCAGAGAGAGATCCCATGTGAGTCTAATTCCCGCTCTTTTTTTGCCCCTCATAATTTGGGTCCACCTTTTTGACAAAAAAAAAAAAAACAAAAAAACCCCAGATGACAAATCCAGCTAGTAGCAGCCTGAACATAACCAGTGCTGCAATTCAAGAGAATTCTTTTGAACAATAGCAACTTTTTGAATTTTCTACGAGAAATTCTCTATGAATTCTTTTTAAAAGAAGTAAAACCCTAGCACTATAGAAATTAAAAATCTGGGTACTCCAAATCCAGAAATCTCCAACCCATTGTGAGTGTTTCTTGTCTAATCTTCATATAATCCTCCTTAATACCTTTCAGTGTAAATCTCTGCTACGTGCAACATCTTATTAGCAAGACAATGAAGATAACACAAGAGAAGTCACTGAGCAGCATTAGGGGATTAAGGGAGGATTAAACGGTCGTGACACAAAGAAAATGTCGAAGCTGAGTGTTCACCATAATTAGTCTGGTTCCTCATGCTCTCTCTCCCTGGGTCAATTACTCCAGTCTCTGGATTGTCCTGCTGGACTGTGCTCGGGGTGGTGGGAGCAGACAGGACTCAGACATTGTCTCATGACTGGTGATGGTTTTCCAGTGTGAGAGAGGGACACGGACTCTGTTCTAAACACACATGAAAAGCTGAGTGAGGAGAGGAGATTTAGATTGGATTTTAAGAAGAAATTGTTCCCTGTGAGGGTGGTGAGGCACTGGCACAGGGTGCCCACAGAAGTTGTGGCTGCCCCAAGACTGGGAATGTTCCCAGTCCACGTTGGATGTGGCTTCAAGCAGCCTGGGATAGTGGAAGGTGTCCCTGCCCGTGGCAGGGGTTGGAATTGGATGGTCTAGAAAAGTTCATTCCAACCCAAACCATTCTGTGATATAGATCAGAAATTGGGTAGTAAAAGTGAAACGGGCTTTTCCTGGAGAGATCCTGCATTTCTTGAGGAGGATGATACTTGTTAGTAATGTGGTTTTATGGGTACCTGAAATGTCTCTTTCCCAGAGAGGAACTGGCAGCCCCATGCACAACAAAACTCTTCCAGGGGTACCTGGACAGCTCACACTCCCCACAGACATCCCCACCCTGGGCTGGGGAAGCAGGCACACCTCCACAATGACAGTGGAGGCCCAGTCAGACCAGCTTTACCTGGTGGAAATGGGAAGTATTTTTATGAAAATTCTCCTCAGGTCCTCAGGGCACCTACAGAACTGAGTGATGCTTCCAAACAAGGTGGTTCTAAGTGAAACTGTTCCCAACAAGGGGACCCCTGAGATCCCTGCTGCCTCCCAGTTCCCAGGGGAGGGATGTACCCCTGCTTTCACTGGCTTCCCAAGCAAGGCTTTGCAGGAGCTGAGATCTGCACCAGCAAGATCCAGCAGCCACTCACAGCCTTGAAAGGCCAGTGCATTCTACCCTTTTAAAAATCCATCCTTAAACTGAAATAAATTCTTACTCAGTACTTAAAATCAAGCCTATTTACTGCCACAGAGCACAGTATTGATCTGGCCCTGGTTTAACTTGTCAGAGGTAAATCAGAGTCCGTGGCAGGATCCTGTGAAGTTATTGAAAAGCTCATCTCTTTTTAGGGAAGGAGCTGTGCTATCAGGACCTCAACAATTAATCTGGCACCCAAGCGTTCCCTTACATCCCCTGCTAACTACTGGCACCTTCAAGCCCAAAATGACCCTCTGCTCACATTACCTGAGTGCCATGGATTATCAGTGGGCAGGAATGGGCAGGTGAGGCCAGAGCAGGCCAAGTACACATTCCCTGAGAGGCTCAGCAGGGGAAACACAGCTTTCCACAGCCTTTGGGACAGAGTCGCTCACTCAGCTCATATCTCTAAATACCTAAGGAGGGGCTGCCCCTTTTTCCCAAAATCTGTCAGCACCTGGAATCCATGTCAAGGAAAAGACAGGGTTTTTAAAGACTTTTTTTCTTCCCCCTGATGACTGCCTGGCAATGTTTTGCTCCAGCCATGCAACAAATCAGAGCACAACAGCTGATTTCTGAAAAGGCACCACATCCGGCACCAAAAAGTGCACAAAAGGACTCCTCCCAGTAAGTGCTGTTTGGGGGACAGAGAAAGCATGATTAATCATAGAATAACAGAATCATAAAGTCACTAAGGTTGGGAAAGACCTCAAAGATCTTCAGGACCAGAATCACCACGCTCACCACTAAACCCTGTCCACAGGTGCCACATCCACACGTTTTTTGAGTATTTTCAGGGATGGTGATTCCACCCCTGCCCTGAGCAGCCTGTTCCAAATCCTGACCACCAATTCAATGAAGAATTTTTCCTAATACCCAACTTAAATATCCCTTGGGACAACTTGAGGCCATTTCCTCTGGTCCTGCCACTTGTTAAGTGGCAGAAGGGACCAACCCCCACCCGGCTACACCCTCCTGTCAGGAAGCAGCACTCCAGGGATAATGGGAATGCAGCAATATGGTGAAGAGGCCCTGGAAGAGCACACAGACTCTTCTGCTCCTTACAGATGTGTCTTGACAGCAAGAAAACCTTGCATTAGTTTTTCATGCACGTAAAATGCCTGTAGGCCTCTCTCTGCAGGAACTTGGTACAAATGCAGATTCCTGGCAGGCTCAGTCACTGAACACACTTTTTAGTCTCTCCACCAAAACTTCAAGAGCATGGGGAAAAAAAAAGGAAAAAGGGAAAAACAGATCTCCATGTGTCAAGACTCCCCAGCTTGCAGGCTTGCACTGCTGCAGCTCACCCAGAGACTCAGATCTGTATTTAGTGGGCACAAAAACTGCTCTAATGATCCAGAGCACCCAGTGAACTTACCCTGAGGACCTCCAAGTCACCCTGTTCTGCTCTAGCTCTGTTACAAGTGGAGCTGGCTGACCTCCCTCACACCATGCTCTCATTTGAACAGCAGCTTTGCCCTCAGGGATTGTCCCCACACCGGTATTTTGAACCAGTTTTAAGCTGTGATCTGCCACCTGGGATGGTTTTCCCTGCTCCCAGGAATCCTATTCCAGGAGAGCTTCTCCAGCTCTCCTCTCCTGAGGTCTGAAGCAACTCAGCATTAACTTACCTAATTACTGCAAAGGACATTGCAGAGGGTTTCATTCCACTTGTTCTTTCACCAATCCTTTCTCTTTTATGTATTCCCCTGTCCCCTGCCCTTTCCACTGTGGGATTTGGGGTGTTTAACATGACTCTCCTGGACACCAAAAGCAATACAAAGAAGTCTAGAAGAATCTGGGATTGCTCCAACCCAGGTGCAGCATCTTGCACTTGGTCTTGTTAAACTGTGTGAGATTTCCCTGCCTGGATCAGGCATCCTCAGAACTGAGGACTGGTGTTGAGCTGGGCTCTTGACACGGGCAAAAGGAAAGTTGTTTTGAAACTGATCCCCAAACGACCTTGTGATGGCTTTGCTGGGGTAAGAGGGGAGCTGAAAAACAGGACAAGAACAAGTGGGTAAGCATGCACAGCCCAGCCCTTTGGCATCATGGACTAAGTTTAGAAACTGATCATGAAACTTAGCCCTCATTCCTTCCAGAGGAGCACAAGCTCCTGAGTTTCAGGCTCAGGAACTCCTGGTCCTCACCAGACAAGATCCACCCTGAAGGATCTCAGAAGGAGCAGCAGGAGGGGGCTAGCACCTGAGGAAACTTTCAGAAATCCCATAAGCCAAATTCAGCTTTAACCTCCTCTTTTTGTAATCCCTGTTTGCTTAAAGTATCTATGTAAACACTCTTCCCAAAGAGGGAAAAGCTGTGTTGGGAGAGGGCTTGGGAAATGCAGACTGAAGCAGCTGCTCTTCCTCCAGCAGAGCTCGGAGCAGTGGAACAGGATGCCAAGTACTTGTCTTGGCATATCAGCACACAGAAGGCTTGGAAGGAGAACTAGGAGGCTCTTGAGCTAACAAAGAAAACTTGTTTTGGATGCTCTGCATGCAAACCTCTTTCTGCGTGATACTCTGTGTATGTTCAGGTTTTGTACAGCAGAGCCCTGGGTTACACAGCTGCAAATGGAGACATGCAGCAACCACATCCTCTGAGGCTTTTAATCATCCTCTACCTGTGCCTTCCTAACCAGGGGAAGGTTTGTAATTTAATTACAAAAGCACAGCTGCCAGAAACACAGTCAAAAGCCCAGAACTGTTTTTCGTGGTGGCAGGTAAAGCAAGTATTTCTCTTTGCAGTGTCAACAAGCATCCATCAAACTGGCCCCTCTTCCCTTCCCGCTCCAGCTGCAGCTCCCTCTTATTCTGCTCCCAGGAAATCCACATATGGGGTTTTTTCCTAAAGCACAAAGCAAATTGAAAGACCAAAGTGATGTCAGCACTCTGGTGAGATCTGGCCATTTCTTCCACTTGCAGAGCCTGTTTTCTCAACTTATCCCAGAGCAAGATGAACCCATAAGGAGACTCCAGCAGAACAAATTCATCACCTCCCTTGATGATGCTCTGTTGAATGAGCTGCCTCAGCATGGGTAAAGGAGCCACAGGGGCCACTCTTTGATGATCTTCCTACTGTGTTTCTAGAAATTCCTAAACTAGAGAAGATTAATTGTTTCCTGGCCCATTTCCCAAGGCCTGCCTGGCTCGGCAGCCTTGGAAGTGTGAAGGTGAGGGCAGGCTGCAGAGCTGCTGAGCAATCCATCCTTTGGTGCTCAAAACCAGCCTGAAAAGCACCAGGCAGGGTTCCCAGACCAACCCAGTTTCTCTGAGCTTCAACACATGGCACTGGCCACAGCAGAGTCAGAGCATGGCACATGCTTCCTGTGTCCCCAGCCAGGGACAGCAGCAGTGATTTAGGTGACACCAGTGAATTCCTCCACCCCTGGAACGAAAAACACAGAGCTGCTGTTTCCCCCAGCAATAACAGCTGTATTTTGGTTGTTTTGCAGCAGGGGAGCAGCTCCCTGGTACAGAAAGCAATCCATATGAAAATCTGCACCTCTGAAGTATTTCCCTTTGCACTGGTGCAGCACTGGCTGAAAACTGTGATTTCAATTAGCTTAATCACTGGGGTAATGCCCAGATGTTGCACACTCTTAAAACACAAACTGCAGCACCCTCCAGCTGAGTGCATTTTCAGGCGCACAACCAAGCTGTCCCTGTTCTGATTTTCATCAGTTCATCGATTGCCAAAAATCAAAGGCCAGGAATTCTCTCTGTGGGCATTTCCAGTTGTGCTCATTAGTGTGGTAACTCAGTGCTACACACTCAGCTGGACAATTTGATTTGAGCTGAAGACTAACCCAGCAGCCACCATGATATACCCACAGCTATAATTTTCCATTTGCCTAAAAAAATTCTCACTCAGGCTTCTGACTGAATTCTTGTTGTATTCCATGGACAGCAACGCTTTCAATGACTGCAGGAGAATGGAGCTGGCACCACTTTAGGACAATTACAGGGAGACAAAGTTCTGTGGTTACTCCAGCCATAACTCACCAGGAACATTCCTGCAGCGGATCTGCAGATAATTCCCTTTCAGCAATGCTCAGATCAGGGTAACAATTCCAGCCTGTGACCACATTTCAGAGTGAAATGCTGGCTGTGAGTTCAAGAACTTGCAATCTGTCACCAGAGGGATGTGAGTCCACAATCACCCATTGAAAATCTCATGTTACCCCCTTATACACAAGAACCTCCCTCCCCAAATCCCCCACTTCACTCTGCTGCTTGATAAGAGACTGACCTGGAACAAGCTTCCAACCTGTCCATGCCTTAATCTCTCCACTGATAACTCAGTGGTGGAGATCAGGCTCTTCCATCCATGCCCAGGACCCAAATATAAAAGTGACCTGATTTCCAGGAGTCCTGAGCATCACCAATCCCCATTGAAATCAAGGATAACAACAGGATTCAGCACCTCGGGAAACGAGGACAGGCACACTCTGAGGTGCCTGGGCACAGATTTAGAAGCGCGGTTGAAAATCTGGCCTGCTAATTTTACTTTCCAACAAACTGCTTCTTATTTATAGCTCAGACTGTAACAAGTATAGCACGTAGTATCCACCCAGGAACTGGGGTGAAAGGCAAGAATGAGGACAAAAATGCAAGAGGTGTTTAAGAGAGCTTTAAAGAAGAGAGGGGGAGGGAAAGCAGCAATTTTGTTCAAGTGAAAATACACTGAACGTTTGAGAAGAAGCACAGTGGAACACACAGGACAGAGAATGGACCAATGGTCGAGGGATGCAGAGCTCCAGACCACCTGAAAATGTGAGCAGTGCTATTATCCAGAAAAGGAAGTTGAGACAGGGAATATGGAAACTGGGTATCTGCAGAGTACCAAGCACTGGTGATAGCCCTGGGCTCGCCCAGCAGCTGATCTGAAGCCTTCAGGAAGCTCTGCTGATGGAACTGATGCTTACAGAGCTTCACATAATGCAAATTTTAAAGGATTGACTATTTATGACATGGAATTACAGCCAGGTGTAATTTAAAATAAACAGGAAGGAAAAAGCAGTGAAGCTCAACACTTGAACAGCAGGTGCAATTCCACATATCTAACTCTTATCTCCACAATATCAACAGATTCAGGAACAACCAGAATTTAGGTTGAAAAAGAATTCTAAATCATCCAAGTGTTAACCATCTATTATTTTTAATCTGTATTCCCTGAGGAAGATGTTTTCCCTTCCAACTTCCTCTCCAGATCGCTTAGGGTTAACCAGTAGCAAAGCCACCCTGGAAGTGCAAGCACAGCAGATGCCCCGTCTGCCTTTCCAGAGGCTCCTGCGCTCCCCAGGTTCCTCCTCCTGCCCCTTCACAGGTGTTCCACGCCTGGGGGAACCCTGCAGCTTCTCAGGAGAGTCCATAGCTCCCTCTTGTGTCACCAAGGCTGGCACTTGCACCTGTGCACTCTCTGGCCACCCTCTGCACCTGGACACCTGGAGCCCTGACCTCCGAGCACAAACACCCCTCCTGCACCACAGATTCCCTGGAAACCTGCAGGATCTCCAGCTCAAGCTGCAGTCTCCTGTTTTTCTTGCCTCCTGCTCTCACAAGATGCTTTTCAGGCTGCAAGGTCGTGGATCAGCATCTCCAGGCAGTGCCAAAGGGAGCAGGATGAAGTCAGCTTCCTACTGCTCTGGGGCAGACACTGGATATATTTGTATCTGGATATGGTTGCAGGAAGACAGGAAGAGTCTGCAGTGACATATTGCTGTAATTCAGCACCTGATGAAGCAGCTGGGCTTGGGTTTGCAAAGTACATTTGAAGCCAGTCTTGGAGAATAGTGTTTCTTACAGCTTATGGGCCTAAATTATTCATTATTCCAAAGAAAAGAGCAAGTAAAAATAATATTTTAAGAGCTAGGAACAAATTCAGAGAGAGAGAGAGAAATCAAAGGTGCCCAAAACAACCTCATATGAAAGAAAAAGTGCTAATTATCCCGCTTTTTGCAGCATAGAGCTGTCAGATTGCCTGACCATAGCTACACAACAACAGTGTATTTTCGCTGGCTCTCCTTCAGTGAGGCTTTTCACACACACACACACACAGACTGTCCCTTTCTAATATCCCTCTTCAGATCCAGAGGATGTGAAGGACCAGCTGAATCATAGCCAAGATGCATTTGTATCCATTTTTGCCCATCTCCTCTCAATTTAGAGCACCAACCAAGTGTTACCAGAATGTATTGCCTGGAATTATGTTGTTGTTGAAAGGCAGCAACAGAAAGAAAAGTGATTTATAGGCTGAGCTGTTCTTCAGTGAGCAGACTGACTCTGATGGATATTAACCAGCTATGAGTCACCATCGAAGGAAACTCTCTGAATCACCTGGCCACACAGGTAAGGAACCCTGCAGCAGGAACTCCTTTGGAGCATCCTGGTCTAGTGGAAGGTGTCCCTGCCCGTGGCAGGGGGTTGGAATGGGACAGCCTTTAAGATCCCTTTGAACACAAACTATTCCTATGATTCCATGAAAAAAGTGACTTCACTAACATGGCCAGACTTTAAACTGATATTAAGTGACTTTATTTTGCTCCATCCTCTAGAAGCTCTTCTCAAACAGGGATTATCCTTGCCAACTCTTTATTACCACAAGCTGTTTGTTATAGCTCTGAAGCATTTGGAAAGTTCATCCTATTTCCAGGGCTTTATCACCTTCCAAAACTGCTCCTTTTTAAGCCAATATTTCTCACGCTGGCATTCAGCCTGGAGGTGAATTTCTTCAGAGAGTTAAAGTAAACCTGTTCAGTGTTTTATTTATGATCATCAGTATGCATAGCAGTACAATCTCCTGGTGACGTATTTAATGCAGAACTGTGCCTTTTGTTTTGCTTTAAAAGGAACTCAAGCACAGAAGACAAGTAGGAGTTCTAGTGAGAGCAAAATCAAGAGACAAAGATGGAAAGCTGCAGCACCAGCTCCAACTCTCTCCCTTCCAGTTTATCTATTTCATCCCTATGGCACAACAGAAGCAAGTGATGCATGCTCAGAAAAATACTAGACAACACTCTTCCTCAAGGAAAGCTGGATATGACTTCAAGCTTTTAAATGAAATTTTCCCTTTAAAGTGTGATTTTACTTTTAAATTTTTTAGGCACACATGCAATATGTTGAGCCACTGCCTTTAAGATGTATAATCATGAATGGACATGAGCACAACCAGGGGAACACAGCCACAATTTGTTCTGGGAATTGTAACTTAATTCCATGATTTTGTGGCAATTAAAATACTAAATTATTGACAGAGTAATTTAAACTGAAGTTTCTGACTTCACCAGAGTCTCAGGAGGTTAAATAATTATTTACCTTTCCTTTTGCCTTTAGGAAATTTTAAAGGGTGTCTTTATTTTACTTCCTTTGAATAGTGCTTAGTCTTAGCAAGAGAGCTGCTTTAAACTGCTAGTGTTAATTATTCATACATCATGTTAAAATTCCCCTGAGTATTCAGCTGACACTGAAAATTAAAGTAGAAGTTTAATTATTTCCAGATTTAGGGTTTTTCACTGGCCACTTACCCACGAAAAATACTGCATGGAAGTTGTCTGGCTCTGAGGCTGATCACAGACACTCAGTGTGTGAGCTGGAGTACGTGAGAAACACTGGATTTGCACCTAAAGGGTGGAACACCAAAACTACAACTCACCCAGACCAGCCTTGCTGAAGGCTGAGAGCCAGCCCTGGGGAAATATTTAGTGAGATGATTTTAGCAAACTTACATGGCAGTTAAATTCAGACCACTGAGTGTGGACGTGTGACCAAAACCCCAAAGTAAATGAGCACTTGGCTGATACGAAATTTTTCAACGGTGACGGTATCAGTTTGACAGACATCACGTTACAAGAAGCAATCTCAAATCCTCCAAATCACCACAAAAGCGAGGTGAAACACATCTCACCTTGCCTCTGCTGCCTGCCAGCTCTTCAAGACATCCCTGGTGGTGGCCACCAGTGCTGAGGGTATGGAGCTAAAAGGCTCAGCCACTGAACCACCCTTGTAATTCTCTCCTCTAATCCACCCCTACTGCAGCCCAGAACCAGACTAAGCCTTTAACGGGTCTTGAGGGCAATGCCTGCAATATAATTCTATATAACTGGGCCCCCTCGAAAGAGTTATTCTTCAAAGTTCCAGCTTTGAATGATGAGACAGGGCTAACAAGACACCTCCAGAGGTCACTCCATCCATTTCTCTGGCGCGGCAGAGGATCCACTCAGCCTTGCAGGAGGATGACGTGAGCTTGACCTGTTATTTAAACCCTCCTGAAGCGACTTCACAACCTGCTTGAGAGATCCACTGCCCTGCAGAGATAACCTAACTCTGCCTGACTCAGTTTAAGCCTTTTGCTTCTTGTCCTGCTCCCAGTGGCCACCACAACCAGTGCAAATTGACCCCCAAAGTCTGCCACCAAGCAGGATTTCCAGACTTTGCTGAGTGCTCCAGCACCCCTCTGTGCTCCAAGCTACACTCCAGGTGTGCATGAGATTAGAGCTAATTCTCTCACACGTGGCCATGGGCAGGATGTAGCTGCTCCCAACAGCAGCAAGGCAGGGATTTCCAGCTGTGCTGCCAGGAGCACTGAAATAGATGTGTGTAATGGGGTTTGGGGGCAAAATCCGACTGGGAAATTGCGGCCCTTACATGAGCAAATAGGCTGGTAAAGTCTGACAAACATAGCTCAGCTGATCCCAAAAGGTGTTTCCATGTAAATTAATTGGTGAGAGAGGGGCACACACTGAGCAGTATTTACACACCTCGAAGATGCATTTTCCTGCACGTAAGACACCCCTGAAAGCAGTGCTCAGTCTGCTCTGGCAGTGAGACTCTCTTCCCAGTGACTCTCCTTGCCACCTGCCTATGCCCATCCAAACTCCTCTGGACAGAGAATGCCTGTGGAAAGGGTCACACAGGACAGCTCACACTGAGGCACCCGCAGTCTGTGGGCCATGGAGGGAGCTGGGTTCCCCTGACAGCCCCTTTGGGATCAGGTCTGGAAGGGAATCCTGCCCTAACTCGTTTTGATGTGCTTGATTAACAACACAGAGCCTCCCCTTCCATGCACAGCCAGCTCCCAGAGACACTGTATTTCCTGGCCACTGTGGTTCCCACAAAGCCATTAGATCATCCTAATAGTCTCCAACAGAGAATCATAGGATATCCTGGGCTGGAAGGGACCCACAAGGATCACTGAATCCAAATCCAGGCCCTGCCCAGACACCCCAACAATCCCATCCTGTCTCTGAGAGCATTGTCCAAACACTCCTGGAGCTCTGGCAGCCTTGGGGCCGTGCCCATTCCCTGGGGAGCCTGGGCAGTGCCCAGCACTCTCTGGGGAAAGAACCTTTCCTGATATCCCACCTAAACCTCCCTCTCTCTCCCCATACCCATGATGATATATGTGTGCTTAGCAAATAAATCCCAGGAGCCAACACAACTTCCCGTTTGAGTTCTTCAAGGAAAACATCAAAGTGCAGCGCTCTGCTCGTTACCAGATGCTGCTGCCTCACTCTGCCTTTCATCATTAAGGTTTGAAGGCACCTTGTGGTGCTGCAGCACTGACAGGGGTATCTCATTATGGACTCTCCTCTCTCCTCTCAGGAAAACATCCCTAGGTAGGACATGGTTCAAACCACTCGCTGCCTTATGCACAGACCCTCTGACAGCCACATTACTGGGACAGTTCAGCTGGCAGAGGGACAAATGGCATTTATCTGCTTCACAGGGCCCTAGAGAAAAATCAGACAACTGATTCCTGAGAACTGCTCTGAGATCCACCAGTGGACAAAGCCAAAACCAGTCCAACACAGTCACAGCTCAATCCCTTGGGAAGGAACTGAACATCAGCAGATTCGTAGGGATCAAGGTGCCAAGAAAGTTATAAAGCATCACAGAAATGCAGT
Source organism: Picathartes gymnocephalus (assembly GCA_013390045.1). NCBI lineage: Eukaryota > Metazoa > Chordata > Aves > Passeriformes > Picathartidae > Picathartes > Picathartes gymnocephalus. The sequence continues at coordinate 541,284 of WEKY01037924.1, read as the reverse complement.
TTTTTGAAAATACAGCTCCTGAACAATGTTAACCACCTACACCAATCCACTAATGTGCACACTGACCCTCTATTTATCACTGCCCTAAGCAATCTAAACTAAAGTCAGAGTGAACAGTTTCTTGCTGACTTTTCTGGCATTTGGGAACCCAAAGTTTATTGTTTTCCTTCCAGTTCTCCAGCGTAAGCAGCTCTGGTGCTCACAAGCCCTCTAAAAAGCACCATCTCTGGCAGTCCTGACCTGCTCTGCTCCAGGGGCCCAGCTCAAAAGCCTTTCAGCTTGTGGATTCATCTGCTTCACTGATCTCTAAGCAAGGCAAGTATCAAGAGTGCATGAAACAGTGCCAGGTTAGGAAACTGTGATGCTTCACATGTTTTTTAAACAGGCATCAGAAATAGCAGCTAACAGAGAATGGAAAATGAGACCATGGTCTGGGATACTTTTAATTATTTAGGTTTTCTTCCTATGGAAAAAAAAAAAATCAATAAAACATCTCTCCACTGAAAACAACAGCAGTTCTTATATTCACCTTGCTGGATTTAGAACTTGGCCTCAAATATCTGGGTTTAATGCCAGCCAAAGTACCACAGCAGGCAACCAGAACTGACCTGAGGCCTCAGCTGCTGCCCAATGACTTCATCACAAGCCTGTCCTCTTCCTCCTCCCATCCTGAATGTTTCAAATGAAAAAAAAACCACACCAAAAACAACTCCAAAACTATTCTAGTAAGTCCCAAAAACATTTAAATGTCAGTGTGAAACTTAAAACTGGCAGAAGAACAAGACAATTACAGCAACACCCAAGTGAACCCTTGAAAAAATCCCATCCTGACCCTCAGCATTGCTCTCCAGTGCATCTCATAACAGGAAAGAGAGAGAAACTGCCTCTCCCTTGGCCATACACCCTTTATTAAAGCAAGAGGGAGTACACCCTGCTAGAAGACTCCAGAAACTCTAATCACAACTTCCAATTCCAAAGAAAATCCAAATACAAACACCCTGTACATGAAAAGATAAAATAAAATCCTCTGTACTGGAGGCATCATTGAAATAATGTGATTACAATAATTAGGAGCACATCAGTAGGTAGCTTTGCAAGCAAGAATCTTTTACAGATGTCTCAAGGGACATTCCTAAGCCAGGCTTTGTTAAAAAAAAAAAAAAAAAAAAAAAAAAACAGGGATGGACATCTTCTCAANAAAAAAAAAAAGAAAAAAAGGACAGCTGATTTGGGAGCTGTGCATTGTGAAATCTGAAATAGGGCTGATAGTCAGAAGATAATGGAACTTTAACTGTGAAAAAAGAAGAGTCTTTAAAGTGCAACACTCCAAAATCACCAGGCAGTTTGAAAACTGGCCCATGTCCCATCCTCTGCTCCCTGTAAAGCCATAATGAGGATGTTCCACTCCCGTAGCCACGGGAAAACAGGACCCACCTGTGCCCCAGCCCCACATTCCAACAGCAGAGCACTCAGGACACCACTCACCCATCCCTTCCAGAGACTCACAGCAGTGGGCACCAGAGCCAGGGCAAGGAGAGGCAGCACAGACCTCTGAGCTATTCCCTGTTCCACCTCAGGCCAGATGCCTGCAGCCAGAACTGGATGTATTTTTAAATCAACTTACACAGTGCTCAAATCAAAACTTTATGGATCAGTGCTTCCACCAGAAAAATCACTGCAGCTGGGGGGGTGTCTATTCAAACCCTCCTGTTTTTTAATTTCAGTGCTTAACTACCTTCTGTGTTGACTGGAGGATGAGAGCACCTCCCCACCCACCATTCCCACGTTTTTTGGCTCCTGGTGCCAGGGTGGATGGGAACCAGAAGGGAGGAGCTCCACGTTTGGCTATTTGCAGATATTTCGACTTGACATGAACAACAACTGACAGGGGAGTGCAGGAGGATTTAAGGTTTCAAGTGCTTGGAGGGAGGAGGGGCAGGGAGAGGAGGATCACCTGGCTGGAAGCGATTGGGGAAGGAAGGGATGGAGCAGGAGGGTCAGGCAGAGGTGACTGCAGGAGCGGAGCTGGAGAGCCCCCGGATAGCCACGCTGCAGAGTCACACACAGCTCATTTCCCAGTCTTCCTCCTCTCCTCCCCCTCCCCTTCTGATTCATTTGACGAAGTTTCCTCCCTGGCAGGATTTGATGCCAGTGTTTTCAAAATCTGCACTGCCTCGATCCCTGTTCTTCCAGCAATCTGAGGGCACCAGCCAGAGCTTCTCACAGCATGAAAATACCACCACACTCTGAGTGCTTTGACTTCAGCACACATTCACCAGTCCCAGAGACTCAAATGAGGTATCTGAGCTCAACAAATGTGAAATACGGCCAGTTCTTTTGGAATTTTCTCCCTATTCTTCTATCTGTGGAAGCATATTGGAAGTAGGCTGGCAATCACAGCACCAGACATTCCTCTCCCTGCTGTGGGATCTACCCCAACATTCACTCTAGCAGGTAAAAGAAGGAAGATTTTAGGGTGATTATCCTGGAAACAAATGTCAGCCTGCTCAGGATCTTGCACACTGCAGTGATCCAGCTGAGAGATGTGTGAGTTTGCATTTAGCAAGGCTTAGACCTGTCTTAGCTCCACGTGGGTGTCCCTGTGCTGTCCTTCCGCATTGTGGCAAAAAAATGCAGCTCCAGTTTGAAAAAGAGAAAACAAAAAGACCCTCTAGTCTGTTATGGAAGCATTTCCTTTTTCTGTCTCTCTTGGGGGTGTTTTGGGGTTTGGGGGTTTTTTTATTTGTTTGTTTGGTTGGTTGGTTGGTTTGTTTGTTTTTTGAAGGGATGGGTGTGGGGGTTTCTTTCATTATGGCCATGAGTTCCATTTGGATCTGTATCTAACACTACAACTGACCAAACCCATCAGCTCTCTGCTTCAATTCCTTTCACGTACAGCACAGTTCTAAAGCATCCCAGGATAGGACTTTTGTCCTGCTCCAGATGAACTCCAGACTCCAAAGCAAAGGTGGTTTAGACAGACTGTATGAGCACATATCACAAGTCTGACAAGCCAGCACCCCACTGTGGTAGCCACGGACAAAGAAAACAACTGGAAACACTTTCTCCTTCCGAGTCAAAATGTTTTGCATCAAAGAAGAAGGAATGTTTCATAGCAAGGCTTCCCCAGGGTGCCTAATGAAAAGCAGGAGTTTCAGGTCACTTCTGATGAAATAGAGTGAAAATAGAGAGTGAAAACGTTCAGGAAAATTCACTTTTTTTTTAAACATAGCTGCTTGCTGTGGAAGTCACCCAGCTTAGCACTTCTGTTCCCACAGACAGTAAGAACAGAGACACAAAGCAGAGCATCAGCTCAGCCCTGAGAAACAACCTCAAGAGTTTGTCTTTGGGTATTAAGACTTGCTGCTTGGAGGCTCAGCAGGAGACGAGGTTTTTAAGCAGAGATCTCAGAAATGAGCAGAAAGGATGTGGCTGCTCAGAGAATGCCTCGCTCATGCAAAGAGCAGTGGAGGTGACTGTGAGGGTACTTCGTGAGAAGTTGTCTTAAGCAGGCAATGAAAGGCAGAGACAGCCAGGGGTCACATGGAGAGGTCATCAGAGCCCTTACAAGGGCAGGCACGCTCAGGCTGTGGCAAAAAAAAGGAGCTAAAAAGAACAAAAATACAGCACCTGCACCATGCCAGGGCACTGAGCCTTGCTGCTGCAACTGGATTTTCTTACTCATACAGTCGTTACATTCCCTCTATCTCTCTCTGTCCTCTTGCAGAGCTGTAACAGTGATGGATTTCAGCTCTAGGCACATCATTGCTGACCAAAGGTACCCATGTTCTCTACTATGACTTTTGTCTCCCCCTGTGCTGCTCACATTGGCAGAACATGACCTTTCTGCACCACAGTCCCACACTACTCCCCGTGTATTCCCCAGCTTCTTGCAGCCTATTTATCCATGATGGACAAAATACTAACCTATTTGGCACCCAATGATGAGCTTCAAAAAGGTTTTTCCCTGACAAATCTGAAGCTGAGGCCAGCTGAAGAGAAATCTCAGGGCTGACACTGTGTGCCTCTTGTCTGTACAGAGGTTAAAGCTTGTTCTGCTCTCTGACCGCGACTCTGAGGAGAAAATAATGACAACTCTGCCACTGCTGAGCACAGCCCCTGAGCTGGCTCTGCCCCTGGCTCTGGCTGCTCGGTGCATCTCTGCTGTCACACAGCAGCCACAGAGTGGCAGACGAGGAACCTGGAGAGCGCATCACAGCACCCTCAGACAGCTGAGCCTCGCAGCAGCTCCTGCAGCACAAACCTCCCTGCCCTCAGCACAGGCAGGCAGCGTGTCCCAGCCTCGCTCTGCTGCCCAGGGATAAAAAGGATCATTAGCAGCCCTGGGGCAGCTCTGGGTTTTGCAAAAAGCACCTATTTGACGGGCCAGCTTTGTACAATCCAGCCCTAGAGATGATGGTATTCGACCAGTCTGCACACAACTTTGTAAAGCCAAGGCAGAACAGCTCCGCTGTAATTAAACAGCAGTGAATTAACACAGGGAGGCCAGAGTTGTTGGCAGCAAACCCCAAAACTCCATTTAGCTGAGATCCAGTGTTCTTCAGAGACCAAAAGACAGGGTGACCTCCATATCATACAGTCATAAAATCGTGGAATGGCTTGGTTGGAAGGGACTTTAGAGACCATCTTGTTCCAGCCCCGCTGCCAAGGGCAAGGACACCTTCCACTATCTCAGGTTGCTCCAAGCTCCATCCAACCTGGCCCGGAACACTGCCAGGGATGGGGCAGCCAGCAGCTCCTCTGGGCAGTCAGCGCCAGGGCCTCACCACCCTCACAGTCAGGAATTTCTTCCTTACATCTAATCTAAACCTCTTCTCTTATAGTTGAAAACCATTCCCTGATCACAGGATTCAGCCTTGCAGAAAGCCCAGGGAAAAGGTTCTTCCCCCAGAGGGTGCTGGGGCACTGCCCAGGCTCCCCAGGGAATGGGCACAGCCCCAAGGCTGCCAGAGCTCCAGGAGTGTTTGGACAACACTCTCAGGCTCAGGGTGGGATTGGCGTGTCTGTGCAGGACCAGGAGTTGGATTTGAGGATCCTTGTGGGTCCCTTCCAATCAGGATATTCTGGACTCTGTGGACTGAGCCCCTTTTCCCTATCACACTGAAGGTGATGTGCACATATAGGCCATAACCCAAATACCCTGCCTTTCCACCTGGAGTCAGCAGAAAAAGCTGCCTTCAAATAAAAGCCACTTCTGGGAAATATCTGTGCCATAATATGCATGAGCCAGAAATAGACACTTCAGGAGAAAAGAAACTGCCTCCGGTACCAGCCAGCTACTGCCAGTCCCCTGCTCCATCTCCTCTGCACCTCTCTGCTTACCCACCAGTGCTGCTCTCCTTGGCTGTCCTATGGCAATAGGAACGGGCTGGAATGTGTTTCTCACCCAACAAACTTGATTATACGCTTTAAATCGCTGAACTATAAATATTTGGAAAGATGCAGGAAGTCTTAGCCAGCTCACACCTCAGCGCTTGTCTCTCAATGGGGATTTAATAGATGCCTGAACTTCTCTTTTCCAGTCACGTAAGGAGAAGGAGGGAATGCAGGCTGCTTGTTTCCACATGAGCACCATGAAAACACCAGGGAAGAGCCAGATTGTGAATGTCAAAACAAGAGATTGGTTTTGAAATATGGGGAGAAGTTCATTCTAATGATCCTGGCAGCCCTCGTACTTATGTAATGTGAAAAAAAAAAAAAAAAATAAGAAAGCAAGAAAAGCCTTCTCCAACTTTCCCTGAGTTTGGTGGGGCGATGGCAGACGTGGTTTGCCTACAGAACACATCCCTGTCAGCCCAGTCCGAGGAGCTGGCAGCCTGCTCACAGCACAAACCACGGCCTGCAGCCGAAGGGAGCTCATGAGGGTTTTGTTTAGTGTCTGTCTCTGCCCTCACGACTTTGTCCTAAATATATTCACCTTCCCACAACTTCCTTGTTTGCTGGAATCAAATGCTCTTGGGGCAGGAGCTGTGTCTAAAATCCAAGCACAGGAACGGTGATCCAGCACAACACACCTCACATTTCAGAGATGGCCTCCCAGGTGCTACCACAACAGAAAGGAGAGTAAATATTTGCTGTAATGCTTCAGCACTCTGGGATATCAGCCTGTCAGATACTGATGCAAAAGCAAGTCAAAAAAACCCCAAAAAACCTGGAAGCCCCACAGGCTGTTTAGCTGATGGGCTCCCAGATTTGATGTCCTATTGCTGTGGGAAGCCACTGAGCTGGCACTTCCAAAAGGCACTCAAACCTGGAGATGGCCCAGGCAGCTGGGAACAGCCCTAGCAGCAGGGATGGGCCAAGGAGCAGAAGCCAGGGCTGGGTTTAGTTCAGGAGCTGAGTGTGAGCTCTGGGGAGCTAAACTGGGAGCTGACCAGTGCTTCCAGTGAGGAGGATCTGGCGCCTGCTGAAGGTGCTGCCACAGGAGTGGTCTGGAAAATCACATCTGAAAAGCAGCCTGTCCCTGCTCAGTACACATGCCAAGGAATAAAAAACTATCCTGAGAGTCAGGGAGAGCTGAGGGACTCTAGGATAACACAAATCCAGGGATTTGAGAAGAAGTGACTCAGTGACTGCTGACAACAAGGTCACTCACATACCCGGGACCAAATAATGTCCAGATGGCCAAGGCCACTCCTTGCACAGCTCATTTGGGGGTCAGGGTCTCACCCAAGGTACATTGTGAACTTGAGCACCTTGAAATCAAAGCCAAGAAGATCAAGAAGCTTTTTGAGCTCAAGTTAAGGATTGGGAAATCTGAAAAACGGATGCCTTGACTACGCTGGGGCAGTAAAGAGGGTCCTCAGTCACAAACCACAGCAGAGCCACGAGAGAGGAAGAAGGGAAGAGATCACAGGTTGTGAACAGAACCTATGTTACTGGGTAAAATTCCAGCCCATTCTCATTGTTTCTTGTAAGCCCAGTAGCTCCTCAAATCAGGAACTGACCTGGGCTCACAGGACTCTGCAGAAAGAACTGTTTTCCAAAATTATTTAAACTCATGTGAAGAGTAATTTATTTTTCTGTTTAAATATTTTCATGTAATTTCTTCACTTTTTACCAAAGCAGTACCTTCCTTTTTAAAATGAGACTTCAGAATATATTTAATTCATTGATTAATAACGGAGTAAATTAGTCTTTACTTAGTTTTTGCTTAATGACCTAGCAAAGGCCTCGGAATTTGGCTTAATAACAGTGCTGCAAGATCCTTCAGCTGATGAATTATAGCATAATAATTAACATCCTTGCAGTTGTGAGGCACAAAGCCTAGTGATGTACAAAGCCTCTGCACACACAGCATATCAATGATGCCAGTAGCCCACAGTTTGATGTGCTTATTGCTGTCATATCATAGCTGATCTTCAGCATATTTGTAAAGTACACAGAGACTATTTTTTTTATCAGTTATAGAGGCTGTAAACATATTTAAGCTCCAGAACATCAACACAAGATTTTAATACAAACTGTTAGGAAATGAGCCCTCACATAGAGTTCTGTCTCAGAAATCCATTAAAAATAAAAATTCAAATTTTGCTTCCAGAAGAATCTTCTTAACATAAATCAGAGAGCTGTACTCAACTCCACAATTCTCTAATCACAGTTGATCTCAGCCTGACCTAAGCCAGAGCAATTAACAGCAGTTAAATGGCTGCTCTAATTTATATGACCTGGTGTGGTTCTTCAGGGAGCACCCACCAGCCCAACAGAGACATCCAGCCCCTGCAGGTCACAGCCTGTAATAGTGTGGAAAACCCAATTTTCAGGAAGGGTAGTTCAGCCTGGAAAGAGAAAAATAGAACACATTTGGACAAATCCACCTGAAAATACAGCCTGGAATCTAATTCCCTACACACGGCACAAGCAAACTGTGGAAACAGACCTCCCTGAGCATTAGTAAATAACAGAAGGTTCCAGTGAATCCTTGTCCTCCAGCACTTTCTAGGGAATACTCTTGGGAGCTGTGAGCCACCGGTGATGCCCAGAGTTATAATTTACCTGGCAAAGCAAAGGATTTCCCAGACCAGCTTCTCCATTCCAGTTGTGACAAGGATTGCAGGAAAATCCTCTGGGACCAGAAGCTTCTCAGCTGGCACAGCAAAGATGCACCTGGGGGTTTCTAACCCTTCACTCAACAGCCCAAGTAAAGCCAAATATGGCCCAAGTTCCACCTAAATTGCTAAAAGACCTCCAGACCTATTCAGTCAATAAGAAAAACTATCACACCAGTGCAGCCCAAGTTGTCTGGGTGTCTGGATAAAGCCATAAATATTAGAGCAGGAACTTCTCCAAAGCCCTTCAGCTTCAAACACGCACCTTTCACTCAGATGCCAACACGTCAATCAGGTCTGTTTGAAAATCTGCCCGTAAACAACAGATGAATGTGCCCACCTTCAATAAAAGAGCAGCTCATAGAGCCCATCTCAGCTGGAAAACAACTGGATATGTACCCTGGCTGGGCGGCCTTATCAGGTGTGCATCTCTGAGACCCCTGAATATTGCTCTGAGAAGGGGGCAAGGGCCAAGGGGCTTTTGCAGGGCCTCTGACAACTGTCTGAGGTCTTCTGATCACTCAATCCACCTCCTCTGAGAAAAAGAACCCGTGAAAGTGTCTGTGGGAAGGGGGAATCTAGAGCAAATGCTTTACCACAGAGACATTGAAATCCATCTGCTTTAGAGAAAGCAGCAAAAAACGAGGAAGGCAATAACACACTTCCTAGAAACTGGTTCTGTTGGAGTGTAAAGATACCAGTCAAAGCCTCAGGACAAGGCTAAAAGAAGTGAAGGCTTGAGCTGTGACTACAAAACATATTTTTCTGGCCAGGTTTTCAATCACCAGGTTAATGGAGTTCTCCATGGCACTGGTGTAAGTGCCCACCTTGGCTCAGGAGAGCAGAACCCATTCCAAGGAGCAGCAGTGCCTGCAGCCACCTTCTCCTGAAGAGAGGTTTCAATTCAAGAGTGTAATTTCTGGAAAAACAATTAAAGGGGAGCTCTGCAGCAGCTCGAGCTGCCGGGGAGGCTGTCAGCCCCCATGACACCCAAGCACACGTGAGCTCTCTGGCTGCCAGGCTGTGTGGCCAAGGTGGAAACACTCACCCATTTCTTGCCTGGCCTACAAATAGGGCTCCTTGGTGTCAGCAGGAATCACAAACTTTCAAGGGCAGAGCGTAATCTTGCTGCACAGGCTCCAGCAGGTACCTGATGCCACTCTGGTTTAGCCACTACCAAACCTGTGCATGCTGGAAGGCAAACGGAACATTGATGAAAAGGCTCAAATTTGGAAAATTCAGATGCTTTTCAATGCTCAAGACTGAGCTAAAGTATCATATCACAGAATCACAGAATCACAGAATGGTTTGGGTTGAAAGAAACCTCAAAGATCATCTTGTTCCAACCCCCTGCCATGGGCAAGGGCACCTTCCACTATTCCAGGTTGCTCAGAGCTCCATCCAACCTGACCTTGGACACTTTCAGGGAGCCACAGCTTCTCTGAGCAACTCGGGCCAGGGCCTCCCCACCCTCACAGGGAAGAATTTCATCCTAATATCTAATCTAAAACTACACTCTATCAGTTTGAAACCATTCCCCCTTGTGCTATCACTCCAGGCCCTTGTAAAAATTCTCTCTCCATCTTTCTTGTCATCTCCCTTCAGGTACTGCAAGGCCACAATGAGGTCAACCCAAACCCTTCTCTCCTCCATAGGCTCTCTAAATTCTTAACAGAAGTCTCAGACATGAAAAAGATGCTCCAGCAGAGAAGGTGATCCAGTTTGGGTAGCCTTTGCTTCACTGAGTGCACTTTAGGAGAGCATTTAATCAATCCATTTAATGGATGGTTTGCCTGCACATGCAGAATTGAAAGGACTTTGGTTTTAGGCTGGAGTGGTAGAACTTCAACCTGACAACGAGAAACATCACAGTGATTTAATGACCACATCATTTTGGCCAGCGCAGCAGTCCGCCTACAGCCTGTCTGTAAAAACAGAGCAGATGGTCCTAAGTTTTCTTGCAATGATTTTTAGAAGTTTTAAGTGTATACCACATGGCAGACTTCAGGCCCAGGAATGGCTTTAAGGAAAAGACAGCTTTACAAAGACTGCCTCAGTGACTGTGGATGTAGTCAGGGAGTGATTGCAAAAGCACAAAGGACTCATAGTACTTGTCGAGGAAGGGAGAAAATACCAGAGGTTAAAAGGAAGAAAGAGCAGAGATACCACAAAAAGTCACTAAAAGGCAGGTGAGAAACAGTGGAAATTGGCATGGAAGAAGAATACAGTAAAAGATGGAAATTGGAAAGAAGAAAAAATACCAGAAGGGTGGTCAGGCACTGGAATAGGCTGCCCAAAAAAGTGGTGGAGCCACCATGCCTGGAAATGCTCAAAAGGTATGTGGATGTGGCACTTGGGGACAAGGGTCAGTGGTGGCCTTGGCAGTGCTGGGGGAATGGTTGCATCCAATGATTTTAGAAATCTTTTCCAACCTAAACAATTCTGTGATTCTATTACTCCAAGAGAAGGGCAGCACAGAAAGATGAATGTGACAGTGAACAGGGACCCTCTTGCTGTCAAGATGGAGGGCCAAGACATAAATCCACAGAGGAAAATCTTTCCATTCTCTAATGAGGCCTCAGAGGAGATTATCTGTGACTGTCTTTTGGGAAATGCATGAGATTATTCTGCAGGTACAGAAATGCCACAGTTTGAAGGCTTTAAGGAGCACTAAGCCCTCAAAAGGCTTTCAACTAAGGGGTCCAGTGTCTTTGAAGGGAATTATTTTGGCAGGAGGCTTTGTAAGAAGGGACAAATTGAAGACCCAAAGGACTGTCCTAAAAAACTGACAGGTGATCAGAGACCTCCCAGCTCTATCAGGTGCACTGCAAGAAGTCCATGGAGAATTCTGTGACCATAAAGTTCCTGTAAACCTCTGAGCAACAGCTCTGGCTCAGGTGTATGTTGGGTTCAAAGTGGAAACAATCACCAAGCAGCAGACACTGAATGGTTAAAACTCCTCAGAGAGAAAAATGCAAAATGTTTTCATACTGCAGCACAACAAATGACAGGAGTCGTTTTTCAGGAAGAAAATGCTACTCTGCAGACAACAGGCTTATCATGTGCTATTAAGTGTAAAAATTAGTGTAAGATAGGCTGCTAACATCATCACTCAAATCCTTCCTTGGAGATATGCTGCAGCATAATAGAATTTCTCAAACTCCAGATACGAAGAACAGGCAGCCTCCTCTGCATGAAGATTAGCTAAAACCATGGCTTAATCTTTCATGCTGGACTGCTTAAATCTATGCTTGTCTTCAAGAATCCAGAAGGCAAAGTTAAATGTAGATAAGGTCACTGTCAGCCCAGGCAGGACCCGGGAAGAAAAGCCACAAACCCTTGAAAGTATCTCTATTAATCATAAATCACTGAAAAGTGTTCAGCCAGTTAAGGTGGCACAGTCTACAGCTAGCACAGAGAAACAACAGAGACTTTTCCTGGCTGCCAGCAAAGTTTTTAATGGAAAAGTTACAGAAAGGGACAAGCAGGGACACCTTGGCCATAAGCAGAGTCACAAAAGGGTTTTCCCAGCTTAACCAGTGGGAATGAACAGTGGCAAGCTCACAGAGCAGCTCCAGTCACTGAAGGATGAGACAGCATCCTCCAAACAGAACTGAGAAAGATCCAAGCCCACCAGGAACCAAAGGAGACAGATCTAGCTGAACGTGGTCATCAAGAGAGCTGCCAGCCCACAATCACTCCCCATCTAAAGGAGGGAGGAGAAATGCTGTCTAACATTTGCAGAAAGCTTAAGAATATTCCCAAGGCCACATGAGGAGCTTGTGGAACAGCAGAGAACTGAGACCAAACCTCGGACCTGTTTTCAGCCTTAACCCCCAAATCAACCCTTGTCTCCTCTGCAAAGGCTTGGCTGGATGGACTCAAGATCATTCTCAAGATCTAAATAGAGTACAGAGAACAGAAAATAACTTCCAGCACTGACAATATTGTCCCTATTTAGCAAACAAGTATTGATTTCTTCCTCAGCCACTCCAATGCAGATAAAAGCAGCACAGATTTGGTTCTTTTGTTTAATTCCCTGAATCCAGTCAGTTTTACTGATGCTTATCTTACAGACTCTGAGGACTGATTCCAGACGTGCTATTTAAAGTCAGAAAGGTGCTCACATCTCATTTTATTTGGGACCAGTGGGGAATTGTAGGTTATGCAGGAAGTTTTAACTTTTCTTCCCTTTTTTTTGTTTGTTGTTGACAAAGCTCTCCCATGCGAAGCAACAGATCTCTGTAAAAACAAGCTGTTCTCAGAGCAAGAGAACAGATGATGCCTTGTTCTCCTACAGATTTGTCCCTGAAGAAACACTGCTTCCACTTCTGCCACAGTTCCATCTCTCCAGGAATAAGAGATTTGGAGGGTTTGGCACTGACCAGGCTTCCCAGGGAATGGTCACAGCCAAGGCTGCCGGAGCTCCAGGAGTGTTTGGACAATGCTCTCAGGCACAGGGTGGGATTGCTGGGATGTCTGTGCAGGGCCAGGAGTTGGACTCAGTAATCCCCGTGGGTCCCTTCCAACTCAGGATATTCTGAGATTCTGTGGTTCTGTGATTCCCCTTGTAAAGCTCTTTCCCTGTCATTTCAAGCTGAAGGAGCTCAAGGGGTCATTCAGGAGCTGCAGCTGAAGTTTTCCAGCTGTGACTGAGAAGAACAGAAACCAGTGGGGTAACAATTAATCCATTATCATTTATTCTTCTCCACAGGTAGATCCTCCCTCTCCCAATTCAAATGCAATGAGAATGGAGCACTTCAAGTTGTCCACATCTGTTGTGAAGATGAGCTGTCCTGATCGAGACAACAAGAAAAGATGACAATTTATGAACTCCCAATATTTCTGCCAGATTTGCCTTAAGCAAAAAGCCCCAGAGCCTGCAGGCAGGAGGGTCATGAGGCATCACTCCAAGCCTCAAAGCTGAAGGGCAGAAATAAACTTCAGAGATTTTTTGCAATGTTTACAGTCCTCTGCATTTAAAGCCATCCCATTGGAAAATCCACTCTACAGAGTGGATCTTCACACAATGCAGAATCTCATTCAGGACCTTCTACTTTAATCCAGCTTTGGTTTTGTGTTGCCAAACTGAGGACACACAGCCCTGGTATCACAATTGCAAGTGATACAGAACTGCAAACCAGGCAGGAATGTCTGTGTTACTACAACATCGTCCTGCTATCCCCATATCCTATCCAGCCTTATCTACCAGCCACATTCATTGCCTCTCTACAAAAACCCTCCCCAAAAATCTCTCCAAATGACTGCTAGCCCGTTCCTGACTTCCAGGCAAGGGTACAAACACAGCCAGGGTCACCCTGGAGGTAAAAGCATGGAGCTCCCAGACCCAGCTGTGGGTGCTGCTGCAGCACCTCTGCATTTCCACAGCATCCTTAAGGAACAGGGATCTGAACCACAGCACAGCACAGGGAGAGCCATCAAAATTCCATGCCCATCGCCACACTTCTTTCCAGCAATTGTAAATCTATTATCAAATACACTCTCAGACACAATCTGGGACACGTGGCTGGCACACATGGCGCCAGGCTATAAATAGTCAGATATAGACAATCATACTAGATATAACAAAGATTATTTGATTAAGCTGAGGCTCTGCCCTGCTGAACAGGCTGTGATCAGTACAGACACCTTGTAGGAGCTGGCTCAGAGCAGCACAGCCATGTCCCAGGAGCAGGAGGGTGCTGGAAGGCTGCAGTTACACCCCATGCTCTTACAGTCTCATGTTCTTTTAGCCCACATAACCAGGGTATTCCTAGGGTTCCAGTAAAGCCTATTTGAATTTTCAGTGGTGTTTTTTCCTGGTCTCTTCCAGTTTTATTTGAGGAGTCAGAAGAAAGTAGCTGCTCACTGCTACACTCAAAAAATACTTGGCTGGTAAGCACCAGTAAAGGACCATTTGAGCATTTCCAGCTGCACTTCCTAGAAGGAAGGCAGTACAAGGTCAAGCCACTCTAAATACTTGTTATTTTCACTTTATCCAATATCTCTGTACAAACCACAAATGTTTAGCATCAGGGGAGCTGCATTACTCTTTTAGAGCTGCCACAGCTCATAAACTGGGTATGAAATTGGAGCACATTCCCATAGCAAGAAGGCAGCAGGTCCTGCATTGCTGAAGTGACACAGACCACAGCAGCCCCAGCTCAGCAGGGCAGCAGAGCACAGGGCAGCAGACACTGTTTAAATACAGATAAATCTAAGTAAATGTGCTGAAGCCACTCTTTGTATCACACCTGTGTGCTCACCTTCTCAGAAACACTGACAGACAGCAAGCTCAACCCTCCAGGGCTTTGGATTTGCCATGGTCACCCATGCCCCCACAAGCCCACAATGCACTTTTTTTCCAAATTAGATTCTCCACATTTTAACCCTAGTTTGGCCAGGTGGGCCAAGTTTTGTGAACCACAAGTAGCAATCACACCCAAAGGCTCAAGAAACTAGTTTGGATTCCATGCAGAAGAGGGGGATTTGGAGCCTCTGGACCCTGTGTGGGGAGTCCAGAGTGGAACTCCCACCACAGAGCTGGTCCCTGCTGCAGCTGACAGGGCAGCAAGCTCCCTGCTTGAAAGCAAAATAAATTTTACATAAACCAAAGTACCTGCTGGGAACATCTGAGAACTGTGGTGCTGCCATTTCCTCTGAGACACCAAAATCCATTTCTGAGGCGCTGAGTGATGTTCACATTATACAGACACTGCCTACTATCCAGTCATGACAGAAGTTCCACCTCTTGCTTCCCAGCTGGGAGGAGACCCATTTTGAGTGCCTGGACCCTCAGCCATCCCAGTGGCTCTGCAATACAAAGCTCCTGTGGTCCAGACCTCAGCAGCCCCAGGCTGAGCTGTTCTCCAGCTCACAAACAGCTCTTGCAAAGCTACTTGATCCAGATGACCACATGCAACCTTGAAAGTATAAACATAGCTGAAGAGGTTAAAAAAAAATTAAAGAATGTTTGGTCCACATATGGATTTTATGGGCTTACAGGGGGTGGGGGGGAGGAAAGAAGGATATGACCCAACTGATTTTCCGCATTTCCTCAGTACACATGCATACAACCCACAACAAGCTTAAGCACAGGACTGACAGGGAAATAACTGTGACAGAATAAAACAAACAATTTGGGAAAACCAGAGACAATTCCATTAGAAATTCTGGTTTCTTCAGCGTTGTCTCCTGCAATGACTTAGCTTTGGTATCCAAGATTATACAAGCTCAGAGTGAAGAGTTTCAGCAGTGGATAAAGACCATCTGCTGCTTCTTCTTCTTCCAATGTCTAGCAAGAGTTGAGCTCATACTATAGACTTCCCCAGAGTTTCTGAGGAATTATTTCCTTACCCTGCTTGATGAGCAAGAAGACAGTACGTTTCAATTTTAATTCAACTGAGATTGCAAGAACTTGGATCTCTTTAACTTTCTGGATGGTCCACGAGGTTCAAAACTCAGAAGAAGATGAGATGAACATCACACACACAAAACGACAGCAACCCTCACTGACTGCCCAGCATCCTGAGAAAATGAGTTCAAAAGGAAAATTATAGGAACTCATGTCTGAAATCTGTGAATGAACAGCCAGCAGTGTAAAGAACAAGATGGAAGGGTTAAAGGCCAAACCAGTTCTTATTAACAACAAAATGAACTTGTTTCAAACTTGTCAGAAGTGAACAACAAAATAAATCAACACCAAGTAGATTCTACCACCTGTAATCCCTGCAGGGATGTGTCAGAATTGACCTCCACCTTCTTATCCAGCAGCAGTGAAACAAGAGAAGGGAAAGGGACCAACACAGCTGATGTCACATCACTGATCCTGTAGTAAAAACACCCATTATTCTCTGGAGAGAAGCTGAAGCTGGCAAGTGAAATGGGATTGTCTGTCCCCTGGAGAATCCCAAAGCAGCCAACAATGTCACACTCATTCCACAACATTCCTCACTGGAGATAAATCCATTTTGTAAGAAGCTGCAAACATCCTGCAGGCAAAGCTTGCTTTTAGGGAGAGCTACTGGCTCTCATTAGCCAAACTGATATATCTTCATTAAATCTGGCACTTGAGCAATTCCAGCTACGAAGGGCCAGGGTTATTTTTAAAAAGTAGTATTAATCCAGAAGGAGAAGATTCTCCAGCAAACCACAAATGTCTTCAGGTAAAATGGCTCAAATGCAAAGACCAAATTCAGCTGGAGAAGTTTCTGTGTTTCAGAGTAGGAGTCTTCCTTGGTGATTAATTAGTTTATTGAAGGCTTAGTGAAT
Source organism: Picathartes gymnocephalus (assembly GCA_013390045.1). Taxonomy (NCBI): domain Eukaryota; kingdom Metazoa; phylum Chordata; class Aves; order Passeriformes; family Picathartidae; genus Picathartes; species Picathartes gymnocephalus. Next base: position 524,944 of record WEKY01037924.1, on the reverse strand, counting down.
TTTTTTTTTAATTGTATGCAAAGAATTATCTGACTTTATTGTGTTCATAATATGTTTGTGCAGCTCAACAAAGCCTATGTCCCATTCCCTAAAATAATAAGTTGTATACTTTCTTTCTAAGGACAACAAATTGAATTAAACTGTCTGGGGAGCTGAATTCTTTCGAGAATTTTCATTGGGGACTTAATTTGAAATATCGATTTTTTGCAAGTAGCTCTCAATGCTTTTGTTAGAAATTGAGGAGAGAAGCAACATTCTGGAGATGGAAATAAGCAAATATCTGCTGTAAGAATGTGAGAGTTCCTCCACAGTGAAGATGACAACAAGTGTTATTCTTGGAATATTAACATAGTACTTGGAGTACTGAGAGCATCAGTCAACAACAGGGCAACAAAGTCTGCCCTCTTTTAGCACAGCACGAAGCACACAGGTCCCACCTCACCATGGGGCTTGCTTGGTCCACCAAATAATTAGTAAGGTTTTCCACCAAAAACAGGTTGATTAACAGTAGATATTAGGAAGAAAATTTTTGTACAATGAGGGCAGTGAGGCCCTGGCACAAGTTGCCCAGAGAAGCTGTGGCTGCCACATCCCTGGAACGTTCTCGGACAGGTTGGATGGGGCTTGGAAAAACTTGGGAGAGTGGAAGGTGTCCCTGCCCACAGCTGGGGGTTGGACTGGATGGCCTTTAAGGTCCCTTCCAGCCCAAAATAATTCTGTGATTCTGTGATTCTATGACTGACAGCACAAAGGACCATTTCTTCCACCAGACACTTGAGGCCCTGTGCCAGCCCCTGCCCGTGGAAACTGAGTGCAGTCGGAAACCAAGCCAAAGGTTAAAATCCCAGTCAAGGCAGAGATAAACCCCAACCTCCAGCCCTACACAGTAACAGTCCTTACACAAAACCAGGGCTGTGCAACCACCACAGACATTCCTCTGCAATGGATTCACTGTGTTCTCCTAATCCAGACCTGGCCTCTTTAGCAGCTGGCAGTAAAAAGAACGCGCCAAGTCATCTATTTCCACATTTGGGGATGATGAAAAGCACTTGAAAATGCTCAGCACTTCTGCAATAATTATAACAAGCACAGTACTTGTTTTGGGAAAGTATAATGTATTCTGGGGAGCAGAATCACATCAAAGAGGAAGCTTTCAGACACTTCAAGGAGCAGAATATGAAGACATATATAGAGAGATATAATTATCACCACGGTCACAAGTCCCTCTTAGGCAAGGATCACAGGAAGGAGAAGCAGATAAGTGAGGCACTGTGGACACAGAGCTAAGGCTGTAAGTTGATGTAACATCAGTTCTCATTACCTGGATATGGTACAAGCTGGGCTGCAGCAGTGCATTTGCAGGATTTTGCAAAATTTTCCAAGATTTGCAAAGTTTTGCAAGACTTTCCTACCTGAGGATGAGTTGTAACTCTTCAAAACTTCCACTCATTCTCTGGGGACAGTGCCCCAGAGCCATTTGAGTCCCCCACAAGGCCCAGAGCTGGTCAGCAGCTCCAACACAGGAGCTCCAATCACAGCCTTTTTAAAGGTGAAAATCCCTGTTCCCTACTGCTCAACCTTCCTGCTACACCTGGATACCTGTCTGGGTGTCTGTGCATGTGTCTGAAAGATGCCTCCACCTCAGCACCTGATGGGTGTCAGGGCATGTGAGATAAAAAGGCATGCCTGCAATTTTGTCCGTAGCCCCAGGGTGGCTCATGGCAAAGGAAAGTTTGGCCAAGTCTTCACTGTTTAGTTACCAACCAAACTGTGGACTTGGTTTAATCAGTTCAGCCCCATCAACAACTGCTCAGAAATCTCATGTGGGACATGCAAGTCACAGATGCAAGGTGGAATTGCACGAAAAACTACTTTTCTTTCGGTTTTGGCAGAACATAAGAAATAGGTGGATATGGCCTCATTTGAATGTAAGTGGAAGAAAAAGTCTGGTGCACCCCCCCAAAAAAAAAAAAAAAGGGTGACATAAAACCAAAATCCACTTGAAAACCTTCCTTGATTTTTTTTCCCCCCCTTTTGACTTCCAGTCACTGCTGGACATGCTGGAATCCCCTTGGCTCTGACTCACATAGAAATAAGCAAATCCAGGACAGCAGAGCCAGCAAAGCCTGGCTCTTCAGGATTTCCCACTCCACACTGGAGTCTTGCATCACTTCCCTGACTTTCAGAACTAAGCAACAGAATTAGTTAGTATTGACATGGAAATGAGTCAGTATTGTCATGGGATTTATAGGATCCTAATACTAAGAATTAACTGTTACTCCAATCAGAATATTTTGTAAATTCAAATAACCCCAGCATCTGTATAATTTGCTTCAAATGGAACAATGGGGTTCAAATGTTAAGAACAAGAAAAAACAGACCCTCACCAACACAGTATCAACTGCAGCCCTAGAAATCATGCTAAAATACAGTAAGGGGAGAAATTCTTACATTTTTCATGCATCTGAAGCCAGGACCTATTGAAAACATGGTGCAGTTTCTCAGATGCATTTTTTCTGTAACATTTCCTACAGCAACCTGGTATTTTCAGGAAAGAAGATGAAGAACTGAGCTCATTTGCTGAACACTGAGGCTGGCAGCTTTGTCTTGTTAGTCAACCACAGAAACCCTTGGCCTGGCAGGGTGCAAGGACACAAGTGCCAAAATGTACAGCAAAGATGGGGCAGTGTGATCTTACCTGAACAAGAGGAAGGGGAAAGCGAGCACAGAACAAGTACTTGCACATTTCCAAAGCCAAAGAGCTCAACCCACCCCAGCCCCTTCCCCCAGATGCTCAAGGGGCTTCTTTAGGATTGTAACTCAAGGATTTTTTTTTTTTTTTGCCATCAAACCTTGGCTCTAGAGAGGATGAGGTGATGATGGCACCATCCCAGGCTGAGTGCAGGAAAGACACAAGGTTCCTCCCTCCTGCCCGACCAGCAGCTCTGCTGTTTCCAAAGAATTTATGGTGACCAATCCAAGGATGAATCACACCTCCCACCCTCACCTAATGGCTCTCTTAAGGGCAGGAAGGTAAATCCTGCTCCCCACGCTGCTGCCAGCACTCTCATTAGAACTTTGCAACTTTCATTTTTCTGGAAGGCTGAGATTCTCCTCCAAGGTGCTTGTGAGACCCCCTTGACTTGCACAGTTAGAGGCTTATTTTGCACTGTGCCTATTACTGGGAAAGGTCTCTCCATGCCCCACTACCTGCTCCTGCTCTTCCTTCCACAGCAATCCTGGTTTTGCCTCCAGTCACCCAGTCTCGACTCCCTGCACAGCTCACAGTGTTTAAAATTGAAAGCTTGGAATGATGAAAGAAATGAAGAGAATATTTGTGGTGCCTTCCCCTGCCCCCTCCTTCTGTGTTTGTTTTCTGCCGTTTGAGGGAGTTGAATCAGCACAAGGCACCCGGAGCCTGTGTGGGGTGAAGTGGGAGCACGAAGCTCAGTTCCTGCAGTCTGACTCGCAGTGTTTCAGTGCCACAGGCTGATCATGCAGCAAAAGTCATCTCAGGATTTTTAATTTGGGGTTTTTTTTTTCCACAAGAACCTTCTTAGGATGAGAACTATTCCTTTAAGCCCAGATGTGGCACCTCAAGCTCTCTTTCAGCACCCTGTGTACCAAATCTGTTAAAATTTACCTGGAGACAGCACTGCCTATTTCATCCTATGCCATTCAAGAGCCCCCCAGTGCTTCATGATCAAACATGGGCACTGCAGAGCCTGGCCTGGCTGGCACCACATGCACCATGGCATTCCCTTCCCTCTGCCTTCCCATAAAGCAGGATCCATCCTGTTCACACAGCCACCAGCACTGAGACTCCACAGTCTCCTCCTCAGTCAGTCCCACTGCTTCACATGTTTTTCCCTACCAAGTCATGGGAAAGTATCTCCTGATAAAAAGCCAAACTCCCTTTTATCAGCTTGAGGCAAAATACCTCTTGCCCTATCCACAACAGTCCCAAAGAACAGTTTGTCCTGTCTTTCTTTCACACCTTGGAAAGCTCACGTGTTCCTCAGTGCTGACTCATCAGAACTTAAAAATCCTCAACTCTTGAACCCCTTGATACTCCTGGACACTGATGCCAAAAAAATGAGCCTGATGCTTCCCTTCACAGCATTCCCACCACAGAGCTGACATACTCAGCTCAGGGTACTCAGGGTACTCAGCTCAGGGTACTCAGAAAATTTTTTGCTGCACAGATTCACCCAATTATCCTAATGGGAAGTGTCTGTAAGAGGGAGACATGGGAAAGGAATAAGAGAAGTTCAGTGCAATTCCTCATCTGTAATGTTAGACAGACAGAACTTGCTCCATGGCATATCCTAAGAACATTCCAGAAGGAAAATGAGTCACTGAAGGAGCAGAGGCCAGTTTTGATAGATGGCATGTCCACAGCATCACAACAGCCACAGTGATTAGCAGTGCCATCACATTCCTAAGATAAACAAAGACCTGATAAGAGGAGAAGAGAAATAACCACTGTGATAGCAAGCCAACTCTTCCAGGAGGAAAAATACATCAAGATTTTTCACTTCCTCACCTCAGTCATCCATCAATAAAAAAGTCTTCTAATTGGGAAACAGCAGAAGCAACTGCCTTTGACCTGATGCCATAAATGGGCTTTCAAATCAACAAAGCAACAATGTTCCCTTCCAAAGCAAAAAATTCCTCAGCATTTCTCTGCCACATCCTTTGTAATGGCTTAGTCATCAAATGAGACGGGCCTTGGGTAAAGCCAGGTGCTTCATGAGCATCTCAGCCCCAGCTGGGCACTGACAGGAGGAGCTGCTCCCTGGCAGTGCCACCTTTGGGCCAGTCACCAGTAGAGACACTGTCCCTCTGTGGAACCACCAGCACCCTCCCAACCTTCCCATCCCCCTCCACAGCCCCCAGATGCCAGTGAGATCCAAGGAGCACATTTCTCATCAAGACACAGATCTGGAACCAGTCCAGCCCAGCTGGAGCATCTGCTCTGTATTTGCATCACTTCACAGGATCTTTCCACTGGTTTCTTCGCTGCAGAGATGAGAGCAATTAAAAAACCTCAGGCTCATGTCTGCTGTTCTCCCCGTCTTATCTCTGCTCTCTGATTGTCACTGAAATAACCACAACAAAAACTGGAACAGAGACCCAAACTCTGTTCTCAGTGAAATCATCTGCAGGCTCAGAATAAACTATGGGCTTAAGAGCTTTGCTGTACCAAGCCCTAAATAATGGAGGTGGGAAGGGAACAGAGCCCACAGCTGCTGCAGCACTGGGAGAAGCTAAGGGAGAGTCTGCATGAACAACTCAGACAAGACAGAGAATCCAAACACAACCACTTTGACACATTCTTAATCAAATCATAAAAACCACTGCAGAGCAGGACAATGCATGGGATCAGGAGTGCTGGGAGCACGATACAGCAGCCCTGCCAGGGGGCTTCACCTGAGCATCAGCATCAGAAAAACACCCTGCAAGAGACCCTCCCTCTGCCTACTGAGAAGCAAGGCCAGGACAAGTGAAAGAAGCCAGATGTTTTCTAGTCTCAGGTCACAGTCCTTGCTGATATGTTCATCAACGGTGGAGGGAGAAAAAGAGAACAAGTTGCTCCTTTTAGTCTCTTTTTGGCCATATCCTGGATGACAAAGTCACAAGTTGAAAAAAATGAGGACACCTACATTCTAGCTCTCAAAGAAAGGCAGAACTGAAGCACTGCTTTTCCCGCCTTCATCTTTCAAGAGCTTCCAAGGTATTTTCACCCCACACAAGTTCTGCTTCCTTATCCACCACTGACCAGCAGCTGCTTCACTCCTCTGATGGAACACGTCATCCTTGAGAGTCCCACAGCACTTCACATTTGAGGATTGCTCATCCACATCCCACATTCCTGAGGTGAAGCCCATCAGCGACACGTAACTGGTCCCCATAAAGGTGACTCCAAGATGCAAAGCAGAGGAGGATTTACAGGGAGTAAACTACAAGAGGGCCTTCGGGCAGGCAGGTTGTAACCATCTAGCAAGGAATGTTATACAGGACAAGGACTTCAGAGGTGACTTTGGCATCCATTAGGATGAAACCACACAGGGAAGTCATGGCATGGGAAAGCAAATTCTCCTGAAGCATTAGCATCTGTGAGGGACATCTCTGCCAGACCCTGCGGAATGACTTTGCTCTGGAACCAGAAGTCAGGTGGTGTTTTCAGGCTACAGCTTTTCCAAACATGAATTCTTGCTGCAGGGTTTTCAAGGTAGCACTGGGCCAGAATTTCAATAGGGATTCACAGCCAGCCATCCCTAGCTGGGATTTGCCAGGCTCCAACATCAAAACAACAGTGAAGACAGGTGGCTCCTGTCTCTGAGGACACCTCACTGAGCCAACTCTGACATCACCTGGGCCAAGACTGCTGTGGACAAATTACCCCAGCATTTGTAACAAAAATACCTCAGGGAACGGGCACAGGGCTCAGTTTGTCCAAGCATATGAGAATAAGGAAAAATGGAAATAAATTTCAAAGGAGAACATACCATACCCTTAAAAAAAAACCAAACAAATCCTCTGAAATATCCTCCCAGCCTGTCCAAAATACTGTAACAACAGTTCCTCAGTGAGGCACTTGCAGCCATAAATCCAACAGACACAATTCCCTGAGCAGAGAGGCTACGGGAATGAGGGTGCACAACAGATGCAATGCCATCCACAGTGTGTTGTATGGAAGTAAACGGAGGTCAGCTTTATTTCCAGGTATAAAGGGGGTTATATTATTATTTTTCCTTTTCCTTAGCAATGTGGGACGAGTGTAAAAAGGGCTCCTGTTCTGGTATGAGCCGTGCACGTCGCAGGGGATGCCAGCACAAAGGCAAGAGGCCAAGTGACAACTCTGGAGCCAAGAGATGACAGAGATGACTTCAGCCTTTCCCGTGTCTACAAGCTGGAGCTAATTAACTGAGGATGGAGTATGAGCCAGGACACAAAATTGGCCAAGTTGCCCTTGGGCTCTCTTGCTGGCTGGCCTGTGCAGGGGAGCCAAATCCTTTTCTTGTCCTTGTGCCTCCCTGTCCCTTCCCACGTGGGACAGAGGCTGAGGAGCTCCCTTGCTTTTCCACAGGAAGCACTGAAGCCATGTCCCAGCCTCTGTAACAGCAAAGAAATAATCAAGTAAGATAATAAAGCATCAAGCCCTAAATATACAGAAAATCTCACCAGGAAAGCACCTTCTCCAGCCCCATCATTTAAACACCCACAGCAGCAGAGTGGTTATGAAGCACTTAAAAGACCAAACACCCTGGTGGGCTGAGATCAGGATGAGAAACCTCATCTCCACAGGTAATTTTTCACTAAGTTATAAAGCAGGCAGAACTGCGACTTTGAATGAAAGAGCCAACTCAGCTTCCACTGGAACTCCAGTGCTGCTGTGCCAGCATAAATTTTAATAAAATACCAATATAAATTTAGTCCTTTTACCCCTTGAAATGTTGCTCTATATAGAATGAGACTCACGGGCCTTTAAATAACAGTCTATTCAAGCATTACAATGAGCTATTTTGCCCACGTAAGTAGATACTTTATTCCAGCAACTTGACAACGATTCAGAGAGCTGCCTTGCCCTGCTCTGAGCCATAAAGCCACTCCACATCTCCGCAAGCTGATTAGTCAGGTATGCTACTACTACAGTTTCTGCTTTGGCCTGTTAGGCTGTGCCCTTTTCACCAACCAACTCACAAAATCAAAGAGCACATTTTTATTCTGAAGGAACCTGTCTGACACAGCACAGATTTCAACTGAGATCAGCGTGAGAGATGTGTATATTCCTTCATATTCAATGTGTGTGCCCAGTGAATTCAGCTCCAGAGCAGAGCCAAAGGCTCCACAAAGACCCTTCACTGCCTGCTGCAGCTGCAAGCAAGGTCTGTGCTACACAGATGCATCTTTGTAAGTCTATTTAGTTTTAATACCTTTAAATTATGGCACTGATTTTACAGCTAAGGTAGGAACTGACATTACCATTTGTAAGACATTTATTTCTAACCTGCTCCAAAAGGCTGCTTTCCCCATGAATTTTCACTGCATGCCTTTCTAACCCATGTAGAACTTGGCTTGCAAAGTCAACCACCAATCAGTCACAGCCAACCAGAGGTGAGATACCCTTTTACATGAACACATCACCCTCAGAGTGCTGCGCCTCAAAGAGGCAGAGCCTAGAAAACCCAGGGCTGCCTTATTTACAGCTCCTAGGAGAGGGACAGTATTTCAGAATTCGAAGTCTTGGTGGTTAAAGGAAAGAAATAGCAGTTTCCAAACAAAAATATCAGCTGGTTTTGTTTCCTGCTGAGATTAAGTCATCTGTGGAGTTTGCATGTTATATGAGGCTGTAAAACGGTGCTGAACAACACAAGACAAGTTGGCATCACCCCCACTGGGAATGTGCTCAAAACACAGAGTAAAGGGAAGGGGGGAGACAGCATCACTGAGCAGAACATGGACAACCTCTCCCCCTCAGATCAGGCACACCAGTGATCTCCACTCAGAAGGGGAAAGAGGGATATGTTACATAAAGGTGCAGGTTTTTTATATCCTGTCTCGTTTTTCTCAGCATCCCTTGGGCTCCTCGCAGTACCAGCACTGACTGTAAGGGAAGAAGGGAAAAAGCTTCTCCTGGCTTTACCCCAAACGTGGCAGGGAGGGGAAGTGATGTAAAGGCAAACAATGCTATGGCAAAAAAATACTAGAGAGGAAAGTCTTCAGACAGAAAACCAAAACTATTCAAGCAATGCTGCAACCAGAGCCCACAGGCAGGAAAAGGGACAGGACCTCCCAGTCAGAAAGGCCACCTGGATCAAGCACTGCTCAGGGCAGACAAAGAACAGCTGCCCTGAAGATCCTTGTGGCAGAAGGCAACCCTGGCACCTCCCCTTGCTGAGAAGCAGCAGATTGTTTCCAGGACAGAGCTGGCTTTTGTGCCGACATCACAAATCCACTTCAGAGACCTGAAGTGGAACAGCTTGTTCTCCTGTCCGTGGATTTTCACAACCGTGCAGCCTGAGGAGCTGCCAGGCTGTGCTGTGATGGATGGCCTGGTGTCCAACACGGCCTTTCTGCAGGACAGCAGGAGCCACGCTGCTTTCACCAGGACAGCTGCAAACCTGGAGAAGGGATGATGCAAGAAGGAGTGGCTGTGCCTACTGCCCACTTCCACCTTGTGCCTCGTGCCATAAAGGCAGGAGCAGTCAGACATCCCTTCTGAGCCTTTATGACTCTGAAATGAAGAGTCCTCCAAGCAGGTGGATCAGCTCCATGGATTTTAGGGAACACTGCTGATGGGTGGTAGCAGTATGGTAAGCATTGCTGTCAGTGTATTCTGCTCCCACGTATGCGAAATGACCAAAACATGCACAGAAATGTGCCTGGTGTCAGTTTACCCTCTCTTGGTGTAAGACATATCCCATACTTGGCTCAGCCACAAAGGGCATCTTCAATTTCCTCTCAGCAAAAGGCACTGGAGTGACCTTGACAGAACACAGAAATTGATACTAAGTGACTGGCCCAAATTGTTTAAATTTTACTCTGCAGCAGCTGGGATGTGATTCTCAAGTGCTCGACCAGAAACAGACTGCAGCATTTGCTGAAGACAAGCCTTGCCACAGGCTGCCAAGCTGGGAGGGACACTCCATCCCCTCCAGGTCACTGTGCTTTCCCACAACAAAACAGCTCTTGGAAAGATCTCCTGCAATTTCAGGCCCAGTGTGAGCACCGAGTTTATTCCTTTTAACTCGCAGAATGTCTCAGAGCACCACGACTTTATGATGAGGCTCCTGCCTTCCCCTCCAGGCCCTCCAAGCTGTCCAGGGGATGACTGTGTGGCAATGACAGAGTAACTGAGGCTGCAGAGGACCTCCACGTGCTTGTCCAACCTTCTACTCTGGACAGGACCTCGTATCACAATGAGGTCAGGCTGCCCAGGGCCTCACCCAGTTGAGTTTTTAATGTCTCCAAAGATGGAGTTTCCTCAACTCCAGTGATCCTCATTTCAGCACTTACCTGCTCTCGTGGTGAACTCCACCCACCCTGATATCCTAAATTCCTAAAAATGACAAGTTTTGAGCTCCAGCAGCACAGCCCTAGGACCATGGTAGTGGTTATTCCATTTGATCAGAATTTTTTCTTTGACCTGAAAGGTATTCCTCATTTGTCAGTTCAGATGGAGCATTCCCACAAGAATCCCATCCCTCCTATAAACTGCCATCTCCTGGCATCAGTCAGCTGGAAAATTCCCAGCTGGGTGTTATGTGATAAATCCCCTGCTCCCATCTGGGATCTGCCCTGCCTCAGCTGGCTGCCCTTCACACTGCACTGCTTGCTGCCCTGGCCATACTGATAAAAATGCATGTCTGATATGGGCTGGGAAAGGAGAGGAAGTTGTAGCACTCAGTCAACAACATGGACACCTTCCAACAGCAAACCGATGCCTTCAAACAGTGATGGATGATAAGCAAGCAGAGCCAGCTTCTGATTGCTCTTGCACTAACTAAGGAAACAGTACCAATAAAAATATGAAGGAAAAAAAAAGGTAGTAATTTGAACTCAGCTTAGGCTTTGTGTCTTATATGGACATTCAGGCCAAAAAAAAAAAAAGAAAACACATCCAAGTAAGTTGAGAGTGCACATCTGTAAGTTAAGGCTGAAACAAGCGGACAGTCAAGTTTTAACATTTTTGCCACCTAAAAGCAGGGTGTGACCACTATAAGCAGCTCATCTAAAACACATTCCTGAGTTTCACAGCAAAATTCACTGTACCCTCACATTCACTATGGGACCTGGCACAATGCAAACAGAGGCACTTTGAGTTAAGATTGCCAATCCAAACAACAACAGGGGCTGTAAACCTGTGCCTGATGAGCTGAGTTTTCCAAACACAACCATGTATCTAAAACCTGAAACTGAAGTATTTCATTCACAAGATCTGCTGAAGAACTCTGAAGCATTTAGGTGGTGCAGGAAGAAGAAGCCTATCAAGCACAACCATTTCTAAATCCCCCTGGGCTGACTCCAAGTATTTCAATAAATGAGGACCATGGACAGATGCTAAACCCCTCCCATGAGCAAAACTCTTGCTATTTGGGCAAAACTATTCCACAACATCCAGAATAGTCACAGGTGAAGGATGCACTGGTTTGCTGGCAGGGAACTTTCAACGAGAATCATTAAGCTCCATTTCATTCATCCCTGGAAGTGGATGCCCCATCCCTGGAAGAGTCCAAGGCCAGGCTGGATGAAGCTTTGAGCAAACTGGGATAGTGGAAGGTCTCCCTGCCTATGACAGGGAGGGTGGAATGAGATGGGCTTTAAAAGGTCCCTTCCACACAAAACCATTCCATGATGATTCTCTGATTTCACTCCATGGAGCTGGACACTGCAGTGCCCTGCTCAAAGGGGGTAAATGGGACTCAGCAAGTGCCAAGCTGGGGTGCAAGAGCCTTCATCAGCCACTCCTTTAGCTACTCCTCCTGCCTGGAGGGCAGACACATCTGGAATCTCTGTCTAACACTTCTTTCTCTTTGAATTAAGGAAGGTGCTGGCCCCTGTGCTCCTTCCACCTCAGTGCAGAGGTAGGGAAGGGCTAAACAGTTGGTGTTGGCCTCAAACTGAGATGCTCTGATCTGCTCTAGAAAAATGCCAAGAGCAAACCTGGACTTGAGCAGCCACTGCAGGGTATTTTATCAGGGACTGAGCTGGCCCAGAAGAGGATCAGGTCTGCAGGACACAAGAATAACTCCTGAGCATGGAAAGGTCCTGAAGACACGTGAGACATTTTGGAGTGCACCAGAGCCCTTCAGTCCATTAAAACCAGCACATCTCACTCTCCACAGGCAGCAGCATTGGGCCCTTCATCATACAGCAAAAAGGATCCCAAGCAAAACGGGACGTGCATCTGGTTTATTAGCAGTTAAAAGCAGGAAGCTACAAATCACACTTAGAGAGGCAGGAGCAGAGCAAAGGCTGCTGAATTCATCCCTAGGAAACACTGGTACCCCCTGCAAAATTAGCCATGCTTCAGCAATACATTTAGTGGAATTATCTGAGGATCAAAATTACTAAATGTTCCGTGAAGACCCTGGATTATTGTGCTGTGGCGTTGTGTCAACAAGATGGAGAAATAAAGTATGAGAAAAAATACCCTTCTTAGAGTAAAAGGAGCATCGTGCTCTCACCTGCCTCATTACTACAGCTCCAAGTAATCAAACATGGATATAATTTTGCTGTTCCTTAAAATGAAACAGTTCAGTACAAAATAATGGCTTCTGCTCCAACCCAATCTGATAAACTCAGGGACGCACACACCGGGCAATCTACTTTGTTCCTGTTTCAATAAAAATTATTTCATGGGTTCTTTTTTTCTTCCTCCCCTGAGATGCCAGCATATTGGTGATTACTTAGGATTATAGCAGTGCTCATTCCATTAAGCAATCCAATTCACCAGGCATTGCTGATTTAGACATGCAGTTCCACAAAAGGCTCGATACTGCTCTGTGTTTCCTTGGAAATGCAAGACTCAGAGGATGGGATGCAGAGTTGGGAAGTTCCCATCAACTGCAATGCCTTCACAGCCTGAGGAATGAGATTTCGGGAGCAATTCTCTGCTGGCATTGACAGGAAATCCTGCCAAAGTCCATGGAACTGATCAAGGGGAAATTGTTTTCAACCTGTGCTATTGCCATCCAACAGGACAGCACAGCAGGTCTGAGGAAAGCAGTCAGAAATGCCCCTGAAATAAATGCCAGGCCATGAGGGTGTGTTTGCCACCACTGTTCACTGCTGTTCAGACCTTCTTCCCATTTTTCAAACACCAAATCAAACTTCCCATTGTTCAACACCAAATCAAACTCTTCGGAAGAAGTCTTCTTGGATCAACATATGTTACTGCATATCCAAAGTCATCTCCTTCTGAAGAGAAGCACAAAGTTCCCACTAAAAGGTCAAGCACAGCAATGCTTTTATACCACGTTTTATTTCATTTAATCACAAGACAAGAACAGCTTCTCCAAATGTGCTTTTTCTAGAAAATGTGCATGTTTTTTACCAGCCTAGCTGGGCAAATCACAAAGCTTTGTACTGACCTCAGTATCTCTTCTACAGCCTACAGGAGATTATCTGCTCCAGCAGTTAAAGAATCTTCCTAAAGACAGAAAAACTTCGTCTTTGATAAACAAACACTCTGTTAGCATTTCAGCTAAAGCATAAGAAGTTCACTGCAGAAGCTGGATTGATTATGTAAGGCACTGATTCCCACCTCACACATTTTTTTACTCTATAATAAAGATGATTGAGAGCCTGAAATTCAGCAGCTGCAGTAATAGATGCAAGAGAACTTACTATAACAATCTGATCCCAAATTTGAATTTTCTTTCTTTCAAAAGCATAATTAAATACTAGGAGCTGAAATAAAAGAAATCTACTTAGTACACCCTGAATCATTTGACGCCAGTATAAAGCAAAATTCAAGGGACTGAGGGGGGATCAAAACAGAACCTTCGCCTGCATCAGCCAAAATTGACAGCAACACTATTAAGGAGAAAAGCACCACAGCAAAGCAAAGCAATAGTCTTAATTTACTGCTGAATCTTTCAGTTCTGTTTCCTTCCCTTGCCTTCCTTGGAAAGCACATGTTTTATTTATGATTAGAGGAACTTATCCCTGAAGGGCACGTCTCACCAAGCTGATCTTTTAAGGGACAAAGTAAATTTAAGATGAACTTGGTCTGCTTCAAATTGCCAGAATGTTATTTGAGCCCACGAATTTCGATCAGGTTCCCTCAGCCAGTTGCTGTGTCTGGGTTATCGAGGAAGGAGCAGGCTCTGCTGCTGGGATTAGGAATGGTTTACTTTCACTCAATACTTCCTTTCACCATCAAAGACTCCTTACAAACGTAGTAACAGACTCGAGAGAGACAGGAAAAGCTCCCTTTACTGATAAACTAAGCCAAAGCTCTGCAAAAAAAGCTGAGCAAAAAGAGTTAAAAATCCATCTACTTGTCTTTGTCCGGTTTCATCCTACACAGAATTTCAAGGGACAGATCATTATCAAAGGTACCAAACTCACTTCAGAACAACAAGCAAAAACTAACACACCACCACACACGCCTCTAACTCCAGCACTCCTCGTTCCCCGTTCAGCTGACCCAAAACCCTTTCTAGGTTATCCCAGACTCCTTGGAACTGGACAGCTTAGGAATGTCAGCCTTGAATGATCCACCCACACACGGCACACTGCTGTCCCACCCCTGGAGATCAAACAGGATCCTTCTCCCCAGCCCAGCTTGCACGTTACCAACGGGAGCAGTGGACACGGTCTCTTGAGCAAGCTCAGGCGTATATTTAGCTCCAAAGTACAGATCTGACAAGTGTTTATATTTAGATGGAGAGTCAATAAGCTCCACTGGAGGCTGGAGATTTGATTTAATTGGCTCCGTTTGCACCTATTGTAGTGGGATTCTTCATCAGCAAGGGACAGATCTGAACAAATGTTACAAGGTTTTAACTTTTGCTCCACAGCACAGAGATAGATACGGAAGAGAGGATGGCTGTGTGTTGCTCAGACAATCAGTTTGTCTCCTGCCTCCAGCAGATGAAAGGAATCCTACCCTTGCCTGATGACTAAATAGTTCAAGGGAAAAAAAAAAAGCAAGGATTAGTCCTATGAAACTGCCCTTTCTGGAGCTAATCAAATCTTATTTGCTCTAATTTGATCCTTATTAGATTTTTCGAGGAAGATTTTCCCCAGGCCATCTAAAAAAATTTCTTTTTTCATTGTCATGCTGTTCGGAAGGCGAGAACATATTTACATACAAAGAGCAAGCGATCCCCAGATTTTCCAGCAATCCTGAGATGCTGTTTGCACAGAAAATCCTCTGAAAGCAAAGACTGAGAACCTGCTGTTGCCCAAAGTGCAAATTTTTGTTTAGCTCTTCCTTCGAGTGTTTGTTCATCCCATTAGAGAACTCTTACCACTTGCAAATAATTTAAGTTCCTGCCAGGACAATGCTGAATCAAATGCTTCACTATACAAGGCAATTCTCTAAGTACCCTTCCAGCTACTTGCATCAGACTTTACCTCCAGCTTTCTCAGCTTTATCACACCAGCTTTAAGTTCTGCCAGCTCTGTAAGAAGTAAGTTAACACTCAAGTGTCACAAAAGAGCCTGGAATGACAAAATGAAAATGCCCATCAAAAGCCACAAGAAGCTTGTTATGGTTTGTTACGAGAGGCCAAATTTTCCCACATTACACAGCTCTGACAGGTCTGACCTGTGGAGCTGAAAGACGACAGCTCATCATAGCTCAAACTTCTCATTTCAGAACAGGGCACAAATACTTGTGGAATAAGGAATAACACAAGTAAAGAAAATATTCCAAGCATGAAGAATTAACTCAAGCTCAGCTCTCTGAATGTGAAGCATGAACAGAGGAAAAAGTGCTTCAGATCCTGCTATTTTGCAAGCAAGCATGTGCTCAGATGAAGTCAGGTCCAAAGCTAAGCCTCCAGAATATATTCTGGATAAAGTAACATCTTTCCTGCTCTGCTGCTCAACTCCCTGTGTGGAGTGAAGCAGGCGAAAATTAGAAAAGAAAGAACATCACAACACAATAACGTTGTCTCTCAACAATAGCAGAGATATTGTTGGAAACCTACAGAGTGCTGGGCATTAATTAAACACGGCTCATTAATCAGGCATGGATAAAAAGCAGCTGTTCTGCAAGACAGGCATAGAAATGTTGGAAACATTCCCTCCCTTCCCACCAACCTCTTGCTCAAAGTGGTACCAAGGCCAGCATCAGATCAGATCAGCCATGGCTTTATCCAGCTGAACCTTGAAAGCCAAGGATGGAGTTTCTGCCATTCCTGGGGTCAGCCTCCTTCAGTAGAAAACACCAAAAATGCCCCGAACAAACCTCCCAAGCTGCAACTTGAAGGACAAAGGCGTTGACCTTTTTCACCCTTTTAAATCGGCTGTAGGGGAGCACTGTTATTTTTACCTCCAGCTGAGGAACAACCTCAGAGGTTCTCAGGAGATGTAATTGCAGCTTGTAGCTACTGCACAGGTTAATGCCAACGAACAAACAGAGCAGGCCCACAGAGCACTGAGTTTATTCAGGTTCCTCAGCTCTGAATGAGTGCTGAGAGACAGAGGAGAGGTTTGAAAGCTCTCAGTAGCATTTTGTATTATGCACAGGAAGACAATTCAGAGGTTTACAGAGATTTCAACAGACAGAATTCAAGCATCCCGTTAGTACTGACTTGCACACATGCACAGTGAATGGTGGAGCCAGATCACCCCAAAAATGGCCAAAGCAAACACCTAGATGACCCCACAGAGACTCTAAAACACCCTCTCTAAAATGCAAAGTCAGGTCAGGGCAGACTCAGTGCAGTTCTTGTATCTCTCTCTCTCAGGTATCACATCTGGGGCAGGGAAACATCATTTAGCTAATGAAAGATGTGAGGTTTGGCAGCATGGACTGAGGAAAACAGACATGGGAGCTGCTCCTGTTCCTGTCCCTGCTGCAGGCAGGTTTGGGAGTGTGCCCCATCCTCCTTGCTCCAATAGATGGGACGTTTTCTGTATCCAGACATTGTCTCCCACTCTGCAGCTGGAATCTCCAGGCACTTCTATAAAACAACTCACAGCTCACTACTGCAACAACAAAACATCTCCAAGATTCCATGAAAAGCACCAGATATTTTTACTTCAAGAAGTTACTGGTACCGCACAAAGTGCAAATTTCTTTTTTTTTTTTTCCTCTCCTAAAACGAACATTTCTTAGGCTTTGAAGCATGAAATAAGCAAGCCCCATAGAGAATGGTATTTTTAGCTTCCAGGATCACATGATGTGCCAATGGATTCTGTCAGGATCATCAGTCTTGCAAATTTAAATTGATTGAAGTAATAAGAGTGCTTGGCAAACATACCAAGCTGAAATATATAAAAGGCCAAAACTTCTAATCAGACAGCATGAAGTAAATGCATCTCTCTTTATAACACTTCTAAACAATTCATATTAGCTGGGAAAAAAGCTTGCTGTGTTGCAAAATTATAAAGCATTGTCTTGTTTTTTCAGTTCTTTCATAACCAGTTAATTTTTTGTCATCACTCTGTCCTTTCTTTCCAAGTGTTTATATAAATCAGTGTGATCCGCATTAAGAACTAATTAATTCAGTATCAAAGAATAATTTCCACTACAAACAAACAGCTGGATCCTTGCAGTTATCCTTGTATTATTCTTATCCTGGATGGATGTGCAGTGCAGGATGCAAAACAGACAAAAACGTATGATGAAATACTCTTACAAGGCTGGATTTAGACTGATCAAAGGCAGAATAGCCAAAGAAAAACTTCAAAACTTCTCACTTTTGGTGTGGTTTTATTGGATTGTTTTATTCACTGTGATCAGACTTTAGTATAAACGCGAATGGACAGAGATTTTCTGTTCCCATGGCCAGACATCCATCACCATTCCAACTTTGGCTGGAGGCCCTCTCCTCCTGAGTATCCACAAACATCCCTCCTACAAACACTAGAGAGGATTAAGGGCAAGAAAAGTAAACAAGGATAACAGAAAAATTTGTATCGGTCAAGGTCAATGAAATTAAAAATTATAATTAGCCAACCTGCATTGTCTCCAAGGATTTTAAGTTTCCGTTTTAATGGTGCTCTGGGACACAAGATGTGTTTAGGAAAGAACAAGCAACACATGGGCCAGGTTTTCTCAATTGCACCAGAACAAATCTCCAACAATTCCAGTAAAATCTGTGGGTTTTTACTGGGTAAAACCAAGGGAAAGATCTCCCATGATTGCTACTGTTATTCATGACCTACACTGGCAAATGTAACAAGAATTTCTCATCAAGGCTGCCACCTTTTTATATTTGGAATATGAAATCAAAACTTCATTCAGAGATAGAGTCTGTCAACTAGAGCACATAATTATGGTCAAAAATAGGTGCTAAAAGGAAGTGAGTTATGGGCAAGCTCTGCTTGACCTCAGGAACACACCAAGGATGAGGTGCTAGAACAAGCCTGGACACTATGAAACAATTTGCATTTACTCACATGACTAAAAATAATTATCCTCCCTTTCCCATTGATTACTATCTATAAATACTCACTTTGAGCTTGCAATGACTTTCCCCTAAGCAGGAACTGACCAATTTCTGACCAAGCATGAGAGGCTGGGAGCTAAGCAAGTGTTCAAGTTCACACCAAGCTTCAAGGCATAAAATTTCATGTTCCCTTGCTAAGATCCAGAGACTGAGTCCAACTTCAGCCAGAGACTACCCTGATTCTCCAAGGATTTCTCATAGCATAAAGAAAAATTAACTGACTGTTGTATTATGGTTTTAACACAAATGCATTAAAATTATATTACATGTATGTCTTGGTTTATATAGCGAATATTAGACTGTATAATAATGGGTAATTGTACGGAAGATAATACAAAAATAAAGGAGATCAGATTAATTTTAATTGTCCCTTCTGGCCTTAAAAACATCTATCAGTCACAAGGCTTTAGGAACACTTACAGAGACCCAGCTGATTCAGCTGCCAGACAAACCCAGTCAAAGAATCCTGACCAGATAAAAGCTTCCTGGATCAAACATCACTGGAATCTAAGGATGGCAGCAGAACCCAGAAACTCTGGAGGTTCTTCACAGCTTGCTAGGAAAATTCCAGTCCAGGTATGATTCTTTATCACTAGTGCAGGTGAGCACCAGAAGTGGCAAAGGTTGAGCAGAGTTTGCACCAAAGGCATTTTAAACTTTCACTTTGCTGTTTCATCTCGGCAGATCACAAAGCTCAGACATGGAGACCTCTGGAGCCAAACTATCAGCGAAGAAAATTCTTTGAGAAGTTGTTCCAAGGTAGAACTGTCCTCATGAAAATTCAGAAACACCTCAGAGGTTCAGTGATAGCTAGGAGGCTCATTTCAGGAGTTATCAAAACTTCTTTTCCTGCGTGCTTTCCAAGCAGACACACTTGGAAATTCGAATGCATTAGATCTGCATGAATTAGATCTGAATAGACAAGGAGGGAAATCCCATAGAGAAGAAAATGCAGAGCTTGCTTTTATTTATACATTTACCATGTTTTCTTTAATGTGTGTCAGATTAATGAGGAGTAAAATCATTAACAGATGATTCCACAGAGCTGGAAGACTGCAGAATACATTTTATTTCCCCTACTAGCCACCCCAGGAGGTTCATCTGCAAGTTCCCAAGAACTCACACAATCGCAGAATCGTTTGGGTTGGAAGGGACTTTAAAGATCATCTTGCTCCAGTCCCTCTGCCATGGTTGGTCTAAGTCTCATCCAACCTGGACTGGAACACTTCCAGGGATGGGACAGCCACAGCTTCTCTGGGGAACCTGTGCCAGGGCCTCAGCACTCTGTGAGTAAAGAATTTCTTCCTAAAATCTAATCCCAATCTTTCCTGTCTTAGTTTAAAACCATTCCCCCTTGTCCTGCACAGATAGCAGACCATATTTTTGTTCAAAGGCAATTTAAATTCCAAGTTACCACAAAGCACTCTAAAAGCGATCTCTGTTTCTGAAGTGTTTGTGTACCCCAAAGCTCTGATCCCAGTTACATCAGTGTGAAGCAGAAATAAATTCCCATCCTGCAAAGGAGTTATTCATAACCAGCTACTTCAGACTGATCCCAAGCTCACAAATGGCCACATTTCCCAGCGTGGAGAAGAAGGTGACAGCTTAGCAAGGAAATATTAAAAAAAGCATTTTCAACTTGAGCAAACTCTCTGTATTCTGCATCTAAAAACTAACCTGACTGTCCACAGGAGCTTATGTGTCAGATGCTCAAAATCTGTGCTATAAATAGACTCCAGCAGTCTTCCGAAAAGCACCGAGACATGAGAATTGTCAAACACAAACAGAGCACCTAAATATTCAGTGATCTAATTTTGATCTCACTCACAGAAGGTATACACTGGTGTAACGCTGTATTTTTTTTTAAATAGAGAGAGGATTCAACCAGACACAAGATTACTAACCTATATTTATTTCTATTTTTAATCTTTGTGGTTAATTATTTATGTTACATGGCATGTTTAAGATAAGAACATATTGCTGCTCTAGAAAAAACTAATAGAATAGGCTTCCTTGCTTTCTCAGATAAAAGAAAATAACAAAGATACAATCCTCTCTAATTTCACACAACAGTCCTGTCTTCCTGTGATCACTAAATTAACAGTGCTGCAATCACTTTGAAATAGTATATAACATTTAAAGTTATTAGTCAGCTGTTTGCTTTTCTACAAAGAATTCAGATAACACACTCCACAAAGCAGCAGACAAAACCTGAGCATGCCCGACTGATCTGCTCTCCCAGCTTGTCTTTCTAGTCTGCAAGTTAGATCTGCAGAAATGGCCATTGAACCGGGAAAAAGAAACAAACACGGGCTGATGAATAAGTACCTGCAAATAAGCACAGGTCAAGATCAAAATTAACTCACTTTATGCACCAGTAAGTGCAGTCAATTTGCAAGCAGATTCAAACAAGATAAAATGCAGCAGAGGGGAAAAAACAGACCAAGGGCTACTTCTGAAGCCCTGACACCAGGCAGAATGACAACATTCCCAGTCCTTTCAGTAGTTTTGCCTGAGTCAGGAATCCAGCTCTAGAACCTGACTAACAGGTGAATATCCAACCCACAGACAACTCTGCCAGAATCAGTCTCTCTCTCTAAATCCTGTAGCAGACAGCAAAACTCTACTTTTCATCAGCTCCATCTCCATCTCCCAAGACACTGAAGTCACAAAGGCTTTGTCACCAACATGCAAAACTCAAGCCTTGGGATTCAGTGAAAAAAAAAATAGATGGTTCTCAAGAAGACAGAAGTCAGCAGGCAGGTGATTCGAGGCAGCTTTTCCACACGATGCAAAATGAGACTGGGGCACAGAGGAGTTGTGATCCCTCTTTGAGTTGTGTAAGGATTTTGAAGCTTAAACCAAAGTTAGGCCACCAAGAATGTGGCACTTCACTTACAAAGAACTGGGGGGGGAGGGGGAAATCCTTAAAATATTAGTGAGTCACACTAACAAGAGACACACTGATGACTATGAGCTTAAAAAATAATCCTCATGAATTTTCAGACAGAATACGTGATGACCTATCCCGTTGGGGTTTTGTATGTGGCAAGGGATGAAGAGTTCAGCTTGTTGGGTCCTTTCCTTGGCTGGCCATGGAGAGACACTTCCTCCTAGATACCATTTCTAGGTAAATCTGCCATCAGCCTGATCTAACCTCACCCCAGGAGCCACTGCTCCCTGTTCTTGTCAACTACAGCCTAAACACAGATCATTCAGAATTTTCAGCCATGGGCTAGGGGTTAGTTTTGAATTCCAGCCCCTTCACCATTCAGACCTCCCATGGCTACAGCTGCAACTCCTGGTCCAACTCAGCAGCATTTTCATGCAGTGATGACGTGGGACATGTTTGGCTGGTGGGCCAATCTGCTGTTTAATGGATATTCTTGAATTCCCAAGGCTCCAGGTCAAAAGGGAGTAGGCAAGATGGCCTGGACTGGACAATCTCAAAACAATCTCCTAAACACTCAAAATAATACACAGTACTTCTTTATCAGGACCATTAAATACATTTCTTCTGGTATTTAAGCAGTTTCTTCTTCCCAATTCCTTTTGTCTCCTGTAATTTGTTGTGTAGGTGAATTTTTCAACCTGTGCCAAGGTCGGGGTGATGTTTACAATGCATTTAAATCTAACTCCAAACAGTACCTGAGCCTTTGTTTGCCACATATCACATCTAACCATGTCACCATCTGTGAGCAATATGGTGACATGACTTCACTTCCCAAGCGCTGGCAAAATGCTGGAGAGAAAGATAACAAAGTTGCAAAGATCATTTCAAAGTCACTGATAACTTCGCCAAAAATTTTGCCTCATTATCTGCCCAGCTTCTGCTTTGATCTCCTCATAAATGTAAGGGAAAAGCAGAACTTTATCTTAACATATATGTTTTAAATTCTTAATGGAGCAATGAAATATTGTATCTTTAATGTGCCTCTGCAGTCACAGTTCCCTGAAGCAGTAAATCCTGAAGAGTAACGAGGTGGCACCAAACCAAGGCCTGTCTGGAGTTCTGGGATGCATTTCACATCAACAATTTGGTCTGGTATAAAGAGCACTGGTCTCAGTTTTGGGAACTCAATGGAATTTTTAAACTTAGCTTAAAAATGTGACAGGGAGTTTCACAGAAACAAAGAAGGGGTTTGGTTGGAAGGGACCTTAAAGACCATCTTGCTCCAGCCCCCTGCCACAGGCAGGGACACCTTCCACTACAGCAGGTTGCCAAAGCATCTTTGACAACTCTAGGTAGCAGAAAGGAATTGGAAAAGAGTGGAAAAATACAAAGCTGAATAGAAAATAAATAGGAGCAGTTAGATGCAACCAGCAGCCCGTGTCCTCTGTTCCCATCAAAATACCAGACCAAATAATCAAACAGGATACACGTAAGGAAACCAGGAAAATGCCAGTCAGAGCTTCCTCGAGATTAAATCCCATCAGAGTAAAGTCATTTCTTTCCACGACAGAAAAACAGGTTGGTGAATAGTGAAGGACAGGAGACATTACAGATCTTGATGCCAGGACCGCTGCTGACACTGCCCAGCAGGATGTGACAGGGAAACAATTTCACCGGGAGGAAAAGTGCTCAAGAGCCAACCCTGGGCTTGCCATCAGTGGGTCCCTGTCAGGCAAAAGGATTTTAAGTGAGGGTCCTTTTAGCATTTGTTATTTCCATAATAGAGAGCTTAATCATTATGTCTAAATTTATATTAAACAGGAAGGTTGCAAGTCCATTGAAGAAAGAACTGAAATGATTTTAACAACGTGGAGAAATCAGCTGGATAAAGAATTATTTGCAGAAGTGAAAGGTTATTCCCACCTAAGTGGAGAATCAGCTGTACAGACACAGTTCAGGGAAGAACTGCAGTTTTCTAGAAAAGGACTGGGAGTTTATAGGAAACCCCAAGCTGAAGCTGCATCACTTTTTATACAGTTGCCAAAAATTCAGACACAGAAGTGAGATGAACAATCCATTGTACACCAAGGATGTGAAGTAATTCTTCTTTGCAAGGCTGTGCAGGTGAGACCTCAACTGAAGACCTCGGTCCAGTGTGAGGAACCAAATTTTAAGAAAGGTGATGGCCACTGCGTAGACTTCAGAAGATAAAGACAAGAAGCAAGTTTCCACAAAGAGTGACTACACAGAATGAGTGAAAGAATTTGGTTTGTTTAGTAAAGATGAAGGAAAACAAGAAATAAAGGTCCTGAGATCTGTAAGATATTGCTGCAGAGGAGACCAGTCACAAGGCACCAGGACAAGAACTGGGTCTGAACTACAGCAAGAAAGATTTAGTCATGAGAAAACCACAGTAAATGAAGCACTGGAACAGAATACCTGGAAGGTGGGCGATCTCCACCAGATGTTTTCAAAATGGATTAGACATGTAGCCATTGAGAAAGATCCAAGTGACCCTGTTCCCTAAGACACAAGTTATTTCTCCACATCTCTGCCAGCTCTGCAATCTGCTTAGCAGATAATCACTGCTCAAACCACAGAGCTCACCAATGACAATTTTTGTAAAAGTGGCCAAATCCCAAACGCTGTAGTTAGTCAAAACTGCACCTGATTCTGGAATCTGCACTGATGGCAAAAATATCGAAGAACCAAGTCAGTTTCTGCCACTCTTCACCATGTAACTTCATTGGAGGGACAAATCTTTATTCAGCCTGAGTATCATTCCACTTGAGAAAGAAGATCAGGGCAGACTGACTTGCAATTTGGATGCCTGTCCATGATTTTGCCAAGTTTCAGGACAGCCTTTGTGGCCTCACACTTGCATCCGATCTCCACAATTACTTTAAAATGTTCTGCTGTAATAGAATAATCAGAGGCAATTATGGAAGGTCAGGGAACGAGCAGGCATAAATATTCTGTCAGCTCCTCCTGCTACTTCATGATGTGGAGCTTTATTAATGTGTCTGGGACACGTCCCCCAGCCCACTTCAGAAATGCCACAGTTCCCTGGGGGATGGCACTGAAGGGATTCACAGCTTTCAGATGCCTCTTCAAAAAGATAAAGACTGTCCAAGAAGTCAAAGGGAATTAGAAAACTTTTCCCCAAAAAGCAAATGGGGGCATATATAGCATTAAAAATAGGTGCTGGGGCAGTAGGATTCAGGTATCATTTCACCAGCCTTGAGGCAAAGGTCAGACTTGGTCTGGATTTGCACCAAAGGCTGCATTCCAAATTATTGCAGCTTTAAGCAGCTCCTTGCTCACACAGCTGCAAGCTGCTGGATGCAATATTAGCCACTCCAAACCCTGATGTAGGGAAAATTATGGGCTCTGCTATGCTTTAACTTCACTCATCCAGTGGGGATAAAGTTTGAGTGAAATGTCACCACAGCCAAAATCCCCAAAATTGAAGAGGAAAATTTCAGAACTTTCTCTGCTCTTCTCACAAGTCCACGCCAGGCAAGTGCAAGTTCAAATTCATGGGCTGGTTGTCCTTTTCCTCTGATCCACTTCATGCACGTGACATTTTTCTTCCACTGCTGCTTCCACTTTTATGTTCTGATGGAGCAGGTGCCTTCACATCTCCACTCCTGGAAGATCTTTCAGAGGGCAAAGAGATAAAGTTCTGGTACTTTGTCTGGTACTCTATCATCACATTTATAAATAATATACAGAGTGTGAGTAAGGTTCCAGTTATATCTGTAACCATCAAACTCAAAACATCACCAAATAATTTATGAGAATATATAAAGTCATCTAGTGATGTGCTCCCCACCACCTGTTTATATTTCTGTCTTTATAATAAGATTAATCAACCTGCCTAATTTTATGTTAAGTTATTGCTTTGCTCACAAATGGAGGAAAGAAACATTTCTCTCTTGGATAATTAATTCGCCTGTTTTTGACACCTTTCTCTGTCATGTTACAACTGACAGGTTACATATGATCACAGTTAACATCCAACCTTTAACACTTTAACATCATCTCAGTATCAGCCACTTCTTTGCACCTATGCTTATGAAAGCAAAACTGAATTTTGTATTTCATCTCCAGAGCAGAGCCATCCCATCCAGCAGTATTACATAAATGAGCTTCACACCAGTGGGAAGAGCCTAATAGATTTTGTAGGTCAGTGCTTCTGGCAGATGTTTCTCTAAAGACTCCTTGGAGTTCAAGGGAAAAAAAACTTTCAAATAGATTTTTGAAGGCACAGTCCAGTAAAAGTTAATAAAAGTGGGGAAAACACAGGAGAAGGAAAGACCTCGATTGATTTGAAAATGTTTCGAAAATTCAGAGCATGCGAGGACAAAATAAAAAATATTCCATGGAGAACAACTCAAAAATAAAAATAGCAGCAGTGGCTAAGAACAGTTCTTCAAAGGGATGTCAGACTTTACAATACTTTGTGCAGCAGCGGTGACAAAAAAGGCTTTGCATTGTCACCACATGGTGATATTAAAAACTTGCATTCATTTTGGGGGAAAATAATTAAATAACAAAAGCACATACAGCAGAATAATAAAATGCAATCATAGGATGAGTGCTTTACATCCTGTTTATAAACCCCTGGGGCATATTTCCTTGCTCAGTGCAGTCACCACAATGTCAAATTCTAATTTGCAACACAGGTCACAAATGTCACAACTGGCAACGCATGAGTGATAAAAATAATTTTTAAGGACTTAGCCTTTAAAATAAACAGAACTGATGGCATTTCTTTATTGCCTGTTTTAAACCTCATAGTTACACTGAACATTAAATTCATCAACAGACAAACTTTTATGCCTTATATGAGCCTTCTTGAGCGCACTGTTTTCTTTCCCTGGCCTCTGAAGTGTCTGCAGAAGCCTCTCCCTAACCTGCATGAAAAACAGAGAGAAGCTTGCTTTTCCCTCTTCGAGCACCATGACATACTTGTGAGCCTAATAACATCCTTGCAAAGCAGATAAAATATTAAATATTATCATTACATTACACCAGCGGAGAAATAAGCGGCCAATAGTTAGGCACCAGTTTCCTACAAGTACAAAATTAACCTTGGATTTATTATTTCAAATAAGAGGAGATGATCGTCATGAATATTTGATAACATTTTCTGTAGCCATAATAAAACAACTCCATTCTCTCCATTTTTTAAAACTGCAAAGCGTTCACAACCATCGCCTGCGATGCTCTACAGACCTTTACCAATAGCTGTGGTTCTGCAAAGTAATCTTTTATTCATTGAATTTCAGACCAAAACCTGAAACTGTCCTGTGGAATCATTTTATGTTTTTTCACTGCATCATCTCAAAGTCCCAAACAAAGTCAGGTGTACCCTGTGAGGCTCCTGGCATCCCACTACAGCCTGAGGAAGCAGCCAAACAGTCCAAAGCCAAGTTCTCTCCTCCCAGGGTAGTATCTTATCTCCATGCTAGAAGGAATTATGAAATAAAACATGTGTTAGCTCCACAGGATGTTTATTCACAGTTAACAGGCAAACATTTTGCTCTTTTTCTCCTCCTCTCTCTCCACAAAATCAGGGGGTGGGAAGGACCTGCCTCCAAGACTTCATGAGAGCTACCCTCATTCCTCAGCAGAAGAGCCACATCCAAAGAGCCAGCAGCAACAGAGAAGAGAAATCCTACAACAGCCAAATGGACAAAGTCACATCCCTACAAACTCATGGAAGCAACAGTCCTTAAAAGCTACTAAAATAAACAAACACCAAGAACATCCCAAAGCACAGATCAGTGGTGGATGGTGGCACACCAGGAACCTCCATTACTCTCTCCCCTGCACATCCCCTGTTGGCCACTGTCCGAAGCTGGATGTTAACTAGATGTGTCTTTGATAAGATCCCCAGAAATTGTATGCAGCACATCTCATCTCCAGGAGTGAGGAAATCCTACAACTTTCCCACTGTGGGAGAACCAAGAGCCTTCTGTTTCTAGCTGTGTTTTTATAAGGTCCACCAGAGCTTCACGCCCTTCAGGCTCTCTAATTCATGGTAATTTTACTTGGATTTGGCCAACAGATTCAAAAGTTACAGGGGGAGGGAGTAGGGAGAGAGAGGTGGTGTTCACATAAGCCTTGTTTCCTTAAGAAACCAGGTTAAAAAAACCAACAGCTGAGGAGTTACAAGACGTTCTGTAATCTGCTTTTAAAACACCCCGGAATGAGGTGCAAAGTCCTAACGGGGCATCCAAGGATGTGTTTGACAAGGAGCAAGTGCTCACATTAAGGAAAACAACATCATCCTTAAAAAAATGATTCCATGATAAAAGAGAGACCCAGTAGCAACTCCAAAGAGCTGGAAAATTTATTCCAGGATAAAAGCGGCCCAATAACAACTCTGCAGAGAAAGAAAAAGTATTCCATGATAAAAGAGACCCAGTAGCAAATCCAAAGAGCAGGAACCTGCTCGGTCAGAGACCTACCAGAAGGCACAGGATGATTCCTGCCTTTCTAAATCATCCTTTTCACTCTCTTGCAGACCTTAACAGACTGCTACAAAAATACCATGAATTATAGAGTATGAATGATGTCAAAGCCTGTTCTCAGAGGAAGGCTGGGAACAGCAATCATGTATTCTTCAGTTTGGGAATACACAGACACAATTTTTGTTCATAACCTATAACGAAAAAAACAGGCTCTGCACACCAAAGGCAGCAAATATATTTCCTTTCAGATCATCCCTTAACCAGCCCAGTCTAACACCACGGGCAGGGGGAGAAGGGAGGCTGATAGGATGAAATGGAAAGTCAGGACCATGGAGAGTGGCTTAAGTCACCAAAATACACAGGGAAAGCACAAATGCAGCAGAAGATGCAGTATCTACACAGTCGGTTCAAACTGCACCGTGCAATTCCAGCTGGCTTTCAGAGACACCTAAACATGACAGAACTGTAACCCTCAAATGAAGTCCTCTGAATCTTGTCTTTGTGTGCAAGGAGGATATTTGGCAACTCAGGCTGCTCTAAACTACAGTTTCTGTCCATAGTACCAAGTAGGGAAACAGAAAAACTTGGGGATCGTGAACAGAATGAGATTACTTGCTTTAGGCAGCCCCCACACCATCTATCATCCACAGGGAGGACATGAAGTCATTAAAGCACCAGAGGTCCTGGAAGATCTAAGGTGATCATTTTCCAGGTAACACACTGCTTCACCATGGAGAGGAAGAAAAAAGGCACTGAAAATGATCAGAATCTTGACATTGTTCTCCAAAGCTGTCTTCCTCAGAAAATCATGTTTAAAAGGGCTTAAAGTTAGTCTGCAACTGAACCAAAAACACCCTCAGCTGGGAGCATCCCACATTTGGGAGCAGCCTTGGAACTAAAGTTAATCTGAACCCAGCCAACTGAGTTACTGTTCCTTCAGCAAATTTGAGATCCCAGCTAAATTAAGAGACCAAAGCCAACATCTGTTAATAATGTGCAGAACAGTGACAGGTTTCTGCTGCCCTCCATTTCCCTAAACAGGGCAAATGTGGGAGCTGCACCACCCACTTTCTCTGCCTTCTTAAAGCAATAAACTTTAATGAATCTCTTATCTCCACAAAGTGCTATGAAACTTCACTAAACTGTATAAATATTTTATACCAATAATAATTAAGGTGCACATTTTCGAGGCAGTGCCTCTAAGAGTCAGGCACACAAACTCTGAGAGCACTGCAGCTTCACACTCACTCTCCAGTGGTGTTTCCAGGTCTGCCCAAGAGTCTTTGGCTCTCAGAGGAGTCACTGCTGTACCTGTGCACAGTGTGCATACCTGAGTTTAAGGAAGTTCTCTGGATTCTGCCCAAATGCAGACACCTTTTCTTCTGGCTTCTCTAAATGCACAGCCAGGGTCGCCTGCCTCCACCAGGATGCCCAAAACAGCTGCTCTGAATTCACTTCAAAGCAGAAGTGCACAAAAACACTGCACAGACCCCAGCCAGAAATAGAGCAGCCCTAATTTGATCTAATTAACCTTCTTTCCAGCACTGAAACAAACAGGATGCCTTGGAAGACCCAGCTGAGCAGCCTCCTCACCACCTTCCCCTCTGCAGAGCATTTACGGGTGAAGGACAACTCCTGACTCTTTGAACAACCAGTCAGGGCTGCATCCCAGAGCAGATGGACTTCGGGATGAGAATTCCTGGACACACAGCTCCGTGAGGAGGTCAGAGGACAGCTGTGCACTGCCCTGCACACTGAGATCAGTCCAGTGCTCCCTGCTTTGTGGAGCACAAGCACAGACAAACCCGTGCCCGCTGCCAAAGGGCCCCCCAAGAAGAGGGACAGAAGGCAGGGCTTGTATGGATGAATCACCTCGACAGGACACATATGGCTTGGCACACCAACAACAGCTCAGCTCCGTCTTTCAGCTGAAAAATGCCTTTTCTTCCTTCCTCCAAGGCTTGTTTTCCAATGCATGTGAAATGTGGCACTTCTTTAGTTACATTTCAGACCTCGATTATTTTCCTCAGCAGAAATGTTCTTGAAGTATTTCATTTTCTTTTTATCTAGTTACTCACTTTTTTTTTTCCCCCATTCCATCCCACCCTGGAAAGAAGACAAAATTGATAGGAAATTGGGAAACTTCATCAGATATGTCCCTGGTAAATGCTAAGTTCAATCATTTTCCACCTGGTCTTTGTGTTAGCAGCCTCACTGCGTACTGAGCATTGAGTAAAAGCTTTCTCACACATAGAACCAACTCTGCTCAGGTAGAAGTCCAAACTATGCTGCAGAAACACCACGGAGAGTTCACTTTCCTGCTATCCATGCTGTCAGCACTAAAGAATTTACTCTGGTGAAGCACTTTGAAGCATTCCACTTGCACACAAGCTGCTACAAACCCTAGACCCTGTAATGTATCACACAACAGGTTATTTCTGGCACTGCAGCGAAAAACCCCAATCTGCACCCACACAATTCCAGGGCTGCACACTCCACATGCCAAGCTTTGTCTAAGAAAGGATTTTAAAGTTTCAGGATTAAGATATGCAAAAGAAAAGGGTTGCAATGACTGCACTTGTCAACTGCTTTATAACAACTCTGCCATCTCACTCCAAGATGCAGAATATAAATCACACCACGAGGACTAATTTTCTCTCCCTGACAGAGAACATGTGTTCCAGCCCTGTTTCATGCTTATCTTACACAGGCACAGATGATTCCAGTGCTGTCTTCAGAATAATCAGGTGTTTAATGCCCATTAGCTGGAAAGGGCCTGCAGAGTTGTGTTCCCAGGAATCCTAGCAATAATCAGTCCCCAGCAGGAAAGCGTTTTTTTAGTGAAGTCTCCAACAATCCCATTAATAACAGAGGTGTGTTAACCCTAGGAAGTCCCCCAGAAAGAAGGCTCCACAGGAAGAGGGGGAGCTGTGCTGGATATTCCTTCAGCAGGAAATTCCTCAAGCAGTTCAGTGCCATAAGCAGCAAGAAGGAATAAAACTGGAAGAGTCACCAGGTTGGCCTCAAGCTGCAGTCTTTCTCACTCTGGATGGAGAGTTCAGTACCAGGACTAAAACTGGGCTAAAAGTGGATCTGGTGGACCTGTTTTAGTGGAGTTTTACTGACTCATGAGCTGCCATGCTGGTGCTTGCCTCTCTCTTTCTCTCCCCCAAAAATGCAGTTGGAAACTTAAACAAGAATCAAAACAGGCATGGGAGCTCTTGTATCAGACAAAACGGACTGGGCAGCTTTGAGACAAGGAACAGATTCCAGATTGCCAGAAACAGCAGGAAACATCATATTCCACCCTGGACCAGAAATCTCCTCCTTTGCTCCAGAACAGGAGCAAATCATCTTCCTCTTCCTTGCCTCCACAAAAAGGACATCAGAGACACCTTTCTCACTCTCTCTCTCTGCTACTCCTGATCCAGCCCAGCCAAATGCAGGAAAGGGCAAGTCCATTTTACCAAAATATTTGCAAGGGAGGTCTAGGAAGAAGCAATATGTTTTTAATGGACTAACAGCAAGGTCTTTGTGTGGCAGACACACCAAAAGCCTGCCACTTGAGCACATCCTTCATGCCTTGGAATGAATTCACTGCTGGCACTCCAAGTGCCTGGGCTGCTCTCACTTACAGCTCTGTGAAAGCCATACCCTGGGCATTAGCTCAGCACAACTTTACAGCCTCTACCTCCCTGCAGTGAAATCTGCCACTCTGCTCAGGGCCAGCACAAACCATCGGCCACCAGGGAGTCTCACTTCACCTCACCACAAGAAAAAACAATTTTCAGTCTCACTAAGAAGAGCTGGTCCACTTGGTGAATAATTTAACCATTCAGTTAAGCACTCCACTTTTTGTTTCCCCCACCCTATTTGCACATTTGCTACAAAGAGACACTGACTTTTTTTTTTTTTTTCAGGCATTTTCATTATTCATTGCTGTGATCATTCAGCAGCAGGTTTATGTGAAAAAATTCCTGCCACCAATCCTTCCACAAACAGTAAGTTCACTTTCATGGGTGAATTCCCATGCAGGCAGTTGAGCAAAAGCCCATCAATTTCCAGAAGAAATAATTGCAAACCTTTAAAACCACTATTAAAAAACAGGAATGCAAGCATTGGAGGGATAAAAGTCTGCCAGAACCATCTGTCATTCTGGAATATCATTTTACCACGTTCAACCAGGACCAAATACGCAGCTGCCTGCCTGAGTAGATGGGGAAGGCAATGTCAAGGACAGAGTGCTGGAAGGACAGTCAGAATGAGGGGTATCCCTTCCGTGCACTCCAGAAGAGCACAGAGGAGCTCGTGGCATGTCCAGGTCATTTCCCCATGGGCTGCGTGCAGCAGCCACACTTTTAAGCAAAACAAGAAAAGAAGGAAGTGCAGCTCCATGAAGCCAGGATGATGTCACACTGAGTGAGGTTAAAGCCACCTCAGGTGAATCAGGTGTGGGTGAGGTAAGGCAGGAAGGGGCTGGGAGCTGTGCCACCATCCCAGCCAACACCCAGAGGACCAGGCAGCCAGGAAGACTTTCTGTGATAATCACAGAATCACGGAGTCTTTGAGGTTGGAGAAGACATCTGAGATCATCGAGTCCAATCTCTGACCAATCACCACCCTGTCAACCAGACCAGAGCACTGAGTGCCACGTCCAGTTGTTCAATCTTGAACTTCACCAGCTCCATGGGCAGCCCATCCCATTGCTTAACAACCCTTTCCATGAAGAAATTCCTCCTGGTGTCCAACCTGAACCTCCTCTGGTGCAGCTTCAGGCCATTCCCTGTCATCCTGTCCCTTGTTCCCTGTGAGCAGAGTCTGACCTCCCTCAGCTGCATCCTCCTGTCAGGGAGTTGTGAGAATGAGAAGTTTCCCCCTGAGCTTCCTTTTATCCAGCCCAAGCCCCCCTAAGCTTTCTCAGCCACCCTTCATATGGCTTTCTCTTTACACCCTTCCCCAGCTCCATTCCCTTCTCTGGACACACTCCAGCCCCTCAATGTCTTTCTTGTCATGAGGGGCCCAGAACTGGACAGAGCACTCAAGGTGTGACCTCAGCAGTGCCCAGCACAGGGGACAGTCACTGCCCTGGTCCTGCTGGACACACTATTGCTGACCCAGCCCAGGTGCCATTGGCCTCTTGTCCACCTGGGCACACCTGGGTTCATGTCCAGTCACTCTTGACCAGCAATCCCAGTTCCTTTTCCAGCTTTCCAGACACTCTGCCCCAGCCTGTAGCACTGCATGAGGTTATTGTGGCTAAAGTGCACAACCTGACAACTGGTCTTACTGAAACTCATACAACTGTCCTCAGCCATCAATCCAGCCTGTCCAGATCCCTCTGCAGAGACCTCCTGCCCTCCAGCAGATCCACACTCCCACACAACTTGGTGTCATCCATGAATTTACTGAAGGGACACTCAACCCCTCAACCAGATCGTCAATAAAGTTATTAAACAGGACAGGGCCCAACACTGAGCCCTGGGAACACCACTGGCAACCTGAGAATGAGCACAGAAGGGCAGAGGAACTCAAAAACAGGCAGAGAAAACATGCACCTGTACCAGCCTTAGCACCAAGCCAGCTACAGCACCAGGCTTGCTGTGCAGTCACCAGTGGCGGCAGAGATCGCTCCATCAAACTTATGGCTTGTTCTGAACAACCTCTGGCAAATTAGCATCACTCCCCCCATCTTACTGTCTCAATTCTCCCTGCCAAATGGGGGTAATTTTTCTCAAAATCTTGGCAGACGTCTTTATGAGGCATCTTTAAAGCTTGAGAAATAATTCTTACTTAAATACATAAGATCGTGCAAGACTTTTGGCCATTAATTTCAGTCCTCTGCTAATTTCCAGCCTTAATTTATTCATGGCCTGTTCCTATTCATTTGCCTGTGTGCCAACACGTCGTTTCAGTTCAAATAACTCTTCTTTCCTACATTTTCTTGTCCATCCTCCCAAGATGTGTTTGGAGCAGCAGCCCTGTTCCCAACCTGGCCTAGGCAAGCCCAGCTCTACCAGCCCCCTCTTGCAAGGATCTGCTCTTCACTGCCCTGCTCATCACAGTGTCCTTCCCAATTTGGATTCATCCCTCCTGCCCACAGATGTCCAGGCCTGTATCCATGTCCAGTACCCCAGTTTCACAGCTGAGCTCCCCAGGGCTTTAACCCAAGGGGGTGAATCAGCCCCTGAGGGACGGCCAAGGACTGAAGCAGTTTCCTCTCCTCTCAGCTGATGAGACCTCTGAATTTCCACCATGGGTGTCCCCAGGTGAGGGGAGGGTCCTGCATTCCAGATACCAGTGCAAGGCTGCCAGGCTATCCCTTCTAGCACAAAAAGAAATCCACACAAAGCCTGGCCCTATTCCATTAAAGAAAACAAACCTGGTCTTGCCAATATTAGTCGGCAAAGGAGTATTTATAAAATCTGTTTTGCTGAAAGAAATTACTTCAGAAGTTACTGCTACCAGTGCTGATACACAGCCATACTTTTTTTCGCCCAAACAGAGAGACAAGCCTGTGAGAAAAAGCAACTACAACAGGACTGCATCCTGTGCCACAACACCCACAATTTCCCCCCACACACCTGTGCCCCAGGGCTGGGGTGGGGGGAAATTGTTAAATTAGCAGCTTGCAATCAAGCCCTCACTGCAGCACATGCTCCCAGGGAATAGCCCCCCTATGGAAAATCCCTGTCCAGTGGGGAAAGGGAAGGCTTTGAAATAAAGCTCGTTCCAGGCTAGCCCTGAATCTGGAGTCCCTGCAACCCAAATGCTACCAGGTGGCACAGGGACAGCTGCCACAACTGGTACAGCCAACACAGCCCCGAGACTTCAGCTCACACAGAGATTCAGACACCACAGCCCCCCTCCCTCCCTCAAACACAGCTCAACAAAACCAGCCTCATCCACCACAAATTCCAAACCACCCCTCCTCGAGTGCCCCTCTCCCAGCCTCCCATTGTGCCTGCTCTGCACGGAGAAACCGAGGGCTCTGGGAACTGCTGGTGAAGGAGCTGGGTGTCTCCAGTAAACAGACGGAGACTTTGTTCCTCTGGCTGGAAGTGACAAGCCACCAGGAGGGCAGGGTGTTCAGTAAGCACAGAGATGATCTGGGTTTGCCATGTGATTTGTACTGCAGCAGAGCTGCTGGCACAGCTGCTGTGATAACCAGGAGAAAATTCTCTCCAGTGTTTCAGGGGTAGCTTTTCCCTCCACAGCCTTTTCCTCTGCACAGGGAGCAAGTGCTGAATTGTCAAGCCACTGATGCTGGCTCAGCACGCCTTAATCCCAGTCTTACTGAGGCAAAGCAATTAAGCACAGACTTAACTTTGAACGCATTGTCAAAGCCCAGTGGCTCAGAGCAAGTTCAGACTTAAGCAGGTGCTTAAGTTCAGATTGCTGACTTGAGGCTGAACTTGCCAAATTAAACCACAGACCTTTGCCAGAGCTGTTCTGCAGGGGAGTGGGAAAACACAGAGCTTGCTCCTGACAGCCCCTCTGCTCATGGCAAGGACAGGTTCAGCATGTCCCCAAGCACTGCTAAGGTCACACGCTGCTGTAAGGGCTCCCTGGCAGACAGCACCAGAGGGGCGGTCACCCAGTGTCCCACTGTGAGCCCAATGTCACTGTCCTGCTGCTGCACAGACACGTGACAGCACCTTCTGCTTCCAGCAGCTTACACAACTCCATGGTTTCAGGTCAGGCCTGAAGGAGAGGAAAAAGGGAGATCGAATCACCGTGGGATAACATCCAAAAGAATTCATTTAAAAGTCTAGCAAGTGCCTCATGGAGATGGGTGTTCCCAACCTGCAGGGGTGCGAATCAAACCCTCCAGCCACAAGTGCACCTTAAGAGAAGCTCTCCAAGCACGATGAAAAGGAGAAGGTGATGGCCCACGTGAGGAACCTGCATTTTCAGTGAAGTTGTGCATTACAGAAATGCAGATCTGTGACGCCAAGAGCATCCTGCAAGACATAAGGCTTCGTGGATAGTGGGAAGGGCTCCATCAGAAAGATAACACAGGCAGAAAGTTGACTTGGTGAAGCTGATGAAGATCAGAGATGAGAAACTTTGACTGGAGCAGTTTTTTTTCAGCAGAAGGCACAGAAGAGGTGTTAGGACAGACTTGAAGGAGAGGAACTTTGTAGTGTGAAAGTAAGAAAAGGTTTCAGCACTGAGATGAAAGGCAGATGGGGTGGCAGTTAGAAAGAATGGGGGGAAAAAAGAAAGAAAAACAAACGAACAAAAATCAAAACCCACCAAAAAACAAACCCCATACATACTCTTGACCCTGGAGACACTAAACCTGATTATATTGCCAGCAGAAAAGTCAGAGAAGAATGAGAAGTTACAGCAAAGGTCTCCTGCTGTACATGAAGATGAAAAAGTTGCATCAGACCAAACGAAATTGCACACGTGGAAACGTGGAGACAAGGGGAGCTTACCTGGGAGCATCATCTGCAGCCCCAGGTCAGAGGCTGGAGCATCGGATCTACAACTGCACCATGACCTGAAATTATGAATTCCGAAGAAACTGGCTGGAAGAGAGACACAGCCACCCTTCCTTCCCACAAGAGCCAGATACCTCATATATAGTTTGCACATTTAACATGCAAGAATTGAGGGATCAAGCCATGAGTCCCAAGGTACAAGTTGCCTGGGATCAGGAAGAGCCCTTTCCATCTCAGCACAAAGCGAGAGGGGAAAAAAATTGTGACTTATCAGGCAGGATACAGGATTTTTGCAATAGACATGGATGTAAATACCAGACCAAAACATTTTTTCTGCTTATTCAGATGATTTACAGAGAAATAAAATAGGTATTTTCCTTCTCTATCAACTGTTTTAATGATAAATAAAATGATAAAAGTGCTTGACTTAAGATTAATAAAAGAATCATCACATGCACACCCTAAGTGTGAGGTAGGTTAATTCACACAAATACAGATGATGAGGCACAAGTCACTAGCAAATACTGCAGCTCTTTGTGATAGCAGCTCTGGAACACCACAGTGCTTTAACATTAGATTTCATGACCCTTTGTGAGCAGTCCTCAGCCTTCCCACACAGAAACCACGGCATGATCTCCATGGAACACAAGCCAATCCACTGAAGGAGGGATGCAAATCACCAGCACATTCCACAAAGCCTTGGGCTTTCCTTGTCATCTTCCAAGAGTGAGCAGAACAGCAGCCACCCACTGCTGCCTTCAACTTCCCGCAGTGAATCTCCTGTCCCAAGCTGGGCACTGCAGCCTGGGGACAAAGAGGAGCCTCAAGGAAGGTGCTGACCATCAGCAGGCTGTCACCACCCAAATCATGTCCCCATCTGGTGCCTGGCCAGTTCTCTGCTCAGAAGCAGAGAGCACAAAGCCTTCCTGGGGACAACAGCTCATCCTCAGGCACCCTCCAGAGCAGGCAGGAGCAAGGTGACAGCTCAAGCAGGTGACTGCACGTGCCACAGGCTTGGGCACGTGACAGGAAAAGGGCTCCTCTGGCACTGGGGAGGGTATGGACACAACCTACCTGGAATTCTGAGAATACTGCGTGCCACCAGCATTGCCCACCTGCAGTAAAACTGGGTTTGGATAGTGGTAACAAAAACTGTGCCCTCACCAATATAAACTGAGATATCAAATCCATTAATAATTAGGGGTACAAACTCCTCACCTTGCATGTTTCAAGTGCTACATCTGCGTGAACAATTAGCCTTGACAGGAGCTGTCAGTCAACAGAACTTTGAAGCAGCACCTCTCAAAGGCAATACTTTGACCAAGACACAGGAACAGAGTAAGAACTCCAAGCCAGGACCTCCAAGAGTGACTCTTGTGGAGTGCCAAGGGGATGTATGTTCATGATGCCCGAGGGATGCCTGGTTTTACCTCAGGTAAGGCCAGAACATCTTTGTAGAAGCATTCAAGTACTTCATAAACCCAAACCACACAGCCATGAGGATACAGCAGTCACCCGCCAACTGCAAGCATTCCAAAAATTATGATGGTTCCAAAACTTATGAGACTGCTTTAAAAAGCACTCACACCTTACAAAGAGTTCAAGTCCTTCATTCACCCAAAGGCATTTAAGTATTGGAATACCTCTGATTTACACACTTGCAGTTTTCCTCTTTAAACATGACAACCACAAATTTGGCTTATTTTCTTCAAACAGCAAAACCTAAGCTACTGATCACTTTTGTTTTGCCTCAGCACCCAGCCAGAAAGGTACAAAAGGCCAGAAGACTTGCAGTAAAATCCCAAGAGTCAGCACTTCTGAAAGCCTTGGCCTCTCCTGGCATGCTTTTTCTAATTTTTAAGCAGATGCAGTTTGTAGCATCTGCAGAACCTGGTCCTGGACTGAGAGCTTCTCTCTGTCCGGGCAGTGCTCTCCTGGCATTCCCACTGCACCACACAGAGCACTTGGATTGACAACACTGGAGTCAGATCTATAACCTGATACAGAGTGGGAGTGATGCTGCAGACTGAAAAATTGCATTCTGCCAGAAAGCAAACTTGCAACAAACTATTAAACCAGAATCCTCACTCTTCTCTGGTAAATCACACTGTAGAGATTCTCTGGAGCCACTGCAGAATTTGGGACAACATTCCCACCTGGCTCAGACTTAACTAGTCCCTGGACTGACATATAGCCATAATTCCAGATCGCTCAGAGCTTCTTCCCAACTCCTTTGACTGCAGAAAAAACAACTGACCTCACCAAATAATTACCTGCCCATAACACCAGTCAAGCTGTTAGTGTGCCACAAATAACAGCTGGATAAAACCACTGGGTTTTAACCAACTTGACTGTTGGATTTTTCAGCTGACCATTACACAGAGGAATTTTTATTTATTAAGCAGCTTCAATGCATGGCTTTCCCCCATCATAAAAAGCCCACAGATGTGTTTTCCTGGTATTAGCAGTTTATTAATTGTGTTTTATTATTGCATTGGAGCTGGAGAGTACTGCATTGGCTGTTCTGGAAAGCAGGATATTCCAAGGGGAATACGCAGAAGAAAGTCTGTTCCTTATGCTCACCTTTTCCCTTTTTTTGCCCCTTACTGGCCTCAATTCCTCTTCTGTTTATTAAACTATAGCATGTCGTAGCTTGCCAACTGCAAAGCAACTACTAATACAATAAAACCTGATTGCACACATTTCCTTGGTGGTAAAAATGAATCATTTCTTTCATTAGCCAAACTTTCCCCGTCAAACAGAGTGCTGGGACCGTCAGAATTCCAGAGAAACCCACTAAGGCTCTCCCAGCTGCTAGAAACCTCCTGCTCCTAATTAAAAACTTCAAAAGCAAAAAATATAGGGAATTTCTGCAAGGACCACCTGCTTTAATTTCTGCTTCTTCGTTGAAGGGAAATAAATAAATAGAAACATACACACACACAAAAAAACCCCAACCACACAAACCCCAAAACCAACACCAATCCCCTAAACCATAAGTGTTGGCTATTAAAGCGGCACGAAGGAACCCCTCATCGTCGGTAACTCCCCACTTTTCTGGAAAAACCTCATTCGTTTGGAAAGGAAGATGAATAATTCAGGAGCTGAAGCGCCCGCCCGGAGGGACCCACCGGGACCGAAACTTTCCCGGTGCGGCGGGCGCGGGGCAGGCGGCGAGCGAAACCCTCCACCCCGGGGCTGGGAGGCGTGGAAATGAAAAATAAACCCCAAAACGCCAGCCCTGAGAGGCTCGGAGCCGCGAAGTTCCGCGGCCAAGCGCCGCCACCTCTCTCTCCAGCCGCAGAGCCGCCGCGTCCCCTCGGGGGACAGCGGGCACCCCGCGCCCTGTCCCCCCACACGCACCCCGAGGGATGGGGCAGCACTTGGAGGGGGGGACACGGGCACCCTCGGGGCTCTGCCGACACACACACACACCGCTGAAGGGCCGGGAGAGGCGGGAGGGAGCCTTACTTTTCTGGCTGGAGTATCCCGGGTAATATCCATAGTAGCCGGTGATGCGCAGGATCCTGTCCTCGATGGTGGCCACGCCGTTGGGTGCTGCCTTCCCATCCATAGAGGGAAGGAGCCGCGCGGGGCGGCCGGGCGGGACGGCGAGCGCAGCCGGGAGGGCAGGAGCAGCAGCAGGAGCAGGAGGAGGGGGAGGAAGGAGGGAAGGAGAGGAGGAGAGCAGGAGGAGGAGGCGGGGGAGGAGGAGCGCGGCCGCCGCAGCTCGCGGTGGCGGCGGGGCGCTCGCTCTGCCTCCGCCGCCTGGTGCAGGACGGGCTCCGCAGCGCGGCCCCCGCCCTCCGGGCTCGGCAAGGCAGGCAGCGAGCGGCTCCGCCGGGCCTCAGGTGGGGTGGGCTGCGGGGCGGAGGGCCGAATCCTGCCCCCGGCACGCTCAGGGGTCTCTCCTGGCTCGGTGCAGTCGCTGTGTGTCCGTGTGAAGCCGCGCCGAAGCCTCCGCGGGCTGCGGGTCTGAGCGGGGCTACCCGGGCATGGGCAGCGCTTCCCCACGCTCCGGGAGCTGGCTTTCGGGTGGGACAGGAGCATGTCCTGATCTGGTCCTGCAGGTTCAGGCCCTCAGATCTGACACCCCAGGGGCTGCACACGGGTGTCAGAGGAAGGAAAGGGTTCTTTAATTCGGACTCTGAGGGGACAAGGTTTCACCGCTCCATGCTGTCCATGTCATAGAATGGTTTTTGCTGAGGAGGACCTGAAAGCTCATCCAGTTCCACCTGCTGCCATGGGCAGGGACACCTTCCACTATGCCAGGCTGCTCCAAGCCCTGTCCAACCTGGCCTTGGACGCTTCCAGAGATAGGGCAGCCACAGCTTCTCTGGGCATCCTGTGCCAGGGCCTCCCCACCCTCACAGGCAAGAATTTCTTCCTGATGTCTAACATAAATCTCTCTTTTAGTTTAAACCCTTGTCTTGTCACTCTGTCCCTTGTCCAAAGTCCCTGCCAAGCTCTCTTGGAGTCCCTTTAGGCCCTGGAAGGGGCTCTAAGGTCTTTCCAGAGGCTTCTCTTCTCCAGGCTGGACAGCCCCACTCTCCCAGCCTGTCCCCATGTCAGAGGAGCTCCAGGCCCCTGATCTGACACCTTCCTCACGTCCCTCCAGAGGAGCCCCTGTCTCTCTCTGTGTCACTTGGAAATGCTGCCTCAGTGCTGGCAGCTCTGCTATCCCACACTGTGGGAAAGTTCAGAGGAGGAGAACAGATACCTGCCCTCAGCTACCCAGACAGGTTGTACACCTGCTTTAACATCTCTCCATGCAATGTCCACAAAATCCTTGCCTACATTTGAAAAGAAAAAAAAGAGGTGACAAATTCACCATTTGGCTTTGTTACTCCTTCCAGAAGCTAATTCTACCTCTGGCAACAATTAGGCTTTGAATTACTTGACTTTTCGTGCCGTTGGTCCTTGCCACGCTTCACTTTGTTAGACTGAAAGGACCATTAGCAACCAGC
Source organism: Picathartes gymnocephalus (assembly GCA_013390045.1). Taxonomy (NCBI): domain Eukaryota; kingdom Metazoa; phylum Chordata; class Aves; order Passeriformes; family Picathartidae; genus Picathartes; species Picathartes gymnocephalus. The sequence goes on along the minus strand of WEKY01037924.1, from coordinate 484,015 downwards.
CTTTTTGCCTTTAAAATGTATTTCTATCTGGTAATCAACTCTCTTTTTTCTTTTTTTTCTTTTTTTTCTTTTTTTTCTTTTTTTTTTTTGGTGACTCTGTCATACTTTCTTTCACTTACTCCTTTTCTGCCCAGGCATTTGCATTAACTGGTACGTTGGGAATCCAGTCAAGGCATTCCATATCCTTTGCTTCCTCCTCTGCTCACATTCCTTTTTCTCCGTTCTGTGCTTGGCTAAATAAGCTGATGGCACAAAACTGGCTTTTATGAGCACAAACAAATAATAGATGTATTAAAAATAGCCGTTGCTGTGGCTCTGCTCAGGGAGTCATTAGCTGGTTAGTGTTTGCACAGTGCTTTGAAGATCAAGGTTTTCTGGTGTGTGGATGCAGATATGAAAATGCACTTGCAATATTAAATACCCTTTTGATCTTGATTTCTTGTCTCTTGCCCTGCTGCTGGGTAATACCAAGGGCAGTTACAAATCAGTGATAAATCAACCACCAACCATCAAAATAACTCAGGAATTTAAGGCACAGCTCATTTCACGGTTTCCCCATCCACTTTTAGGCTAGCTATAAAACAAAATCGGTGACTTTTCATGTTTTCAATGTATAGATTTTTTTTTTTTGTATTTGTCCAACAGAAGCACAGACCCCTGCATGATGAATTTCCACCAATTGACATCAAACATTTGCTTGTACTTCTAATCTGTGGAGTGCCATAAGCAGCCCTCACCCCTCCAGGATTTCCCAGACTGTGGGACAGAGCAGCTGAGAGCCAGACCAGGTATTTGTTGGCTTTGAGAGGTGCTGGGTCAGTAGGAGCTGGTGAGGCTCTAAGGTCTTCTGCAGGATTAAAATTCCCTGTCCTACTTAGGGAAGCACAGCTGATGCAAAAATCACTTGCCTGGTGTGCTGTGTGGAATCTCTGAAAAAACCACAAGTCCCCCCCTTCCCAATTTCACCTCTGGTGGGAGTTGGTGTTATGAGAACATTACCAGCATTGATCTCAGCTTCAAAGTCAAATTTTGGGACTTAAAAGTGTTACTTTGAAGAGAGGGAAAGAAATGGCTGGTTCATTTGAAGGTTAAACTGATGTACCCAGAAACAACTCTAAGCTTCAAGCTTTCCAAACACCTTAGTTCAGGCTTAATTTTTCATCTCCTCTCTTCCTCTTATCCCTAGGCTTTCAAGGACATGCTGTGCATGTTTAAACATCACTGGATGATAATACAAGCAAAGCCATTCTTGAAATTGCTCCTGCCTGTTGTTCCCTTCCAACATCTATCTGTGCAATGGATGCACAGTGATACCTTCTGTCTTGTTGAAAGCTTATAATGAATTGCAGCTCTGTATTGTTTCTCAATTCTTACAGTGCTGACTATTTTTCTTTTAAGAAAGATCAAGCAAATTGCTTTCTCTGCAATTGGGCTTTTTGCAAGTTACGGTTAAAGGTGTGCAGAGGAAACCTCGCTGAGCAAGATGTATTAAGTACATTTATTATCAAGAAAAAGACACATGGTGAGGGGCACATGGGGATTTGTTTCCTCTCTTCAAGTTAACAGGTCCATCAAAGTCACTATTTGCATTGATATGCTGAAGTGATTTTGCAGAGGGGTTTGTGTATTTACCATTCTGTGACTAAAATTTAAGGGTTGACCCAGAAAGGGGCTTTAAAAGCATCAGTTTAACCTGTAGCTTATTGTACAGGGTGAATTTCCCCCAGACTCCACAGATGGGTGTCTTTCTCTAGAAGAAGAAAGAGCCTTACACCATTACTGGCCACAGAATTTGGCCACAATGTTTTCAAAAACAACCCATACTTAACTCCAGGCCATATGTTTGCAAAGTAACTTCTCAAGTCAGAGAACAATGTAAATGTCTCCTGATCATCTTGCTGATTCTGCAGACAGTCCCAGTGTCTTTTTTGCTGCTCACAGCTTTCCCAGACAGCCTCAAATAGAAAGGAACAAGAGTCTGGTTGGACCAAATCCCACTGGATGGGGCTGTCATGAAATCGTGAGTATCCTCATGTGAGCACAGCCTGAACAGGCAGACCTTTCCTTACCTGCCCATTTTCTGACCACCTCACCTCTGGTTTGTTCTCTTGAGGCAAGAGGCATCATTTCCTCCACTGCAGGTCCTTATTTGTGTTGCAAGATACCCTAAACACCCAATGGTGATAGCTCAGAGCTCCCCATGTTGGACAAACAGCCCAAAGGGTCATGGACAGCAGAGAATTAGAGAATGGTTTGGGTTGAAAAAGACTTAAAAATCATCTTGCTCTAACCCCCTGCCGTGGACAGGGACACCTTCCATTATCCCAGGTTGCTCCAAGCCCCATCCAGCCTGGCTTTGGACACTCCCAGGGATGGGGCAGCCACAGCTTCTCTGGGCACCCTGTGCCAGGGCCTCACCACCCTCACAGGCAAGAATTTCTCCCTCAAATCTAACCTAACCCTGCCCTCTGCCAGTGTGAAGCCATTCCCCCTTGTCCTGTCCCTCCTTACCCTTATCCAAAGTCTCTCTCTAGCTCTCTTGGAATCCCTTTAGGTACTGAAAGCCTCAATAAGGTCACCCTGGAGCCTGAGGGCTTTAGGATTTAGGGAAAGATGCAGGGCAAGAGTTGTGGCAAAAAATGCTCAGAGTTGAAGTTGTTGCCTGAGATCCCTTAGCAAATCAACCACAGGCTTTGAGGAACACAACCCAGTTCTCCTCTTTCCCATGCCAATTCCACATCCTTCTCCTCTACTTCATCATCCTGCATGTACCTCCCCAGTCCACCTGAGGAGAGAGAAAGAGGAGATTTTCCTTCATGAGCTGAGTTTGCTGCCAATCCTGTTGTCTCATCTCTTTGACGAGGTTCTGCCCTCTGTTGTTATCAGGATTGAGAGATAAAAGAAAAAACAACAGGCAGCTTTGGTCTGTCATGCAGCTTACGTGTGAGCCTGTGAATGTGTGAAAAAGGGAAAAAAGGACTCACATAGAGAGGATTGTTTAATGCCAAGTGAGAGTTTTAAGTGAAAAATTAATTACCAGTTGATCATTCCAAATTAGCTGTTTTCATCCTTCCAACACACTGGTTTTTTAAACAAGAATGTGTCATTTTATCTTGGATTACATCTTAACAAGAACCTTTAAAAAGTCACGGCCAAGAGGACTTCTCTCTTGGCATTTGGAGAAAATTATTTTGTGTGTTCTGGGCCCTTTCAGTTCTCCTTTCAGACAAGTCATACTGGTGTAAAAGCAGCATTAACATGAAGAAGCTGGACCCATAGGTACAGAAAAGAAAATCTGTCGTGTTTGAAGTGCCTTTAATTGTCCTCTGAAGTGGCACCATGAAAGTCACTGGAGCAAAGCCAGTTCTTGCTTAATCTGCCTCTTGCACACCAGGAATGAAGGGTGGGCTCAAGGTCGAAAGGACTCATTGACAATATGAAATTATTTAGTGTAAAGATGCCTCAAGTTGGCAGCTCAGTTTTAAGAGCTTTCCCCCTGCTCCGTTTGAACACTGGGGAGATTCCAGCTTGGACCAAAATTTGAAACCCAGTTCCAACATATTTCAGAGCATCACCAGATATTAAAAGGATTTGATTTGGCAATGAGCAAGGCAGCTTTTTTAATGCCAGTTGATTTCATTGATGGGAGGCAGAACAAGAAACAATCAATTCTTTCTGAAACCATGGCACAAAGAAGGCATTAGAGATGGAGGAGAAAGCTGCCAGAGCAGTCTGCATGTTCTGAAGCAATTTGTATGGATATATCCGTGCTCTGATCCACTTGAGACACCAGGAGTCAGGGGGGCAATTAACAATTGCCCCCATGGTGTATAAAGATGAAAGCCCCCAGCTCAGTACAGTCATTCTAACTAAAGGCAGCGAGAAAGGAACTTTCAGGGCACTCATCATTTTGTTTGCAAATAGCAAGGGGATGTAGCTATTCCTCTGAGCCCACACTCAAACATTTCCTGGAAACATTTATTTAGCAGTAGCACTGTCAATGTATTGATGCCTGTTTCAAAGGGAAAGAAACAGAGAAGAGAGTCAGTTGAAACTGCAGTTGGCTGTTGCAGGTATTTGCTCCCTAAGGATCACCCAAGGCTGCTCAGTCTCAATGACAAAATAAGACTAACAGTAACAGAATTCCATATAAATGCAAATAGCACATGGCCACTGTGTTCTGCATCACTTAAGATGGGCTGAGATCTGTTTTCACAAAGTACTAACCATGTTTTTCCCTTCCCCTTTGGCAGCTAGAGATACACAGCAATATCCATTGCTCTACTTTTTCAACTCCCACTTCTTCAACAGGGTCTGAGAATGATAAACCACCACAGCTGAATTCTTCTGCTCTTTTCAGTAGAGCTGTGGCCACATGTACCAGCAGATCTTTCTTGGGAGTAGTGAGAATTCAGACTGACAAAGTCTGCTGGACTTCCAGATTCCAGTTTGACTGCAGTGGCAGGGATAGGAAAATGAAATCATTATTTGTACAGGACACCAGGGACTCTTTGTAATAAATCTGTGTTGCTATTTCCAAGGAGCTGCTTTCCTGCCTTTCTCATTCAAACCAGGACTTGATCCCCGAATAATCTGTCACTCAGGAGGAACTGGGGTTCTACCCCATGTGTCAGGACTCAATTGTGATGAAACCCACACCAGTTTCTTGAGCAGCTGGTAAGATTTTGTGTTTTTATCCCTGCCCCTGGATCTGGAGGCTGGAAGGGAGCAGGCAAATGCACTGACATGGAAGTGTCTGGATGGCTGGTGGTCAGGACAAGAGCCCATGATGTGGTGTCAGAAATCTCTTCTGAGATTGTCTGTGATAGTTTTTCAATGGCTTTTGACATCAGCAGGAGCAGGACCCACAATGTGGCACACACAGGAAATCTGCACTATTGGGCACTTTTACAAGGCAGCTTTCTTGTAAATGGTAAAATCCTGGCTCTTTTGATACGTCTGCACCTATGAAGTTTCCCAGACGGTGTTTTGAGGAGAGAAAGGGTTCATGAAAAGTATCATGAAAAACTCAAAAATCTCTACCACCTCCTGGTGGCAGAGATTTGCTGTCTGTGTACACAGGAGAGGTGCTGTTGGGCTGAGGCCTGATCATCTCACATCGCTGCAAAGGTTTTGGTGTCTTCAGATCTGTTCTCCAAGCTCCCAGTGACACATAAGGTATTATCTCCAGCTTTTCCTTCCCGCACTTCTCCCTTTCATCAGATCAATTCCTTCAGGCTGCTCCACACTCTGGACAGTTAAGCCAAGATGAAAGATCTCCCCCTCTGCCTCCTTCCTTTTGGAGTATCTTGTGCTGTTGGAGAAAGTGATCTCTCCACACCCCCTCTCAAAACATGGAGACTGAAACAAGTGATGTGACTTGGCCTCAGCAGTAAAATGAGTCCTGTCCCCTGCCCTTCACAGGTCCTGCAGATCAGGGTGCTGTAGAAGGATGGAGGTTCAACTCCTTCTGATGTCCGAGACTGAATCAGAGCACATCCAAAATTGCTCTGAATTTTTGTGTGAATTAAGCCCTCAGTGTCACTACTAAATAGCTGTGTGACTTGGATTGGGAACAAACATCATCCTGGTGCTTCTGAAAGCTGGGATGTCTCATCCTGAGTCACTTCCAGGAGGCACAAGAGCAGGCTGTTGCTGTATCCCAAGGCTGGATTTACTGATTGCCTGTTCTGAATTATCCACATTGTACCTGGAATGGGATAAGGCAGCACAACTCAACAGAGGCTGGGGGCAAGCACTCAGATTACTCTGTGTGTGTGTGCTTGTCTCCTTTCAAAACGTGCTGATCAGTGAGGAAGATAAATATGTGGAGAAATACAGGGTCCCAGGCTGGGGATGGTACCTTTAGTTGTGCTCTGCTTTCCCTGTCAGCCTCAGGAGGATGGTACATAAGCCTCTGGAGCAGTACAGCTGCAAGCTGAGCCTTTTTGCTCTCGGGAATGAGGTTTTTATGGCATGAACTGTCTGTGGAGGTGAGGTTGATTTTTATCCTTTCTATCTGTTTGCCGTGCTGGGCTAAGCCAAGCAGATCTCAATCAGCCCTCAGTGCCCAGCCCCAGCCTGCTGGCTCTGTCACTGCCAAGCAGCTCTGACACCCCTGGCCCCTCTGCAGGAGGACCTCGTGAATTCAGATTGCCTGGATGTGCTCCAGTCAGGTTGGTCACATTTTTGCACCTTTATCCTGTGACAGGTCTGACTGGAGCCTGACACACCCTGCTCTTTGGGCTCAGACCTCGTGCCAGGGTTGCAGCCCAGCACTGTCAACCCTCTTCTGCCTCACAAAAGGACATGTAAGACTTGTGGCCTGCTGGGATGCTCCATATGTAGCCCCTGCAGTGGCACTGCATCATTCCCAAAGTCCCTCTCAAGGGACCCCGGTCGCCTTCCCCCAAAGAACACCAGGAACTTGATCCAGTGTCCTTATGCAGGTCTCATCACATCCTGCAACCCCTCTGCCCAGAGGATTCACTCCTGAATCTCATATGCCTCCAATCTGAGATGTCTCATGACAGGACATTAAAAACAAAACTGGAAGAGTCTGACCAACACCCTAAAAAAAAAAAAAAAAATCATGAGTTTTTTCCATAATCTTTGCTGCAAAGCATATTTGGAGACTTTATTCTTCTGCCGCTGCAGCTACTTCACAGCCACAGGAGAAAACCTACACCAGCCTACCCTTTCCTAAAGGATCAGTGGGTAAAGCCTGCATTTTAGAATCTGGTTTCCCTCTGGAAACTCCTTGGGTTAGACACTTGCGTAGGAAAAGAAATCTGGTGTCCCGCTCCCTCTGCTGGTACAACTTTACAGCCATTACCTGGTACCAAAGGCAAAGCTGTTCCAGGGCTGTTTTCCAACACCTGACCTGGCCCTGCTCTTTGGAGATCTATCCCTGTGTCCGAGGAGAAAGCTCGGGAGGGGCAACAGATCTCTTTTGCAATTTTCTAATGAAATCCAGGTTTTGCCTAGCATATTTTGTTGCTGTCTCTGAAGTTTCTGCATGAGCTCTTCTATTTGTAGATTTATTTGTGTGCCCACAGAGATGCCTGCTGCTACCCAAACTTTTCTGATGGCATTTTTTCCTGCTTTCATAAGCATTTGAAAACTTCTTCCTTCAAGATCTTGTAGTCTGCTGCTTGGTTCTTTTCTGTGCTTCAGCCCTCAGAGGTAGGATCTCAGAGTACACATCTCATTTTCTCCTCCTTATTGATATTTTATTTAGAGAGTTTTCCATACTGCCAACAAGCCCTGGGCAACCTTTCCGTCTGATATTCTTATTTATAACAAAGCCCTTTATCCCATGTTTGCCAAATGCCACACATCTCTTTAAAATTAAATGTGCCAGGAGGAAAATGGCAATATGGTTGTTCCTTTAGTGATCACACACATCACACCAAAGTCATTTACATCGGGTCTTTGGTTTTCACAGGGATCAGAGTTCGGCTTGTGTTTCTAACAGGGCTTCTCAAATACCAGCACAGACCAACCTATTCTGCAGCCAGAACGAGCTGTCATGTTGAAATACTGATCCAAAAAACATCCAAACTGATTGCTATTCATCACATGAATTATGAAACCTTTCATCAAGAACAGAGCCAGCTGTTAATGTTTTTAGCTAAATATATTACTTTTAAATTGCAACACTTCTTGCTGTTTTCCAGAGTAATGCAACTTACCAATGTTTTCAGTGTCTGGAGGTGATTAATTTTCTGCTGCTCCCTCTTGCAATATATGAATCTTTATCTTTACCAAAAAAAAAAAAAAAAAAACTCTAGAGTTTTTCTTTACTCAGGAAGAAGAAAATGTTCAATTTATACCCAACACTGCTGGCAGCATCATTTTTCAATGACAAAAATGGTACTTGGGGTGGCATTGAGATCTACGTGAAAGGGTACCACAAAGCACTGGATCTGTAGAAGGGGGTTTTTTTTGGTGTTTTTGTTTTTGTTTTTGTTTTTGTTTTTTTAATATGATACTTGGCAGAAGTCATGCTCTAGGGCAGGAAACCTTCTCCTGTGACAGCCAGGGTAGTGCTGGGATTCCATTTCACTTATAACGTGGAAGTGACACATTTGCTGGCATGATGTCTAAGAGAAATGAATTTACTAAACTCAGGGCTGTGACTATTGTCCTATTGAAATTTAGAGAAGTGATAACCATTTCCTACTGTTTGGTGTGAGGAATAACTGGCTTTCCAGTCATTTTCCTTTGCTTTTAATAAATGACCTTCCTGTGAACTATTCAATGGTGATATAAATCAAATGTTTCTATTTCAAGGAGATGTTGTGTATCTGAAACTTTGGTTGTTATTCTCAAGGTATTACATCAAGAACAGGGACTACTAAGGCTATGACTATAAGGCCAAGCACTGAAAGGTTCAGAAGCACCAGACTTTAGGTCATTTGTGCCATCAGGACTGTGCTGGGTGGGCTTTTACCACCTGTGAAGTCATTGCTGGTACCCACCCTGCTGTTACAAAGCAGCCCTGACAAGCCCCCCCAGCCCTGTGCAGCTGCCCCACTTCCAAAAGCTGTGTTATTTCTGTTAAAGTCATGTTATGTTAAAGTTATTTATGCCCAGTTTAAAGGATGGCCCTTCCTCCTCATCCCCTTCTTCCTCCTTGTCTTGGTCACAGATCCACCCCCATCCTTCCTTCCACGTACATCCCCTCTCACTTCTCCACAACTTAAAAAGTAGTGCAGCCTCAAAGCTGGCTTTAACTTATCCTCCCAAATCCAAGCCCACGTTCCATGAAATTACTGTACACTATTTTTCCTGCACATCTCTTACCTCCTGGAGCTGCTGACACAGTGGGGACAAGACACCAAGTCATTATTTTTCCATGCTCTGTGTGAGAGCTGAGCCCCTGTTTCCTACACAGCACCAAACCTCTGCACTGAACTGAATATGAATTATTCCCTGTGGGACTTTTCTGGGATGCTCATCCCAGGAGAAACTGGGAATTTTGCAAACAAAGTCATTTTTTAGACTTCACAACATTCCACTAGCATGAAAAGCCCTCATTTTATACGCAGGGAAGCAGGTTCAGAGACAAAGGTACCAATTTTCCAGATATTTAACTGTGGTTTAGCACTTCGTGTGTTCAAGGCACAGCTCTCAGTGTCTTCGGGGGTAGCTTGGAGACCTCAAGACATCCCCAAATCAAGCCTAGAGGGTGTCTGAGTGGCCCTCACAAAACAGATCACTGATAATCACTGACCACAGGGGATAAGAAACTTGCTTATCATCCCTCCTCCTGCTTTGGCTGCCTTGCCATGGGATGCCTGGCAGTGAAACACTAACAAAGGCTTTGCTTTCTTGGAGCAAGAATCAATCTCCTTAACAGAACCTGAGAGACCAAAACCTCTGGGAGAGCATCAATCAGTGAGATACAGGAGGGAAATCAGACCAAAATTACGTGGTGCAGACAAAAACATATCGTGTCTGTGTTAAAAAAAAAAAAAACAACAAACAAAAAAACCACAAAAAAATCCAAAACCAACAAAAAACCACCAAACAAGCAAAACAAAACAAAACAAACAAATTAAAAAAACCCAAAACCAACAAAAAAACACCAAACAAGCAAAACAAAATGAAACAAAGAAATAAAGAAACCCACAACAAAAACATCAAAAAAGAAAAACCCACAAAAAACAAACAAAAAAAACCAAGCACAAATACAAGCAACCACTTTGAAAAGTAGCCTCAAAATGCTACTTAAGAGATTACAAGAACATCAAACCAAACCCAGAGGAATCTGTAATATGCAGAATTATTATGGAAGCTGAGGGAACACTCGTGGCTTTCAAGCACTTGTAATTCCTTTTCAGTGTCAGCAATAATCGATGCCAGTTGTGAGCCGAAGGGCTGGGCTTTCCCTCCTCCTGTGCCATCTCCACTCTGAACCCCTCCACCTCCCTCTGCTCCCTGCTGGATCTGCTTCTTATCTTTCCAGGACAAGGGCTGCTGTTCCAGTGCTTTTCCAACACTGAGCCAGAGAATCCGGCTTTTTGCTGCCTTGATCACACGTTGGGCTCATCACCTTGTACCTGAAAGGATTCATCATCCTACAAGCCTTGTGGAAGTCAGTTCCAAGGAGAACTTGTCAGAAAGGGTGAGAAGAATTATCACACCTTCCTTTAGCTGTTCCAAATATCTCTGTTGAGTCTAAACTGAACCTTTGCCTTCCTGCTGCAATTAATGGAGAAAGATAACCAGTTCCGTTGGGTGCTTCATCCCATCCTAATCCAAATGCCTCAGACAGGTGGCAAGATGTTTTTCCATGATTGCTAAGCTGCATCTAAAAGGACTTTTCTTCCCTGATTTTTCTGAATGTCTGTAGGCATTTCTATAAACACTGTCTTACAACAAGTTCCTCACATTAAAATGCGTATGGTGAAAGGAAATTTATTTTGTTGCTTTAAAACCTCCCACCTGACCACTTGATAGTGCCCCTTTGTCTCTTCATTATGAGAAACATTGTTGAACTGTTCCCTTAAATCTTCCCCATGCTCTTGCTGCTTGCACACAACTCCATCGTATTCTCTCCCTTTTAATCTCTGTTCCAGGCTGAAGGGTCTTACTTACTTCCCTTTTCCTCTTACAGAAGTTGTTCCATATCTTTGGCCATCTCTGATGTCCTTCACTGTGCCTTTCTCCAGTTGGTTTTATCTGAGACGTCCTTTCTGAGCTGGGGGAGCAGCACTGCACAAAACCTAGTGCAGACACACTGTGGATGTGCAGGAAAAGGCAAACGTTGGTTTCTGATTTGTTATCCACTCTCACTAATAACCCTACCATGCTGTTTTCATTTTTGAGCACCTCTGGAAGTATTGTCACAGCTTTTAAGATTTCTTTTCTGGATTGTAGCAGCCAACTTACAGCTTCTCTTTATGAATTCTTTGTAAGAATATATTCCTCTGTATATACTACCTTTGAATGTCATCTTGCATTTTACCATTTCATTAGAATCTAAAGATCCTTTACTTACCATTTTCTCTGGATTTTTAACGACCCTGAGGGAAGGATCCTTGATGACACCCTGAATAGATGTCTGTCATTCAGCATCGTGTCCTAAATGGTACTTCAAGGAAGATTAAACAAAAAAATTTCTGAAGTCTTAGAAAGCATCACAATAATTTCCACGTTCTGTGACTCATGGGAAATGTCTGGCTGCCAGTGTGACTTTAGGCCAAATTTCAACTCCTCTTCCCTCAGGCTTCCCCAGCTGTGAAACAAAAGATGCATTTACAGTACATGGCAGAGGCCAGAGAACTTTGTCCAGCTGTTTCCAGGTTCAGCCTCTCACGCTGCCAGAGCTCATGCATGTCCTCAGGATGATCTCCTGTCTCCCTGAGATTGCTCCTGATGGAGGATACCAAAGTGACTCTCCCAAAGGGACACCTCCTATCACCACGGAAAAACACAAAAATCAAACTTTTATTCTCATACTGAATCCAAAACAGAGCCAGGGACTAAGAAGAAATCATCCCAGCCAAAATCAGGACATAAAGCTAAGTTTATAGACTCCCTTACAAGTTTATTCTCCTTTGTAAGTACCTTGGAGGTCTGCAGAGGATGATTTATATCCATTATAGGTTTTCATTTCAGATCTAATTACCCACTCCAGCAGCCTGGGCAGCAAAGGGTGGGGTTACATGAGAAGGGGATGTGAAGGAAGGATAAACCCCTGGATCTCCAGGCCAGATCCAGCAAGGATCCTTGTCAAAAGTCCCTCTTCAGCTCTCTCATAGCCCCTTTAGGTACTGAAATGCTGCTTTTCCTTGCTTCCCTGGATATTTCCCTAATATTTCCAAGCTACACTGCACAGTTTGAAAAAACCAGTCCTTCTAAGCCTTTGTTTCAAGATTCACTTGCACTAAGGGAGATTTGGGAGCAATTAGAGTGGCTTTTACAAACCAGTCATTTTTCTATTTGCAGTTCAGATCCTGATAGTAAATATGACAAAGGGGCACTAAACCTTTAAGTAGCTCAAAGTATTGCTGTGCTCAGAGTAAAACAAACTGAAAGAGAAGCCAGAAGAACACTTATGCAGACCACGTTACCAGAAACATTTAAGGAGACTGCATTTATAAAGAAAAATTCTTATAGTCAGTTATTAGCCAATAAGTGGAGCAGTTCATTGGCAAAGACACAGAAATACACAGCAGGCTGCTGGAGCTCTTAGGGAAAATACAATTAACTTGGTAACAAAATTAAATATAGTAGATCTATAATAAGTGTGAGCAGCTTATAGTAAACCCAAAGGGAGTATTAAGAATTCAACCCATCAATCATCACAGCATGTAACCACCCCTGGACAACATTTCTAAGAACCTGTTTGCAATTTTATGTCTGTTCCAGTTACTATATGAATAAAGCTGATCCTTGATTGATTTTTACTGCTATGACTCCTTGAATTTCAGTTCTTCACACTAGTGATTTAATTTCACATTTGGATATTCTTGCTCTTTGCACACATATGAACTGTTGCAGTGTTGTTGCAAACCCATTGGGCTATTTCCACCTCTGCCAAATAAATTTTGACAAGGTTTTCACCCAAATGCAACTCACTTTCTCCATCTGAAAAATCTGGATAATGGTTTGATTTCTAATTATAAACAACTGGAGACCTAAGGCTGCTTAATGGAAATGAGTTGGTAGTGCTGCAGCCACCTCTCCTTTTGCTTCACCTAAAGTAATCATGAGTAATGCCACAAACTTGGCGAAGTTTTTATGGTAAAATCCCAGCAGGAGAGAAGATGCATCTCCAATCAGTCTAAAGAAATATATATCTATAAGATTGGAGCTTACAGAAATCAATCCTGTGAAAGAAATTGCTGCCTGCTCTGTTTTACCCTGATAATCCAGTTTGGGCTCCACAGCGGTGATTTGAAATTGCAACAGGTTCACTCTGCAGCTTTTCATTCCCCACAGATTCCCTCTGCCATCACAGGACAGAGAATCTCACCCTGTCTCAGCCCTATAATGAGGCCCCACACCTTCAACCATGAAAATACAGTTCTCTGCTTTATCTGCCCTCACAACCACGGATCAGTTTGTTTCTCTCAGCCTAGATGAAGACCAGCACTGACAGGGTTCTGGTACCTGAATTCTCTGCTGCTCCTGCCAGCCCAACCCCTCACAATCCCAGCTGAACTGCATTTTTCCATATGATCCCCTGGAAAAGATAATGCTCTGTTCCTTCTGTTCAAGACCACATTATCCCAGGGGTTCAGAAGTGTCTGTAAGTGGAAATCGCAAGTTCCAAAAGACCCTGAGGCTCTGTGACCACTCCTAAATTCTCCTTGCACTTCCAGAGCCCTCCAGGGATGTGCAGCCCCAGCCTGTGCTGGTTCCTTTGCCCCAAAGAAACATGGTGAAACTGCAGTTCCTAGGAATTCATACAGGGGTGAGGAGATCTGTTCCAACCCAGGGCCTGGAAAACTGCAGAAGCACTTGAGAGGTCAAGTACTGGCCGAGGCCACCTCTGCCTTCATTCTGCCTGGCAGCTTCCCAGCTCCTCCTCACTCTGCCCAGGGCCTGGAAAGGCTCTGATGCTGCCCAGGGTCTGATGAAAATGGTCTTGGAGAGAAGATTTGGGCTTCTTTTCATATCCATCTCCATTCGTAAATCAGGGGAAGTGCTACAATGAAATTCCCCCAGTTGGGAGCATTTTAAACTCCATTCTCCAGCCAAGGTAATTCCAGAGAGGAGCTGGAATTAATCACCCAGCGGGCAGGGTAACCTGGGAGAGCTGTGGGATGAGGATCTGAGGTGCAGGAGTGAAAGTCTTTGCTGGAGATGTTTTGATCCCAGCACTGTGTTTCCTTTGGAAATACCAATCAAAGGCTCTCCTCCTGCAGTTTTCTCTCTAGGTCTGCTCAGCAATAATCCAGAAAGTAAAAAAAAAAAGAAAGAAAATTGCCACAGCCCACTAACCATTGGTTTTTCAAAGCATTATGCATGGGGAAAACCTGCACCAGTTGCTCTCTAGGGTGAAAAAAATAAATTGTTTCCATGCCCTGGGCATTTGGAAAACACATCTATTGACTGAGCTCTCAGAGAGCAGGGGCTGTTTGTGCCCCAAACCAGGGCCCACGGGGACCCTCCCAAAAGTCCTCCCACACCAAGAGTGTGGCTCAGACCAGTGGTGAGAGCAGCAGGGAAAGGCACAGGTCTTGAATAAGAAATATATTTTATAATCCACAGGACATGGCACCAGCTCAGGTAATGCAGAGCATCCTCCAGGACAGGCCAGAGTAGCCCTTATTCATCTGAACTGTCCTGTTGAATCACTCCAGGGATTTGGGCAGACCCTTTTCTCTCCCCATTTGCACTGCTCAGGGTGGCATGAGCTTGCTTCCTTTAGCAGAACCAAACCCTGTCTTCATTTTTTTTACCCCTTTTCCTCCTGCCATCACCACCAACACTCAATTCGAGGACTGGCAGTAGATCAAGGGAAGATTCTACAAGCTCTCAGGTTGGCTGGTGGTTTATTTCTTACCCAGATAATTCCCTAACCCAAAAGCAAGGCAGTGGAGGGTCCGAGGGGGTGCTCCAGCAGACACTCATTAGCTGCCAGTGCAGGACAGGCTCCTCCATTCTTGGGAGAAACCAAATCCTGGAAGCTCTACAGGTGATATGAGGGTGACAAAGATGCTCCCAGGGTGGATCCTCTTCTCTGCAAAGATGTTTCATAAATACAGCTAAATAAAGTCATGCAACATTGCTGCTTGATCTCTTTGGAGCAAGACTGTGCTGCTGCTCAGAGCTAGTGATGACTGCCCTGGCACCTGGCAGGTTTTTAAGAGCAGCAAAAAAAATCCTGTTGCCTTCTGAGCAGGCAGTGCCTTATCTATTTTAAAATAGTAACATGCATCGTCTCAAGGAAATATTCAGCTGGCAGAGCAGAGCAGGTCACAGCAGCATTTGATCTGTGGCCTCCAGAGCTACTGGTGGACATCATGTCCTTTCTGGGCAGTTATGTGCCTCTTCTTGTTTGTATCCAGAATATTATTTCATTTGCAGCCATTACTATTTTTTAAAGGACTCTGTGCTTTTAAATAGATCATTAAAATAATGGTTCAGTCTCCAGCCTCATCAGGAGCCACCACAAACTGACAGATGGGCTGCAAGGACAGTATGAACAGGCTCTGTGGCCGTGACAGCATTTGGTGACATCCTGCTGCCATGTCCCCTCCCAAATGGGAGCTTCTCCAGGAGAGCAACGGAGCATCTCTGATTGAGACAAACTGCTCCTGGCTCCTCAGCAGCATCTTCTGATCCGTGTTCAGATCCAGGGTGTTTTCTGTGCACTGAAACACAAACAGCACTCGCAGCCCCAGGGACACCAAAGCTCTCCAGGCCCATGGCTGAAGCTCTCCTATGGCACCACATAAAACCCAGGCTGGACCAACACCTTTATTTTTTCCTGGAACATTTCCCCCTCTCTTACATCTGATCCTACAGATCATCTCAAGCATCTCTAGAGCAGAAGCCATTATTTTCTTGCCCAGAGAAGCTGGGGCTGACCCACCCCTGGCAGTGTTCCAGGCCAGGTTGGATGGGGTTTGGAGCAACCTGGGATAGCGGAAGGTGTCCTATGGCAGGGGGTGGAATGAGATAATCTTTAAGGTCCTTTCCAACCCAAACCACTCTGTGATTTGTGATTTTATGACACCATGTCACCACCCAGAGCTGTTTCATGAAGGGAACCCACCAGGCCACCACCTCCCCACTGCCTCGACACCGCCGTGGGTCCCAAACCAGCTGAATCTGCAGTGGAGTGAGGGATGCTGGAGGAGCCAGGAGGAGAAGCAAGAGGCAGACCAGCTCTCCCTGCTCCGTGTGTGAGACTTGGCAGGTCTGTGACTTGCACTTCCAACAGGCTGCTGAAAGAAAAGGGCCTCATTTGCCTTGAAGCGGTGGGAGTTCGGGTGATGTGCAGCCTCTCTCTTTGCCGTGAAAAGCACCTGTTAATAGAGAGGAGTTGGAGGGGAGCAGCAGACAAAGAGACATCACAGGCACGATCCTCCCCATCAGTGGCACTGCCGCTTGCCAGGAGGGTTTCTCATGCAGCCCACGCCTGTGATGTGCTATTATGTTCCATGAAGAGAAGGGAAAATGTCAAGTTTAGAACATCTTGGCTATTTCCAGAGGTACAGTGCTATTACAGCGCTGAGGTGACAGGCAGTAGAGGCTGCTGCCTGTTCCCAAGAAGCAATTCAGGACCCAGCTCTTGAGGAGCCACCTGAGTAAAAATAAAACCAATCCCAGAATGAGGCAGAAGCTCCCCATTTAGCTCCTTTTATCCATCAAGGCTCCCCAGATCTCATCCTGAAGTGCCAGTTTTTGACCAGAGCGCATGGGGAGGGCATGGTGACATTTCTGTCACTCTGGCATTGTGTGACATTTGCCACACTCTGGCATCCCAAAGGCCATATGTCCCAGAGCAGCCATCAGATTTGCTGTCCTGCCTGTAACTCGTTTTCCTGTTGCATCTGCAGCAACAGAAGGAACTCAGGCCTCATTTCCTGCATCCCAGGTCACTCCTCAACAAACGAATCATCATTCCCCCTCCAAAGGAGCTTAAAAAAGATGCACTAAACCATTTGGTCTGTGGTCCTTCATGAGATGCTCCAGATATCCACTTCAGCATCCAATTTCTCAGGACAACAGCACGGCAACAACTCCCTTCTTATTGGGGATATTATTTTAAAGGACAAGGACAGAATCATCAAATGACACGCACAGGTTTTCCTTCAGCGCTGGCAAAGAAAATCCCTTTAATCTGAAATATGACGCATCCTGATCAGGTGTAGGGGGGAAAAAAAGAACCAGATCAGAGAGATTTTGCTTTCATGTGGCTACAAGATAAATCATCGTCCAGGGCAAGTAATGGGTAGTAATTGTAACTCCCCTCTGCATTTTACAGCACATCAGAGACCTGTGAGGGCTGAGATGGCTCGATAGCTACTGAGCCTTCCAGGCTCCAATTACCCCTCTCCCTGCTCTCACTATCAAAGGCAAAAAATTGTTTTCTTCGTGCTAAATGATCTGCAGGGCAGAGGCAAATGGGCAGAAGGACTCGGAGAAACGATCATGGGCTCTGCTGTGCCTGGCTCTCAGCCGTTTCTTCAGCTCCTTCCCGAGGAGGAAGCACAGTAAGGAGGTGTGGGACCGAGGGTGCTGCTTTTTGCACCTCGCCCACCCTGTGATGAGCTGGCTATTGCTTTAGAAAAAAATAAAATTAATCTGTGCTCAATTTGGTCTTTGGACACTCCAGTATGTCAGAGAGGAAGACACAAACTGCAGAGAAAAACATTTTTGTCTTCTGACAATGGACTTCCACTTAGGAAAAACACCCTGCAGCACTGACTGTCGTGGGCAGAGGGACATGAGCATGTCAGGGGAGCCATTTGCCCTCTAAGAAAGGGAAAACCAAGGCTGATGAAATTAATTTTGTAGTGGATCACCCAGCAATCTTGTGCCATGGGACCTTCAGTCTCTACATCCCAGCCAGGACTTGGCTTCTTATGCCCTGCTGCTCTCCTAAAAGCAGAGACATCCTTTTGTCTCCTGAAAGGAGTTTCCCTCCTCCCATGTAGCACAAACCTGCCAGGACGCTCAGCCACGAAGCGAATCTCTGTCAGGTATTTGTATCTGCCCAGGGCATGCCCTCCCATCTCTTAAATCAACTTTAAATGAATTACTGGAAGGTGTCCCTACCCAGACACCTCACACTTGAAGTGCCTCTTGTAGTTCCATGGCCATGCAAATGTTTCCATCACTGCCTGAAACGTGGCAGGGCCAGCCAGTTCCATGACAATGTCCCTGGGCTTGCTGGATGCAGATTTTAATTAATCATTGGGACTGGTACCATTTCCAGTGCTCAGGTTCACTTGCTAAATCCAGGCTGATCACTGCACCACTTCCCTTCTCCACTGCATCAATTTTTGATGTCTTATACACTCATTTGCTGCTGACGAGACCCAAAATTACATCTATTGCTTCAATTTTGTCTTACAAGCAGTGGCCATGGGTTTATCACTTCAAAAAGAGCCAGGTAAGCAAGAGCCTTTCCTTCACTTCACCATTCTTCAGATCCAATGTTCAGCCCATGAAAGTATCACTAACATTTTATTTCCACTGTCAGTTGAGATCCACAGAAAATTCCCAAATTGTGGTTTTCTCATGAGCACCAACGTCAGGGCTGGGGGTTTGCCATGGCAGTGAAGCTCACAAGCAATCCACACTGAGATTTTACCTCCAGATTTTTGGCAGGCTGGGGTGTCCAGAAGAGAGTCTTGTGCAGGGTCTAATAACGTGGATGCTTTTCAGCACCACAAGCCCTGGTGTGGCTCACAGCACTTTGCTTTGTTTTAAGGTAAATGTGAAATTATGTTTTTCCTGTTTCCTCTCTCCTCAAAGTCTGTTCTCTGCTACCCAAAAAAAATCCCCCCCACATATCTTCTGGCTCAGTATTTCCACAGCCTCATCCCCTTTCTACACTCAGATGTTTCAGGGTAATAAATGTATATTTTTAAGCCCAGTATGCTGACAGCAAAACAAATATCCAATTAAATACTTATTTTTAATAGATGCTGTGCAGCTTACATGCAGCCAAATCCCTTGATTAGCCTTTTGTTTTTCATGCTATTAAGGCACATTCTTCACTTGCAGTTTAGAGGAAAGTCTTCTGCAGTCCCCTGGCAGTGACCTCCTGCCCCACAGGCAGATCCCATGAGCCAGGGTGGGTTTGGAAGCTCTTTCTGTCACTTCCAGCAAGGACAAAACACCCCACAAACCTCTGCCACCATTTCTCATGCAATTCATGGTCCAGAGGAGCCGCAGACCTGGCACCCTCCTGCCCGTAAATAAATTCCACGTGCCCAGCACTGAGGCACAGCTCAGCTTTCCCTCATCCCAGCCTGGATTCAGTGATGCATTTTACAACCTCCCTCCTTTCCATTTCAAACCCAAGACCAGAGTGGTTTTTATGCAGGTCTCCTTGGCTCAAGGCTGTGTCTTGAATGTAATAGCAATTTTTTTCTAGTTAACTCTCCACTCCTGCTCCTGCTGAAGTGGGGGCAGCTCCAAACTCCTCTGAGATGCAGGATTGGCATTGCTGGTGTCTGATTTAATCTCACAAACTACAGCCCCACCAGCAATCCCCCCCCCCAGCTCCTTGTGCCCAAATTACCTTGTTTGTCATCACAAACCCATCCTGGATGTTCACGAAACAGTGCAGCTGCCATTCTGCAGCCCTGCTGCTGCTCTTGTAACAAAAATACAATTTCTGGATATTTCAGTCGAATTTCAGCCTGTACCCAAGTGAGATTTAACCAGACAGGAATGTAATGCAATAAGTCAGTGGAATGGAAGACTGTTATTTGCTTTTTTCTTAATATTAAAAATGCAAAGTGTAAATAATCTGGGGGGAAAAATTAAATCAGAAACCCTGAAATTGCTTCCATAAGTGCAGATTAAGTTATGGAAAGAATAAAGCACAACTCCATGGGCAGAAAATCTCCAGAGGCAAATCAATAATTTTTAAAGGGCATATTGACCAGCAAGAATGAACTTTGGGAAAAGAGCTAAAAGTGAAAAAATACGTAGTTGACAAATTATTTAAAATAAGGATTTTTCAGCTTCTTGATCTAAAGTACAGTTAAACCCAGTGATCTAAACATTTTGACTGCAAAATCCCAGGTCAGGTTACAGCCTGATGCTGCCAAATATTTTCATTATTGAGACTTTGCTTGTGAAAGAGAAGATGTCTTAAATTTACAGCAGACACTCTTGACTTACTTCTGAATCTCCTTTTATATGAGTAAGGTCACATTTCTGACAGGGATTTAAAGTTTTTTTAACACATTACCAATTTTCCCTCCATTAAAGAAAAAAAATCTATTATCATCAGACTTTTTTGTTGGCCAGTTCCATTTCCTCTGCCTCAGATGAAATGAAATCCTTAGTGAAGAGCCTCATTGACTGTAGTTTACCCTTCCAGTCATTTTGTATTAAAGATCTGGAAAATTAGTACAAGGCTCCACTCCCGAATGCTGCCCCAACACAGAGGTTAAGATTCCTCTTCATGCACAATGTGCAAGACCCAGGAGTTTTCTGGGGATATTCTTGGAAAGGGGCAGTCAAAAGCTGCCATTAATCTCCATTTAAATCCCCCCACGTCCCCCCGAGCTGAAGCTACAGCAGCCCAGCCCTGCCAGGAGCTGCTCAGGTCTTTGGCAACTTTTTAGTGTCAGAGAACCACAGAACCATTAAGGTTGGAAAAGATCTCTGAGATCAAGTCCAACCATTCCCCCAGCACTGCCAAGGCCACCCCTAACCCGAGTACCCAAGTGCCACATCCACACAGCTTTAAAATCCCTCCAGGGCTGGTGACCCCACCACTGCCCTGGGCAGCCCATTCCAGTGCTTAACAACTCTTTTTGTGAAAAATTTTTCCTAATATCCTATCCAGACCTCCCCTGGTGCAACATGAAGTAATTTCCCCTTGTCCTATTGCTTGTTACTTGGGAGAAGAGACCAACTCCCCCCTCACCCATGAATATTCCTGGCTGGACATCAAGGCTCTGCTGAGCGTGGCCTTTCAGCCAATGCTAAGAAGCTTTTTTCTGGACAGAAGGAGAGCATGGCACATTTCCATCACTCTGGGAAGAGATTTTTACCAGGAAATCAGACCAAGACCTAAGTCAACAGGACTTGGAGTAAATCGGAAAGGTGAAAAACTGGCGTTGCAAATACCAGGTGGAGCAGGAGGTGCCCAGCACTTACCATTAAGAAAGGAAATGCTTCTGCTGGGAACATCTCTGCTGACTCCCTGCTGCTGGCCAAGATCCAAACCCTTTCACCATTGGGGAAAAAAAGGGGGAAAACACTGCAATCCTTAAGGAAGCTGAAAGTGAACATTCCTGTGCACTGAAATTCTGCCCACGAGGTCCAACCTTAAAGTGCTTGTGACCCTGACATGTGCAGGGGGTTTCACAGCGGGGAGGATGAGATTTGCCTCAAAGGAAAGGAGGTTTTGTGTGCCTGGCCCTGAGCACAGATCCTGGCGTGTGTCTTTACCAGCAGAACATGCAGGGAATGCCTTTGGCTTGTCCTTCCCAAATACATGGATGAAAACACCCCCAAGCTGGGCTGTCAGCACTGCTCTGCACAGTCAGGGTCCTGCTCGTGACTGAAATGGGCTGAGCCCTGTGCCAGACTCATCCTTGTGCTTTGCTCAGCCCCAAGGAACCCACAGAGAGCAGGAACCCCAATGATTTCCAGGACATCCAGCTCATCCTCTCCATCAAGCCACAAATAAATGCTGAAAATGCAGGACTTCTTGGGGTTTTTTTTATTGTGGTCTCTCCTCTCCTCTCCCCTATTTTCACAAACCCCTGGCTTGGCTGGCAGAGCCAGGGACATTAGAAGGAGACCAGCTGATGGACAGAGGCTGAGTGAGGCAGCGAGACCACAGAGAGTAATTTCCTTAGGAAAAAAACCCAGAGGGAAAAAAAAAAACCAAACCAAACATTGTCATTGTTTATCTTCTTTCAGCAGGTCTTGTTTTTTCATTGGAAAAAACCAGCAGTGCAGCAAACAGCTTCATGAATATACAGATTGTTTTTGGCAACAACCAATTAGTAAAGAACGTGTTCATACAATCCCCAAGCAGCTATTTCCCTGGGAATTTCTTGTTTTGAAAAAGCCATTTTCCATTAGAGAAAATACACACAGTGACAAATAGTTCTTGCTGGGTCTTGTTAGTGGAGGGAGATGGGAGAAGGGCAGGCAGCCACCCTGTTACTGGAGTCTTGAAAGATTCGGGCACAGACAAATCACAAACAGGGCAAAACAGAAAGAAAAAATGTCCTGGTGTGCACAGAGGTGTCTCTTGTGGGGCTCATTCTTGCCACTGCAAACCACACCAAGGGGCTTTGGGGTGTTACTCATCACAGCCTATGGGAAACACCTACTTCCAGATAAATCCTACCCCAAAATGTGCCAGGCTGAGGTTCCCCACTGCTCCTGTGCCCAGCCCAAGTCCTTGCACTTACCATGCAAGCCTGGAGAGAGAAACACAACACTGAGATCTTCCAAGCATCACTTCACAGCTTTGCCGGAGACACTGAATGAACCACACATCAGGGAGACGAGGCACTTAAAGTCAGCTATGATGGACAGCTTTTTATTTCCCAATGTTTTCATTTAACAAAGTGCTACATTCCATAGTTACAGGATGAGGAGTTGTTCCTGTCAAAATAGAAAACCACGAGGAAGCACGAGGACTGCTAACACCGCTCTGTGGAAGCAGTGCAGTCCAGAGAAGCCTCACCAGGGTGAACATCTGGCCTCCAGGGTGAACATCTGCCCTCAGAGATGTCAGGAATCAGCAGCTGTGTGGTGGAGGTGCATTCCATCGGGGCAAGACCTGCCAGGCAGGCTGGCTCCTCCTGTCAGAAACGGGGCTGGAGGTGCCAGAGCTGTTGTGTGGTGCTTACAGTGAAATTTTGGCTTGTGCTATCAGGAAAATGCACAAGAGAGGTGAGTGACTCGTCCTGTGAGGAGTCCAGGGGTTGTTATTGCCGCAGTGACACTGCCGTGCCAATGTCACCACCCTCAGCACACAGGGCTTGCAGTTCACCCGGCACAGAGGATGAGGAGGGCCCTTCTTGGCTCTTTTCCTTGCCCTGCCTCCTTCAAAAGAATCTGCTGGTTTGGCAAGGCAGAGGTTCAGATTAAATCAGCAGCGTTAGGCCACGGGAGCGTCAGCTCCCACCTGAACCCGCTGTCCCCTCCCTGCTGCCACCTGATCACTTCAAGGGAGTGAATCAAAGCCCAGGAGCTGTGCCGAGAGTATTTCTAAGAGCCCAATCCAAGGTCTATTGGCCTTGAATGAGAAGGGAAGGGGCTGAGTGGTGCTTGTGCTTTAAGGACCTGCAGACTCTGCCAGGGCACTGCAGGAAACTCTGTCTGAGCTCCAGAGGCTCCCCCAAACCTCCCTTGAGCCAAGGCTGGTTCTGACTGCCCACCTTGCTTCCAGGTTAAGCCGAAGACGTGGGGAGCCTCCAGGGCTGACCAAAACCAACTGTTCCACAGACACCTCCACTCCGAAAGGCCATCAGCTGGCATCTCTGCACTGCTGGGCAGCTCGGGAAGCTGGCCAGCAGTGGTCAGGTCCCATCCTTGGGTGAAGGATTTCAGAGCCAAAGTCAGGCCTGGCAGTGCAGACAGATCACAAGAAAAACCTCTGGGAAACCCACCAAGCTCCTGAGCCTGTCTCCAGCAGAAACCAGAGAGGCCCCCCTGAACTGTGCATGCAACTGGGCCTCCCTTCCTTGTCGACCTCCAGCATCCAAGCCACCCCTGCCATGTCCTCTCCCTCTCTGAGGGAACTCTGGTTCTCAGGACACCAGGGCACGCCACAGATGCAGTAAAAGCCCACCTTCATCATTCTGACTGGCAGTGCTGCCTTTAATTCCTCAAGTTCATTGTGCTGGAGAGGGAGAAGAGAGACAGGGAAACTGATTGCCCCTGCAGAAAGGCAATGTTTCCCAAACCGTGGATTTATTAGCACGACAAAAGGCCACAGCACCTCCCCCCCCGCCCTCCCAATCCATCAAACTGACAACCCATCCATAAGGATCCTCATGAGCTGCCAGACGCGGGATACTTAAACCAGCAGCCTTGCTCAGCCATCCCGACTCCTCTTCCTCCTGACTGACCCAGCAGCTCTGTGTTTTATCAGATATTTAACCTGTGCTCCAGGACAGACTCTCTCAAGGGCCAGTGCCCCTTGTCACTGCTCTTTCTCGGTGTCCCCCAGGCTGGACCAGGGCAAGGCATTTCAAGAACACCTTGCAGCTGTCTGTGAGTCGTTTCCAGCCTCCCTGGCACTGCACCTAAAAGAAAAGTCTTTGCACAGGTGATTTCCAGCAACCTGGAAAGAGGAGAAGCCATTCCACTTTGCAATCCCCACCATGCCTTACCAGGAATAAATCATCAAAGAGTCCAAGGACTATATTTCCTGATTCCCAATACTGCAGGACAGCCAGGAATGCTCACCTGAACTATTGACACCACCTGAGCACCTCCAAGCCTGCTCCAAGTCCAAGAGACTTAGGAACGAGAAGGAAAGAGGGAGAGATCAGTCTGGAGGGAAAACTTCATCTTAACGTGGAGTGACCACTTATTATGTGAGAAAGAGGCCCTAATTTTGCAATTAATGGTGTATTGCCAGTCCGTGCCTGTTAAAGATGTTGGGGATGCTTTTAGCAAGGCAAAATTCTCCTGGTTGAAGTTTCAGGAACAAAAAGGGAGAGATGCACTGTGGAGCCCTGTCTGGGGAAGCCTCTCCTGGAGGGATTAGGGTATGAAGACCCCCCCCAAAATGTTGCCTTCCCAAGCTGCTCCCCATGCACCCAGCAGGATGAATGACTGACTGAGGCACCACACACAGCTGTTGGACGGGAAGGCTGAGCATTGGCAGCAGCATTTTGAAACCAGGTTGTCCGGCCTGTCCTTGTCCAGGTGACTCAGTGGGTGTCACAGGCTCTGAAGAGCAGTGGTTGTTCAGAGCTGACCACCACACCTGATGATTTAATGTCCAGGGGAAGCCCTGATGCCCTCTCAAGAGACATCTCATCTCAGGAGGGTCTTCTGAATGTCCTCTCTGCCTTGCAATCCTACTGACACTTCCACAAGACAATTCCTCACCATCTGACAGGCCTTTCCACCTTCCCAGGGAATTAAATCCTGCTCCTGACCCTCCTCAACCTCTCTTCCCTCCCAGCTTCTCCAAAGGCTCACTGGGATTTAATTTCAACAGATCTGTGATCTGCCCTCACTTTTCTGATCAGTTCTCCTCTGTCAGCAGCCACTGTCCCTTCCCCACAGAACAGCAATTCCCACCTCAGAAACACAGGTGTTTTGTGTGTTAGATTGAAGTAATTCCACAATGGGAAGCAGAGATCAATAGTGCAGCCCTTTTCCTGGCTATTTTGGCAGCATTTCTGTGCCAAGCTACATTGGTCTCCCCTGCTCGATGCCTGTGACACAATCAGGCAGTGTCTCCCTCTGTGCTCAGGGCTAACAGGGCACCTCCACAACCCCCTGCATCCCTCTGTCCTAAGAATTCACCTTTCTCCCCACAGCCAAGGGTTCCCAGTGTGGTCATTTCACCACTCCATAGCTGACATCTCTCCAGCTCTTGCTGGTTTTCCCACTATTAGCCACAAATCCCTCAACAGTGACTGCCACCTGCTCCATAACCTTTAGTGCCTTTCTGCATTCCATGGTCTGGAGAGCAGCTGCCCAGAGAATCTGTGGATGCCCCATCCCTGGAAGTTTTCCAGGCCACACTGGATGAGGCTTGGAGCAACCTGGCATAGTGGAAGGTGTCAGGGTTGGAACCAGGTCCCTTGAAAGTCCCTTCCAACCCAAACCATTCTGTGATGCCATGAGACAAGACCCATCCAGATCCCCCAAAGGTGCTGTCGTTCACACAGCTTTCAGGGGCTGAAAGTGCAATTTTCCAGTGGGGTAAAGGGGTACAGAGGCTCCACTCTCACCCCTATGGGAACGCAGCCTTGGAAAGAGATGAACCTGGACCCAATGTCCTTCCAACAGGAGGCAGAAGCTGGGAAAGTCTCTGACCTGGCTCTTCTCTCACCTCCTTGCACACTGACCAAAAGCCAAGAGATCCAGGCAAGACCACCCATCAGTAGGTGAGGGCTGGTATTTATTGTGCTCTAACAGACAGTGCTGGTTGAAAATGGACACGGAATTTTGTGGTGGAATCAAGTGCTGAGGCCATTCCTGTGTGTCTCCAAGCAGCATGGAGCAGAGCTGAAGGAAGAAAGGGGTGAGAGTGGGGGGCACCCGAGGGCAGAAATGTGCTTCAAACTGTATCAAGAGCCCTGTACATGGGCACTTGTCAGGCAGCCAGGGATACAGTTCAGGCTTACAACTCATTAATTAAGCAGAGCAGCTAATCTTAGCACTAATGAACTCTAGCTCAGGTAATGTAACATTTAAAATGAATTGGACAGAAGTCATTCACAGTAAAGATTTCCATTCCTGGGATGGGCGAGAGCTATTGTTATGATTAGATTACTGCCAGCCAGGACCAAAACAGTACACCAGGGCAAGAGGAAAATAATCATCCACATGGAGCAGCTCCAGCTGTGGCTCGGAATGAGGCGCCGGGGGCAAGTGTGAGATCTCCACTACTGTATCAAAACAAACATCACGGGTGGACACGTAGAGCGTAGCATTGTCCTTGTCATTCGGCCAGGGGACACCACCCCTGCCCGGGGCAGCCGAGGGAGCAGCAGAAAAGTCAATTGTTCTTCTTCTCTCCCTCCCCCCTCCCTCCTCTGGAAAGTCACGGGCTCTCCCAAGGGCACTGCAGTTCCACTCAAAATTCGTCTTCAGAGCTGTCAGCCAAGAGCATGACTCGGTCCTGCATGCTGTTAAATTCCCTCTGCTGGGGGAGAAAAACAAACATCAGAGAGGTCCACGTGCAAAAAAGAATGAGATACGAAGAAAATTCAGATGCCCCCATCCCGTAACCGAGGTGCCCTGGACACTCCACCTCAGACTGACCCTACCCAGGCCGTGTTTGCTGTACAGCCAGAAGGGATCACAGCTTCCATACCTTTCCCTGGCAGTTTCCATACCTTCCTTTTATGTCTCTTTGAGCCGTTTCTCCTCCGGCGGTTCATAATCTTAATGCTGTAGAGTGCTCCCAGGATGAAGAGTGCTCCAGCTATTCCCACTCCCACAGGAACCAGCATCCCCGACATGTATCCTGCCTACAGGGAAAAGAGAGAGAGAGGCAGAGCAACACTCCCAAAGCCATCCTTTCGGAGTCATTTTCACAGCCAAGGACTGCAATATATCACCACAGTGATTTCCTCCAAGTTTATTACCTCCTTGCACAGGGGCTAAGCAAGCCCCACTCCAGGACCAAGTTGGTCACCAGCACAGCTCAGCTGTTTCTAACAGATATTTACTGATGACAGCTGAGATCCTGCAGGGCTTGCTCGCCTTTAGGAGAGGCAATAATTTGGGTGAGTGCTGGGGTGAAGTGTCTGTCAGTAGGGGTGCAGGTGTGAAGGAAAACCTTGGCTGCCAAGGGCAGGTGATCTCGAGCCACTCCAATGCCTGCTCAGCTTTGAAATCTCGAAGTCTTTGAAGCAAACACTTTGGCTTTGCATGAGAAGGAGTCCCCTGCATGGCAGCAGGACAATGACACAGAGGGAAGGCACACACACATCTTCAGCTGGCCTTAAGGGGAGCACAGCAAAAATAAACCAGCCCTAATTCAACTGCTGTGATCCGTATGTTTGCACTGCTCATTAAAAAAAAAAAAATATAGACAGCACGACTAATCTAAAATTACACATCTAAACACTAAATCCTTAGGAAAGTATTCCCAAGTGCTTGTTATTTTATATTTTACTGCTTTAAATGAAAACAAACCTAAGTTTTAAAGTGCCAGATTCCTTCAGCATATTCACTTAGTTGGGGCTGGGGTCCTCAGTGTTGCAAGGGAGGCAGGTACAGCCTAGCTCTCCTCACCCTGCAGCCAGAGTCCTCTACTGTGCCACTACAGCCTCACCCTTTGCCTTCTACACCCCCAAAATAGACTTTACACCCTCCAAGGGACACAGGCACCAATTCTGAGGACTATCAGACAGCTCCTAGCCAGCCTCAGCCCATTGCTTACAACTACCTGTCTTCATCTGTACTCTCAAACTACAACACAGATCCACAGCACACACACACACACCATAATTACTTCTCTTCTATAATCCACTGAGTGGGAGGAAAAAAGAAAAGCTATTCAGGTGCACTGCCTTGCCTTTGTACACTTACCTGGAAAATGAAAATAACTGCTTTCATCTGGGGCAGACAGGATGCCAAGGAGGGCTAGTTTGCTCTCCTAAACCCCTCCAGCTCCTACTCAGTGCTTTAAATAGTAACACCTGTGTGTCTGGATCCCAAAGCTTGAGGAGGGATCTTCAGCTGCATCGTTCAGATTCCCTGAACACCCTCCCAGAAAAGCCAGCCCTGTTCAGCTCAGGTGCTGGGAAGGGGCTGCATCTCTGAGCCCAGCTCCCAAAAAAGGAGGTTAGTGAGGACACAGCTGAAGGCTGTGTCTCTGTGAGGTAATTAAGGTGCCTTAATTGGGTGACCTATTAGTGCAGCCTGGAGTTTTCTATTTCTGGAACTTTGCTGCTGGCATGGGCAGTAAGGGGAGACTGCAAATGGCTTTTAGCTGCTGCCCCGTTGAGTTTCCATGTCAGAAATCACAACGAACTCCTCAACCTGTCTGTGAGCCTTTAGCACACCTGACCAGCCCATGGCCTTTTACAGATTTCCCCCAGCACCCAGACCAATGTTTTATACCCCAAAAACCTGTGGTGTGATGCAAATCCAGCCCTTCTGTGTCTTGCAGCCCAACTTCTGAGGGCTTCTGCATTTTTTTGATAGAAAACCCCACTTCACAGGCAGCTCCAAAGCCACGTTTTTCCCCCTTTATGGGGAAGATGTAGCTTTTTTAGGGATGGTTTTAATACACCCAATCCATGCCCATGACTTTCCTGGCC
Source organism: Picathartes gymnocephalus (assembly GCA_013390045.1). Lineage (NCBI taxonomy): Eukaryota > Metazoa > Chordata > Aves > Passeriformes > Picathartidae > Picathartes > Picathartes gymnocephalus. Next base: position 455,369 of record WEKY01037924.1, on the reverse strand, counting down.
CTGATGAGCTCTGAGATAACACCAGGAGAACTTCAGAGGGACCTCATGTCCATTATTTGCCACACCAAATGCAACACTTGCACAGTGATTGCAGGAGAGCAGATATAAATCTGTCCCTGACCCTGTGCTCCCGGTGCCACAGTCCCCACACGTGAGGGACAGGGAAGAACATATCTCTCAGGGATGGGCCATCATGTGCTGGAATCCTCTTCTGGATGGAGGGATAATAAAACAGAGGAGAGGGGCAAATGAGAGGGGCACACAAAACTGATGCTGATAAACTCAACTAGAAGGAGAAGGGAATGAGGTGAACAGGTTTATTTGCAAGTGGTTTGCTACACTAGCAATTGGTTGGGGTGGGGGGGTGTGTTTTCTGTTGGACTTTTCTAAGAGAAAATGTGAGCCAGGTGAAAGATCTGCCATTCCCCAAGGGAGGGAGGTGGCTCAGGAGTGAATCTCTCTTTGAAGTGGACACCAGGGGATCCTCAGGCACACCAGTGCTTGTGCTGGGCACTGCCCCACAGTCCAGGGTCTGCCTGCATGAGGCTCAGACTCTCCAGAGCTCTGCTGGGGACAGGAACATGCAGCCCCTTTGCAACAGGGAAGGACAGAGGTGGCCAACAAGGTGACAAGAGGAAAGATGTGAGAGCTACAGCTTCAGTGAGAGGACACTGATGTCCCCAAGCTCGTGCTGTGCCAGGTGCTGGCATGAGCAGGTGGCCTGTGCATGCTGCAGTCCCTGCAGGCACACAACCAGCCTTGGTGGCTGCTCTTTACCTTTGCTGGGAAAACCATTCTCTGTCCTTTCAGCATCTGCTCTGGATGAGTCCCAGGCCAAGGAGCTCTGCTATGAGCAGAGCTTGTTCTAGGCTTGCCACCTTCCTGGTGCAGGCAGAAAGGCAACTCAACAAGGGCTGGGCAGGAGCCTACCTTAAACCTTCCCACTCCCCAGTCACAGCAAACACCCACCCAGACCCTGTTTCTCTTCTCTGACTTGGTGCTAAAAGTGCTGCTGAAATTTGGTGTGGGCCACGTGGGCAGGCTGGGCTGGTTGGGTGAGTCTGCCTAAGCTTAGAGATGTGTTTTCAGAGTTCACTCTCACTCCTTGTGATGGTTTTTGTTTCTATTGACTCTGATCACGTTGACTGTCAGAAGCCTGACAGAGAAAGCTCAGGCATATTTGCTGCAGTTTTTGGTGCACAGATAAACTTTTTCTCCCAGTTTTACTGGGATTGTTGTGAGAATGGCAAAATACAAGAATGTAAACACACTTGCAGCTGGTCATCCATAAAGAGGTTGGAACTCAGTTGTTATTCACAATTAACCAGTAGCTTTAAAGGGGTGTTAATGATCTTAACCAACAGTATGTGTTCGTGTGATGTCTCCTATAAGAAGACAGACATTTTTGAAGCAAAGAGCTCATTGCCTTCTGATCAGCCTGCAGTCTATGTCGTTTGTGTGATACAACCGTGACACTGAAGAATTTCCAAGGCCTGTTGAGTCACGAAATGTTCTTGCTGTCACCCCATTTCCAGCTCCATGGCTCTGCTGTCAGCAACACAACACTTGGAAGGCTTCACAAACATTTTGAAATGTCAATATTTGCTCCAGGGCAGCAGAGCTTAAAAAGCCATCCCTGCCTGTGGCTGGCACAAGTCCTGATTCCACGGACCAGCCCCTGTGATGCCAGGGAGGAATGATCAGGGTCAGTTTTACTGTGATCATTCTCCTTCCAGGGATTTGCAGTACCTGGAGGTAGGAAAGGTCCCATCCAGGGGCACTGGCATGGCATGCAGCCTCTCACCAGAGAGCAGCACCAGAGCCTCTTGATTTGGATCCAGAACTGAGCTTAGCCCTTAGAGAAAAGGGGTGGAACTAAGTTCCTTACCCTGGGGTCCCTGGAAGCATTCCAGGTCAGGTTGGACAGGGTCCTGAGCAACCTGATCCTGCTCTGGTGGAAGTTATCCCTGCTCAGTGCAGAGGGGTTGGAGCAGATGGGCTTCCAAAGGTCCCTTCCACACAAAACTATTCTATGGTAAGTTAAGGGTGAATAAAAAAAGTCATTTGGGTTATCTGACAAGGTCATTTTCTGGTGCGCAGAAATCAATCAAACACTTCTGTCCCTCCTGCCCTTAGTTACTCCCCATCAGGGATGTATTGTGGATTCACACCACTCTATACCAGCAGCATCTGGTTCATTTGCCTTCCAGAGAAAATTTTAAGCCCCTTCTTAACTGTCTGTGTAGAGATAAAGAACTGCACTGACAAAAATTTCTTTATTCCTGCTAGTAAAAGTGGCTTTGCTTTGAAAGGAATGGAAACACTGATCCTCCTACCTTATCTTTCAGCTTCTCCATCCAGCTTCTCACTGAAAAATAAGGGAAAAAAAGCTGTAATCATGTTAATTCTATTAATTAGTAACACACGATAGTGATAACATTAAAATAGACAGCAATTAACTTGACAAGCTGATAAGGCTGAACATTAGATTTCCTCTTTTCTCATTCATGAGAAAGAGCAAATGATGCAAATCAACACAAGAAACTCTTGGAGTGAGTTGGCAGGCAAGTAGCTCACCTTTGCCTGAGCCATTCACATCTTCAGAATGATTTTAAAAGGAACATAAAAACCAGTATTTCAGGTTGTGGGGTTCTGACCATCACTTCCCATTCACACCCTGGGGTGTGTGACCAGGAGAAAACCTTGCAGTGCAGTTATCCCCTTCCACTGCCCTCCTCCACATGGATATTCTTCCCTGTATTTGGTACAGCCTGTAATGATGGCTAAAAATGTATTATTCACTGTCTTTTATTCCCCTGCTTTTCTGGAATAGCCACTGCCTGCTCTGGGAAGCCACCGGAGGACTGGAGGTGCTAAATTACCAAAGCAAGCAAATTTACACTGCCAGCACTGCAACCTTCTTCTCCTGACACTTAAATAAGTCCTGTGAAATATGACAGCTGGGAATTAAAATTCTGTAATGGCAGGTGGAATGGCTTTGGGATGGAATATTCACTGATCTCAAAGAGCTTCAAGGGCTCAGCAGTGGGTGCAGGAGTCATTCACACCACGGGGCACTGGATGATGTGTCTGCTCTGCCCTGAGGGCAAAATGCCCACAGGAATCCACTAGGATTTTAACAGATTCTTGCTCATAGGTAAGAAGAAATAAACAGTCAAGTATTGGTTTTTTTTTCAGGGCTCAGCAACTGTGTTTTTTCAAGGATCCCCATCTCTCCAGGAGGCCAATGCCAAAGGGGGACACCTGGATGCAGCAGTGTCCTTCTGAGGGATATTTCTTCCAGGGCACGTTAAATCCCAAATGTAACACACAGTTCATGGATTTAGAGACGATTTCCAAGCCTGCTTTGTTATAAAACATCCCTTCAAAGCTTGAATTAGCAATATCAGAGGCTGCATGTGCAGCACTCGGAGCACCCTTCTGAAAGGAACCTTTCTGTGAGTGGGGAGGGGGCACAGGAAGGGTCAGCAGTAAATGGTTATTTAATGTCTCGGATGTAACCCAAGTTCAAAGCAATTTGAATACTCTCTTTGAAGTGTTAGCAAGATAACACCTTCCAAACAGAAGGATCCCAAATCAGCTAAAGGTGAACACGTGTGAAAGACGCACAGGTGCGCTTTAATCTGACAGGAAGCTGAGGAAAAAGATGAATTATCCAAGAGAGAGACACATGCAGCAGTGGAAGAGGACAAGAGGTCTACTTTTATCAACTCTTCCCACCATTAGTCCTGGCCTGCATAGGCTAAGCCATAAAAAATTCAGTTTATGCACCATCCTCCTCTGCCAGCCCCAGCCTGCATGCCTTGGATTCTCAGAGAGGAAGGAAAGCCATGGCTCCCTGGGCTGGGTTTCCAGGTGTGACACTGCCAGCAGCAGTGGTGACAGTGGCTCAGCCACACAGTTGCAGACCCACAGGGCTTGGGGACAGCGTTCCCTGTGCACACCAGGGCAGCCACACGTGCACCTGCAGTGTGTGCAGCTGGCCCAGACTCCAGCTGAGCACAAAGCCTATTTTTACATCTTTCACAATTATATGGCATCAGTGATCTCATCAATAGCCGACCCACTTTCCTGCAGCTGAACAATGGCAGCAATTAACTCCGGAGGATTTCTGCCAAGGCAGAGGCAGGGCCTGAGCTAAGAATATTCTATTACCTATTTTTAATGAACACAGATTCTGGCTTTGTTCCCCTCTGCTCCACAAAACAACAGCAGCACGCCTGCTGGGGCCCACCAACTCCATAGTACAAATCTTTATTTGCTACTACACATTTGTTTGTTATTAAGCCCAGCCTTGTTTTCAGCCGTGCAGAGCATGTCAGGTGCCTTTGGGAATCAACCCAGGCCACAGGAAAAACAACCCAAGGTGATTTCTCCCTGACTAGGTGCCTCTCCAGGGGATGCTCTAATGCAGCCAAAGCCTCTGACCTCTGCTAGAGGAAAACAGTGGTCCCAAAATAATGAGATTCAGGCAGCAGGAGGTCAGGAACCCTTCAAAGTCCTGGCACGACTGCACTGGGAAGGAGCAGAGAGTGTGGAGCTGGCACAGCCAAAGTCCCAGACCTGTCAGGCTGAGGCCAGGACAAGTCAAGGAGCGCTGGGTTACCATGAATTACAAACACTTCTCATGTCAGCAATGCACAACACTGTTCTAACACCTTTAGGGAATGACAGACAAGCCACCGTGTCACCAAAACCGAGCGCTCGCTGCTCCAATGATTTACCCATCTGTGGGCACCACGTGTGTGGGTGGGAGACAGAGATTATTTCAAGTTAGAATGGATATCTATGCTAAGCAGCTACCATCAATTAATTCTGGGCTTCAGATTCTAATTATGCAACAGTATCCGTAATTAATATTCTGGGCTTGGTCTTGGGAGAGGAACATTGTGGCTGGCACCTTCCCATGAAAATGCAGCACTCTCCAAGAGCACCAGGTAACTTGCCAGTGAGGGCAAGCAAATAACTAGTAAGAAATACTCTAGTTCATGTATTTTTCATCATCCCCTTTTTTCCTCCTTTCTCTGATCGCTGAAGGTCCTGAAAAATTACAAGAGTCTCTGAGTGTGAATTACTAACAAGTGTCTGCAGTGCTCCCTCATCTTCCACAGCACTTTAAGGACAGAGACTGGTCCAAACTCTCTGCCTCAGCTTAACTTTGATCCCTTGGTTTCATGGGGAGCTAAGATGAGTGTGGAGCACTTCTGCAAATTACATACATAATCTGACATTTCCTCAGTGATTTATATAATGTCTGCATCTCTGCAAATTAATTTTAAATAACCTATAGCTTAAGGTTAAGCCAGTCAGGAGCACAGAGGAGGAGCATCGTCTGGCATTGGCCTCAGAGCAGCCCAGGATGAATTCAGGCAGTTACAGATGCAATGTGCTATTTTTAGTCAGTTTTACTCAGCTTTCCCCTTCAAAACGTGCAGCCAGCTATTCAGGAGCTCTGCTGGCAGCTGAAGAAGTGACTAAGGTAAGCAGCAGCAGCCCATGGTGTCTGCTTGGCCCTTCTTGGAGGGACCTGGCCCAAAGGGACAGTCACAGTTCCCTGTGAGCAAAACCCTGCTCTTCTCAAAGCCCAGGTTTTGGCAGGTGCAGGTGGGGGGCTCAGGAGGGGACAGCAGGTGACACCCCAGGGTATATGGCACTGGATGCCCAAAATCAGAAGGTGCTCTGAGGAGTACCCAGAGCCTTCTCTTGTGCAGGCTGAGCACTCCCAGCTCTCCCAGTCATCTCTGTGGTCTCCTCTGCACTCACTCGGGTCCCGGGCCTTTTTATGTTGAGCTCTTCACTCCTGATCTCCCTCCCTGCTGCTGTTCCAAGGACTGCCCATCCTCAGAAAAGTTCTTTTTCATTACTCAGGTCTCCTGTGCCCCTCTCTGTCCTGGCAGCTGCAGGTGCCAGAGCCTGGCTCTGCCTTTCAGCCTCACCACAAGGCACCATCAAATCTCTCACCAAAGGCTTTTCCCTGCTTCCCCTCTCCACCCTCCTCTGAAAGCAGGAGCACAAGTCCTCAGGGCCTCTTGCTTTGCCAACTTTTAGTAATCCTAATTGCCTAATTATCCACTCCAATGCAATGATAAAACTGCTTAATAATTCTGTTCTCTTCTCATTCATTCTCTCCCTTCCCAGATAAGAAAATGCAAAGACTTCTGGTGGAGATTTCAATCAATAATTCATGCCCTACTGCCATCAGTTCTTGTCTCCCCCCTCCCTTCTTGGCTGCCCTGCTGCTTTGTCTTGTCACTTTGGTTTCATCTAATCAGCTTGTTTTAATCATAGTCTCTTTTTCAATCATCAGTTATAGCAATTCTGTTTTTCCATGGCACATTATGGCCCATCCCTGCAGATGTTGCCTGGTTTTCAAATCCAGCACTTACAGCTTCATTCCAGAACTCCATCTTGCTGCTGAGGAAGGCTCATCCATCACTTTTTCTTTTAATAACTCTCCACCACGACCACCAGACCAGTGGTGAAAATGTGGCACTGCCAGGGATGGGGGATCCTCAGCTTCCATGGGCAACCTGTGCCAGGGCCTCCCCACCCTCACAGGGAAGGATTTTTCCTAGTATCTAATCCAAACCTGCACTCCTTCAGCAGAGGAGAGCTGGTTAAACTGTAAAAAATAAGGAAAAGATTGATTGCTTTCAATCAGTCTGCATATACCAAGCAACCTGCCCTGTTCTATTAAAGACTTCATCCCTTCCTCTTGCAGGTTAATCCTTTTTCCCAAATGAGGCTTGTGAGAACAATTTTGCAGAAATGCTTCGTGCCTCATCTGCTCAGCTCTGACAACTTAATGGCACAAGGGTGCATCAGCTCCTTTCCCTTAAAAAAGCACAATTTTCAATTTACTTACTAGCACAAATAAATAATAAAGAAAATGGCATCTGGCTGGAAGGCAGCATATTTATAATTCCAGAACAAACACACCTACCTGACGGGAATGTTGATGCATGAATTGCCCAACTCGAGAAGACTTGAGCAGCTGGATAATCAAACAAATGTCAAACTGACAATTACCATTTCTGTTTTCAGATAAAAATTTTGCTTGGGTGAACTTTGAATTAACCCAGTGAACTTCAATAGTTACCACGGCACTGTCTGGTCTCTGTACCATCCACACCCTTTTCCCTGCCTGTCCAGCTGCAACCCAAGCCTGGCTGCACCCCAAGACTGCCACGACCTGCCCGAATCTCTCGGAAGAGAAATGGAGAAGGGGAGACAACTCACCACGCTCACCCAGAAAGCAGGAACTCAAATGGGCCTCCCAACTCCTTCCCTGACCCCAACAACCCCTTTGACACTCCTTTCCCCATTGCATTAGGTCTGGTTCCTTCTTTCCCTTTTCCCTTGCACTTTTTAAGCTGTTTTCCTCAGCCCCTTGCTGAGGCTGGCAAAGGCACTGCCCTTCTGCCTTGGCATTTCTCTGTGAACTCAGTTCTTCTGTGGGGCCTTCAAAACACATATTGACATCTACACACTATTTGTTTCTCCCTCAACGGCCCCAGACAGGCACAAGATGTTAAAATCAAGCCAAGGTACCAACCCTCCCATTATCCTAAAAGGCATCAGCAGGACGTTGCTGTGAACTGGCTGTCACAATTTGTTGTATGATTAAATATTTACTGGATCACACTGTGTTCAAAAGCTGTGTCTGCTCTGGGAGAACAAATGCAAACTTTGTTTATGGAAACGGCAATGCCTCTGCTGGAGCACACGTGGGATCAGCTTCTCCCTCTGCCCTGGCACAGCTCCTGGAGCTACGCAGGGACTCCCCAGCAGTGAGAACCCACCCTGCCTCAGCTCATGGGTTTCTTGTGTGCTGAAAATGTTCATATTCACCAGCTTCCAGAGAGTCACAGACCGGTCTGGTTAAAGGGACCTTAAAGCCCCTGCCATGGGTAGAGACACCTTCCACTATCCCATAGAAGCAGCAGCTGAAGAGCCAGGTTCTGCAAAAAAATGCTTTCCAGGCTTTTCCAGTGCTTTTTCCAGAGCACTGATATACCCCTTCCAGAGTTTTTGCTAATCCCTGCACTCTCAATTCTAAAATTTTGCCACACAGTTATTTTTTTTTCTCAGAGGTTTCCAGTAAAAAATTTATTAGTGGTTTATTCTACCTATGATTTATCCACTGGAGCAGGTGAACTTCTTCAGCCAAAGTTTTCTTTAAAAGTCTGGAGCAAGCACCGTGGAAAAATCTTGGCAAAACAGTTAAAATTGGGTAAAGTTATGAGTAAGTAGAATACAACAGAATATAAATTCAACAAATTTAATGATTGGCATGGCTTGTGCAGATTTACAGGGCAATGCCTTGAGGGGAAACATTACCCTTCACCAGCAAGTGCAGACCAGGCCAGGTTGGATGGGGCTTGGGGCAAGCTGGTCTAGTGGAAGGTGTCCCTGCCCACCACCCTGCAGAGGGGTGTGAACACAGAGGGTCTCCCAGGTCACTTCCAGTCCCAGCCATTCTGTGATTCCATGATCTCAACCTTACTCACTGATTTTTGGAGAAGCTTTAGGGCACACTGCCATCCTCAGTTTGCCATTTCCCGATTTACAGCAGCAGAGGATGCAGCCCTGGAAGGGGAATCCTTCCTGCTGTCAGCAGGCTCTGTGCTGTGTTTCATTGTGCCCAGGTCCCCTCGGGGATCCGAGGAAACCAGCGGCTCCAATGCGGCACGGAGCCGCTCGTACCCCTGGGGAAGCTGCGCCGTCCGATCCCAGACACCAGAGCTGAGCTGCACAAACAGTCTGCAGGGGATCCCTGCCCTTGCACCCATATTTCAGCTCTTTCTGGCACCAAGTCCCCCTAAAACCACTGCTGGTTTTGTAGGGATGACTCTAGGGTTTGACCCTGTATATTTATTAGGAAAAAAAGTGCAAGATTGGATTCGGTCCCGTGCTACATTTTAATGCTCATTTTTCGCCAAGCCTGTTTTCTGCTCCATAATCCAGCAGCCTCTTCCTTACTGTGGCAAAGACAGATTTTTGCAAATTAAAAATAAATGTCAGGTTGCAGTGATGGGAGGAGCGGAAAAGGTGGAGGAGGTGCAGATGGAGAGCACCTCACGCACCCCTCTGCTCCTACAGCTTCTCATTTCAGCTGCAGGACAGCAACAAAACAGGGGTGGCTATTATTTGATTAAATATCTACCAACTCTCCAGCTGAAGCCACATGATACTCCCCTATACTGAGAGGAGAGGGCATTTCTCATTCAGCCCTCTCTAAATGCAAACCACAGAGATCTTCCTGCCCTCCTGACAGAGCCCGTGGCCTTATCTACTTCAAAGGAGCAGCAGCTACACTGCAAAATTTCTTTCTGTGCTTCAGTTTATGTCTGATATTAATCAGGCTCGGAAAAGACTCTTGGTTTGCTTTTTTCCTTCCATAAAGAACAAAAGTAATTTTCAGAATCCTATTTCCTCGGGACACTGTATGAAGGATTTGCCTGCAGCAGGGGCTGAAATAGGGGATTTTCCATTTTTGTGTTTAAGAAAAAGGATACATTTTTCTTATTTCAAGTTTTGGCCTTTATTTCATCTGTCAAGATGCAGCACTCCCCATGAAATGACATAAAGATCAATAAAAGACTAAATGGTTGGAAACAAAAATGATGGAGTTGACCTTTGAAGGAAAAAACAGGTATCAGACTGTGTTTTCAGCAAACAATTATTCCAGTATTTAAACCACAAAGCCCTGAGCATCGATTAGATGCTAAAAATAAGATCTGATTATCACAGAGACTCATTTTCTTGCAAATACCTGGGGAGAACAGCATTGTCCAGTGCTGGTCACAAAAGGAAAATGAACTTGCTGATGTTTGCCAACAGGACAAGTCTGATCCCACATTCCTCCTGCATCCAGAACTGAGCATCAGTTCCCACTGTGATTTGATTCTCTAGTGATCAAACACAAAATGGGGACTTAAAAGTTCCTGACACCTCTTCCTGACTTCTTGTATAACTATGGGCAAGTAAATTGATCTTTTATTCCATTTTCCATCCTTACTATTGGAATATTAAAGATATAATAGATCATATCTAGTAGGTCACTTGTGTTTCTCTTCCTTGTGTCAGAGCCTCTTCCTTAATATTTTAATAGCCCCTACTGTAACACCTCCATCTGTGTGGGATGTTCTGGGAGCTGAGACAGTACAAATATTAAATCACAATAAAATGGGATTTTTTTTGAAACAAATGTTCTTTAGGATGGCATTGTTTTAAGCATCTTCTTCCAATCCTCCTGTCATTGGCAGGGACACCTTCCATTATCCCAGGCTGCTCCAAACTCCATCCAACCTGGCCTTGGACACTGCCAGGGATCCAGGGGCAGCCACAGCTTCTCTGGGCACCCTGTGCCAGGGCCTCACCACCCTCACAGGCAGGAATTCCTGCCCAATATCCCATCTAAACCTGCCTTCTAACTTTTCCCAAAACTATTCCCAACTACTTTTAACGTTCCAGGTACACTTACGGGAATGGGCCCTCAGAAAACCATGAAGAGGTAAAAGGGAAAGAGCAAAGGGCAAAGCAAACCAGTGAGAACAGGAACACAGCAGGATCCTATGAGCTGCACACTGATTTTAACAGTGTGCTTACCCTCCCATTGATTTATTCCTCTGTCTACAAATGGCTGAGTCAGTGGCAGATTTTATCTGCTAAAAACCCAGGAAAACTCCAGGAATTACAGCACTCCCTGGAGGACAAGGAGGTCACAGGAGAGCCAGGTACTGTCAGACTGCAGATGAGGCTCAGAGCTCCAGGACAGCCATGGCACAGGAGAGCTCCGTGCTGGAAGTGAGGCAGACAGGGAGGCAATGGCACAGGGCAGGCAGCCAGGGTGATGGGAATGAGCCCTCCCCTCCCTGCAGTGCTCGTGGAGCGAACAGTGCCATTCTCAGCCTGCAGCAGGTGGGAGGGGGAGGGAATCACTCTCTGCACGTCCCTCGAAGTGATGCAAGAGCAGGCTCAACCAGAAGCCAAGGGACAGGATCTGATCAGGCAGTGTTACTATAGCACTGGCTGAAATGAAATATCAATGAGAGACATCATTCTTGCCCTACCAGGCTGCTTGGTGCCCACAGGAACCAGAGAGGCCATGTGCAGTCATCCCTCCACGGGCACCAGGGTGATGGATCCGCTCCCAGCAGAAATCAGCCCCTCCAGGGGACACGTGCTCGCTCCCTGCTGCTCCACAGAGTCTGGCAGCTGCCTTAAAATGATTTCCCAGGGGAAAAGGCTCAGGTTGGGGAATATTTTGAGGTCATTTTGGAGTTACCTCCCAGGCAAAGGCTTTGGCCTCACTGTATGCTGTGCCCAGCACTGGCAGCAGCCTGAACACCAGAGGAGCAGAGTGCCTGGGATGGGATGAAACCCAGCACTACAAGTCCTTGTATTTTGACACTGTGACCTCTTGCAGCTCTTTTCTGACTGGGGACTGACATTTCCACGGGACATTACACTCTTGGGGTTTGTGTCACGCCTTGAAGGCCTTAACACAAATGTGGGCTCATCCCATGCCAGTGGTGTGGGGTCAGGTCAAATGCTGTGCAGCCTCCCATGGTCAGAAACCTCAGCATTCTGATTTTTATCTCCAGACACTGGAAATTGTGCAAGGGAAAAGGCAGCTTCTGGTGGAGCAGAGAATCATCACAGGATCACAGAGTCACACAATGGTTTGGGTTGGAAGGGACCTTAAAAACCATCTCATTCCAAACCCTGCTGCCAAGGGCAGGGACACCTTCCACTATCCCAGGTTTCTCCAAGCTCCATCCAACCTGTCCTGGAACACTGCCAGGGATGGGCCAGCCACAGCTCCTCTGAACATGGATAACAGGGACAAACCAGGAAATTCACTGCCAACCAAAACAATGGCTCTGCTGTCTTTCGTGTTGTGAGAGTTATGACAAGAAGATGCTGTCCAGAGGGATCTGGGAACCTGGAGCACTGCTGAGTGCTCTGGGAAAGTCACTTCATGTCTCTGAGTCCTGGCTCCCCAAATGCAGAAGAGAGTTAATGGCATCAGCTGCCTTTGGGCAAGACCTGCTCTGCACAGGGAGCTGGATGCCATGACTTGTAGACCCCTCCCTGGAGCTGCACAAGGGGGATAATTACTCAGTTCTTCTATTTCTAAACATGCCAGTGCTTCGTGAGCATTGGAAAACGATAATATCTTATTTGCCATAAATGCGGTAATTATAGCTAAAACTCTTCATTTACATGGAAATGACAAACAACAAATTAGAATCAAGCATCTACAATTAGGGTAAAAAGCCACGGCAATTTGTTATTCTTAGCAAGAAATCATTTTTCACATCATTTACTGGGAAGGAGGTCTCATTATATAATGATATTTAGCTCCTCAACTACTTTTCAGCTTGGCAGCTTTATTAATTGCACTCACAACAGTTGTCTAATATAAACAAGCATCTTCAGCTGCTGTCTGGGAATCCAAAGCTGACAGCACTGACAGGATGTGCTGCATCCAGCTCTGGGGTGTCCAGCACAGGAGGGACACTGACTCGTTGGAGTGGGTCCAGAGGAGGCCACCAAGGTGATCAGAGAGAGGGAGCAGCTCTCTAATGATGAAAGGCTGAGAAAATTGGGATTTTTCAGCCTGGGGTGACCTCATTGCAGCCTTCCAGTACCTGAAGGGAACTGACAGCAAAGCTGGAGAGAGACTATTTACGAGGGGGCAAGGGGGAATGGCTTCCGACTGACAGAGAGCAGGGCTAAATTAGATATTAGGAAGAAATTCTCCCCTGTGAGGGTGGTGAGATCCTGGCACAGCTTGCCCAGAGAAGCTGTGGCTGCCCCATCCCTGGAAGTGTCCAAGGTCAGACCGGATGGAGCTTGGAGCAGCCTGGGATAGTGGAAGGTGTCCCTGCCCATGGCAGAGGGTGGCACTGATGCTCCTCAGGGTCCCTTCCCACCAAAATCATTCTGCAATTCCTGATTCTATTTGCAGCCAAATGGAGACCCAAAGCCAGCAGAGAAAACAGAGGGAAAATCTGCAAATATCTTCAGCACAGGTATAATTCCATGGGTATTTCTCAGTAATAACAACCCAGACATCTGATGATGGCAATCAAACAAAAAGGTTTCACTGAGCCTATACTGGCTGAGGAGAAATCAAGTTTGACAGACAAAAATTCTTGCAGGAGGCAGAATGTGACTTATTCTGGTCTATCCTAATGAAGGAGCTACAAATACATTGGGCAGACAAAAGGTGGAGAAGGCAGCTCCATTTTTAGCTTGCCTGGGGGCAACTGGCTGATTTCAAACACTTTAAAAAGCTCTGGGGGGAAATGCTTTGAAGAAGAGGAGCAATTTTGATTACTAGCTAGATGGGCAGCTTCAAGGTGTGGGCCAGGGTAGGACCTGGCCTTTCTTGATCTACATTTCAAAACAGCACAAGGCCAAATTCAACCCCCAGACACGCAAACCTGCTTTCATGGGTCTGATGGTGCAAAACCACGCTGGCAGGACTCAGCAACAAACTGGAGCAGTGCCTGGCCATCACCTGGAGTCTGCAGTTCCTGATTCCCCTCAGATTTTACCTACACCTGAGAGAGGTGCCCTGGCTTGACAGAGTAAACACCAGCTCTACCTCCACAGCCCTCTGGGCTTGTACCTCCAACCTAGGTCCTCATTGATTAAGTCTGATTGCAGAGGAGAGGCGGTTCCAGAAGTAGCTGTGAAGCAAAGCCTCTCTTTTCTCTGCAGCACCTCTATTAACTGCTATGGGTGAGGATTTGCAGACAAATTAAAATCCCCAAATCTTGGTGAAGTTTGCTGCCACCCGCTGAGCTTTATAAAATCACCACCACCTCCCAGACAAGCTCTGCACAGCCCTGCAGGTGAAAGGGTTAATTTATCCTCAGATCCTCTGCTATCCACATTTCCCATTTATTTCACACATGGCACAGAGCTGTTCCTGTGGGACTCCAGTCTCTGTGGGGTTTGCAGCAGCCCCAAACACACACCCAGTGCTGTGGCATTCTCCCATCCTACTCCTTCTGCTCAGAAATGAATAGATCTGGAGTTTCTCCAAGCAGATTAAGATAATCTATAACAATTTACTTACCCTGAAAGGGCATTACCCTGATTGGAACAGCTCAGAGCCCACTCTCAGCTTAGGACACTGATATGATGTGGCTCTAAGAAGATATTTTGAGTATCTCTGAGTGAACTCCTGATTTTGCTGCCATCATCTGTTCAAATAATGAAGAAACAATCTGGTGCAAGAGAACCTTCAAAACATTATCTGGATAAAGCCTCAGAGGTCAATCTGCTTTCAAAATAGCAGCAGGTGTTTATGATCGAAGTGCTGATGGCCACTTGGTACTGCTTGCTTTCTAAAGACCACCAGATGGGCCAGAAAACTTTCTGTTGGCTTGACAAGGGTGGTCTCAGTCCTCTAGGAAGACAAACTCTGCAGAGACAGACACAAAACTGACAAACCCTAAGGAAGAAATAAGCAGAGGACACTTTTTAAACTCATTTTTTGTGGTGGCCTGATTGCACTGCAGTTTTAAAGGAAAAGATGTTTAGATTAGATGTCAGGAAGGATCTCTTGATGGTGAGGCTGGTGAGGCACTGGTAGAGCTTGCCCAGAGAAGCTGTGGCTGCCCCACTTCTGGAATGTTCAAATCCAGCTTGGATGGGGCTTGGAGCTACCTGGGATAGTGGAATGTGTCCCTGCCCATGGCAGGGGGTAGAAAAGTGATAAGATTCTATGATGAATTGTGAACTGCTCTTACCTTTGGGCTGCAGGACTAACAAATGTTACTAAGGAAAGAGGTTGGGGTTTTCAAAATCACCCCTTAGTCTTCTAAAGAAGAAACTGCAATTATTTTCTTTTTAACTGCAAATATTCTGCACAGGGAATTCCCAGAGGAAAAGCTGCCTTTTCCACAGCACAGATAAAACCTCTACAGGCCACCTGAAATATGAAATTCTTTATAGGTACAGAAAAAAAAAGAAACTGCAAAGCACTTCTGAAATTTAGTCCTAAACATGAAAAATAATTTACTGCCCTTACCCTCTAATATTGTGAATCATTTGACAGATTTGGGCAATATTTGATCCAGTCTAGTTACAGGTTTGATTGACAGACCCGAAGAACTGTTGGCTCAAACCAGTTCACCACAACATCCTGATTTATCAATCTCTCCAGACTGAGAAATGCTGTTTGTCCACATTTACTTGAACCCAAAGGGATACAGGAGCTGAAGACTCATTTTTAAAGTCTATTTGCAAGAGATAAACAGATCTACCAAAACCAAAGGAGCAACAACCCATGCATTTCCATTTGAGCTGCTGGATCCATAGACAGCTTTGGGAATCCACAGGTAATTTATGCATTCAGGAAAATTTCCATTTGCTATCTGGGAACAGCAAACAAGACCCTGGGAAGCTGAGCAAAGCAAACCTGGTGCCTTGCTGGAAATGCCATGACTTTCTGTGCTATTGCACCAGCTTTTCTGCCTTGAAGACCTGAGATAAGATCATTCAAGAGGGAAATTAACTCAGTCCAACAGCAACTGCAGGGCAGCCTGGCCACAAAAGAAAACGTGCAAAGTCCTCATCCAGAGGAGGGGATGACACAGAATTACATTGATGTCTGCACCCAGCTGCCTGTCTCTGGTGCCTCAGTTAAATTATTGACAAGGTCACACCTCTGATTTCAGTATAAAAATGTTTTATGTGGAGCCTGGTGAATCTGAAAGACACTGAAAGTGCTTTGGAAGGTCCCTCCCCTTCCTGAGTCACAGCTCCCTGCCACTCTCTGCACAACCAGACAGTTTTTGGGTTTTTCTGTCCCTGGCATGTGGTTAAGGGCTGTAAGGGGGAACCTCGTGCCGAAGGAAGAAAATATAAGGACGGTTGTACTGGATCAGCTGAGCCTCACATCCCATCTCTGAAGATAATCACAGAGAAAGGCAAACACAGAGCTGACACTTCCCTTCCTCACTCTCCTGCCTGCACCAGTTCACTGCTGACCCAGGGCTCACAGCCTTCCACTTCAGCAGGCTTCAGTACAGATTTTTATCCCAGCAACTGTGAACATTTCATGAGCAAAATGTAATACAGGAGGAAGAGACTGAATTTCTTGTTATTAATTTCTATTATTGTGAGAGCTGAAAGGCCACCTGGGATCACACACACACAAGAGAAATGCTCTACAAACACGCAGAGAGGAGTCAGTATCTGCCCAAAAGAACCTAAAAGAATGAGCCCCCACAGAACATTGGAATTGTCCCATCTGTGAGCACCAGGACTCAGGCACAGCGTGGGGAAGAGATTTGCTCAAGGACTCACATGAAAAAGCAGCACTGGCTGTAATCAGATGAGGAGATCAGGCTCTGCTTAGAGTCAGTGTGGGCCAGACCAAAGGTCAGGCTGGCTTAGTGAGGCTGGCAGTGACCAACAGCATTTGTCTAGGAAAGGTTTCTGGATGGGACAGCACACAGCAACACCCCCCTTGCACATCCTCCTGCTACTCTGGGGCTCTGGACAAGGTCTCTGGAGCCATTCCTTGCACAGGATCCCATTATCCTCTGGTTATCCATGTTAATTTATCCTTTTGGTTATCCTCTTTCTCCCTCCCACCCTTTCCATCTCTGCTGTATCCCTTTCCAGATGCACAGAGGGCAGAAGAGCACTGAGTATTCAGAGCCAAAATGCTGCTTGTTATTTTCCTCTCTGTTCCTTTATCCCCCCACTTCCCTCCAGGCCAGTGCTCCTACTATATCACCCTCCCCTTTCTCTCATAAGGATTTGGAACAGAAGCTTTGCTTTCACTTCTTACTCTTTGCCAGGAGTCCCCAGTTTGCCATTCAAATTCTCTCTCTTGTGGTTACAGGACTAACAATAAAAAACAACTCTCAGCCTAAATTTCCCCCTGGAACTTGACTGTCCCTAGGATTTTCTCCAGGATTTCAGAAACACTATCTAAGCTTTCCTATTTACCCAGGCATAAATAGTAAATAAAAGAAATAATATTTTTCCCCATGTATTTACCCTGAGCATTAACACCCACCCATCCCAAGCTCAGAGGGACTGTGGGGAGCACCTTAGAAGGGGAACATCTCTACATCCCTGCTCAGGGCTGGGGACAGGGCAGGATGAGTCCAGCACTCATCACCTGGGAACCCTGTGAGGGAAATCTGCTTTTAGAATCAAAGAACTTTAGAATTGTTTAGGTTGGAAAAGCCCTCTAAGATCATCAAGTCCAACCATACCCCCAGCATGGCCAAGGCCACCAGTAACCTGTGTCCTCAAGTGCCACATCCACAGGTCCTTTAAACCCCTCCAGGGATGGGGACATCACCCTTTCTCTGGGCAGCCTGTTCCAATGCTTGACAACACTTCGGTTGAAGAAATTTTTCCTAATATCCTATCTAACTTTTATGCACTGAAGAGCAGAGGAGGGAAACACCTGAGCTGTCAGGCCGTCAGAGGGGACTCCAGCATCCTCAGGAGCAACCCAGGGAGCTGCAGAGCTCTCCTGGCTCCATCCCAGGGAGATGAGGACAAGGGAACTCTCCTGCCCACCCACACTATGTAATATTATCCAGGGGAGCTGCTGACAAGAGCTTGAAGTACATTCAGATTATATTAAAAAAACAGAGAGTCCCACTGTTCCTTAAGCCCTCACATTCATCTCCAAAGCCCACAGAGTAGTGACTAACCAAACCTCAATAACTAATCACTGCTGCTGTCAATTAGTACCACTGAATGTGCTTTTCCTCCTGCAGATGACTCTGATTCAGGGTTGCCTGCTCTGGTTTGGAGGGATGGTGCTGCAGCATCTCACAGAGCCATTAAGGCTGGGAAAGACCTCTAAGATCAGCAAGTCCCACTGTCTGTGCCAGGCCGTGTCCATGCACTGTCCCAGGAGCTCCCAGCAGCTGCAGTGACAGCTCCAGGGACATCTCTGGCGACAGAATCCCCTGCAGGGCCTTTGGAAGGAGTGGTGGAGCTGCATCCCAAGCCCTGCACTGCCCTGAAGGCATTTCTGTCTGCTTGGTGCTGCCAGAGCCTGCCTGCAGCCAGGCAGGGGTGATCTGGCACGGTCTGAGATGTTAAACCTGGGCCAAAAAACCGCTGTGGCTCTTGCTCTGAGCTTGTCAGGATGCAAAGGCTGAAATCAGACACAAGGAGCCAGTGATGCAGCCCTGCTGAGCCTGAAGCACAGTGGTTCATGGTCCCAGAGAAGGGGATCACAGATCCCCCTGCAGCTCCAAGGCTGTGGGAACAGAGCGTGCACCAGAGCAATGCTGAGTTTTGCCAGCTGAGATTCTGACTTTATCTGCTCCATTAGGACATGCACCTTAGCAAAACATGCTCCTGGCTGTCTCTGTCTACCAAAAGTTAAATTAATTCCCTGCCTCTCCTGCTCCAGACTGCAATTAAAGAATCACAGGATTGTTTAGGTTGGAAAAGTCTGTCCAGCTGTACTGGAGCAGGGTTGATTCACCATGGAGTCACTGCAAACTGGGATTTAAGAGGTGAAACAGCACTCACAGGAACATATTCTGGCTATGGGAGAGCAGATATAACCAGCAAGCACTGCCTCCCTCAGCATACTCACTGGGTCTAATATGACACTTGACCTAACACTCCCAAAAACCAAAAAATCAGAAGAGACTGTATTTAACCAGTGCCAACAGATACAGAAAATAACAAAGCCCACAAGGAAGTTATTTTCCCGACAGGATATTTATACTGAACCCCATCTTATCACTTTCCTGAATTTGCTTTTGGGTAGCTGTAAGGAAAGCCAGGACTGAGCAGGACAATGCAACTCCCTCACTCTCAGGAAGGAGCAGCTTCGGGTGGGACTGGAGGGGCAAGCACTGAGATCTCTCCTCAATCCTAAACCAAAGCACACACCAAAGCCATTGAGGGGGTCTTGGAAATCCTCTGCTGGTGTCAGACCTGTCCCAAAGCCTGCAGAGGGAAATGCTGGACTAAGTGGGATACACAGCACAAGCACAGGAGTGTCACCAAGATGCCACATGTGCCAGGGGTGGCTTCCTGGGCAGTGCTCCTGACAGGGACCTTGGAGCATCACCTGGATCACCTTGGCATGGGCAGCCCTAAGCTGGCATGGGACAGCTTAAGGGGACAGTGACAGTAGCACAGCATGTGACACTGCTAAACAAAACAGGGGTCCCTTGGGACAAAAAACAGAGAGCAGCCAGTCCTGCAAAACCAGCCCATGCACACACCTGAGTGAGAAAGGCTGCCTGAGTGGTCAGAGGGGAAAAGGGAATGTGGGAAAAACAGCCTCCAAAAGGACTCAGACTGGAGAACCTCTTGGCCCCACTTCACATTAATAAAGCCTCAAGCACAGATGGTGCTGCTGGTATATTAAAATAAATTATAGGATACCAGGGAGCAGCCTGGCTGAAATCCTTTATTACAGCCCAGGCTTGGATGAGTCTGTGATTAGAATTACTCAAAAACAAGGAGGGGAAAAAGAAAAAAGAAAGCAAAAGCCTCCAGTAATTCTCAGCATATCGACCCCTCTCTGTGATTAATGCTGATACTCAGCATCTTTGCAAAACAACAACTGCTGGAGGTTTGAGGTAATTATTTTATTATCAGACGAAAATCTGAGCAATCTGCTTATTTCCAGTATATGTTACTAACTCACTCTCAGGCAGAGCAGAACTTCTACATATAAATATATATTTATATATAGAGAGCATTCTTCCAGGAAATAACTTGGATCTCCTTTGGTTCTCAAGGGGTCTTAATCTTGAGAGAACATCAGAGGGGAGACAGATTTAGCATCAGTCTTTTGTGGTTTGCACTGTCCAAGTAGAAAGTCCATCTGCATTCTCATTAGGAAGGAACATCTTAAAATCATCCTCTCAACAAATCTTCTCTCTCCCTGCTACTTGTTGCAAAAAGCTCTTCTCCTCTTTTTTCTCTCACCAGCTCTGCCATGGGGGCCAACATTTTAACCCCAAAGATCAGCCTCTGACGTAAATCCCCAGAAGGACAGAGACAATTCAAGGCTGATGAACCTTCACATTCCCCTCTGTCCATTTGTTTAATGCCATGAAAACAGATTTTTGCACTGCAGTATAGATCACGATTAGAAAATAAATGTGATTTCTCCAAGGTAAGGACAAGCCTCTTTTTACAAGGCAAAGGCCACCCAGGCAGGCACACGAAGGGAAAACGAGTAACCCTCACCCAGGGAAGGCACTGCCCTGCCTGTGTTCTTCAATCAAGCTACGGGATTGCTAAAATCCAGAGGGAGAGAGGGGCTCAAAACCAGCTCCTCTGTCTCAATGGAGCCAGGTTTTCTGACATGTGTGAACTGAAGGGTGGGGGAAGAGGCAAAGCACACTGAGAAGTGACACATGTAAATACCTGAAACTGCAGGGATGGGAAAGGACAAGGATTACTGCAGATTAAAGAGAGAGCAAAGACACTATGGTTTGTGTTCCAGTGGGGCTGACAGGCAAGGGGACAGGCAGTCCAAGGCAGCTGGCAGCCCAGAAGGATTCCTGCCTCACCGTGCTGTGCAGGAGCCCAGATGGTGCTTGGGCAGCAGATGCAGCCCAGCCTTCGGAGCACAGAGCTCTGAGCAGGCTAATGGACCCTATCCTTGAATCCAGGCAAAAAAAAAAACCAAGATAAATTACCTGGAGCAGCAAATGCAAAGTTATGCTCCCAGGTAGACACATCCTAACTTCAAAGGATGTGTCAAACAGATGGATAGAGGCAGACAGCTGGGGAAGGTCAGAAACACTCAGACACTTGCTTGAGTTTTCCAGCTTTGCTTTCTTGGGCTGACAAGAGCAACTGAAGGTGCAGCAGAAAGCCTTTTAGGAGGAGTCTTCCTGTGCTGGGAAAGCCCAGGAGCCTGGTGCTGCTGCAGGCTGCCCTTCTGTGCTGCCCAGCAAGACAAGGAGGGTGAATTTCATAGAATCATTAATGCTGGAACAGATGTCAAAGACGATGAAGTCCAAGCACCAACCCAGCACCACCACTATTTCCATCACTGAACCACATCCTCAAGTGCCATATCCACAGGATTTTTGAACTGCTCCAGGGCTGGTGATTCAACCATTTCCCTGGGCAACCTGTTCCAAAGCTTGACAACCCTTTTGGTAAAGGGTTCCCCTTAGTAAACCTTCCCTAATGCTCTCCGTACACAGACTCAAGACTCCCCTACCTGAGCTGGCAGACAGACGTTTCCACCAGAGAAGTTGCTGAATCCTCCTTGCAGGTATTTCAGGGAATTTTTGCCTGGCAGGGAAGTGGGGATTAGAGCAGGCTGGATTGGCAGCAGCCCTCAGACTTGGATTTATCCATTTATCTCACCATCCATTAGAAACTTCCCAGTCACTGGGACCTCTCACACCAACCCTGGTGACCAAAGTCCCCCCTCTCCACAAAGTGGCAGACAATTTCTCCACGCCTTCCTGATAACTCTCTCCAAACTGAAGAAAAAGAAGCAGAAATGCCTTGGATGGATGAAATCTCTTCACCCCTCCCTGCAATAGCCAATAAACTTCAGTTTAACACCTTGTCTGATGGGATTCCATCTTCTCCATGGGCAAGGAGAGGGAAGGCAGAGCCAAAACTGAGAAGACGCCTCTAAATCCTCCCCCAGCCCCTGGAGGCAGCACTTAAGGGCTGGTAACAAATGGGCTTAGTCTTCCTCTGACACAGGTTTAACTGGATGCATAAACTTTGTGGAAGGGCTGGTATTTCAAAGTAATGTATCCCAGGAAGTTTTAGTGCTGCTGTTTCCTGATACACTCCACCAAAAATGTCAGGGTAATATACCAGCCTGATTATTGTGAGCAACAGCTTTGTGTCACCTGATTCTGATAGCTGAGCTGGGAGTCACCAAGACACCCTCCAATCTTCTGATTTACTCATAAAATCACAGGACTGTTTAGGTGGAAAAACCCCTCAAAGATCAAGACCAACCATTCCCCCAGCACTGCCAAGCCACCACTAACCCGTGTCCCCAAGTGTCACATCCACACAGCTTTTAAATCCCTCCAGGGATGGGGACTCAACCACTTCCCTCATCTCTATTCCCTTCCCTTAGCCTTCATTTCTGCTTTGAGGACAAGAGCTGAGGCGCTTCCAAGAGGAAGGACGTGGCTCCAGCTCATGAGGGGCTCATGCTCCGTGGCTGGAATCTCCTCATCCCATTTCACAGAGCAGACACACTGCTCCTGTCTTCCCTTTGAAACACACTGCCCTCACTCCCAAGGGCACAGCAGTCTTGTGCTGGGTGGGAAAAGGGAAGAGCACAAAAGGATGCTAGGTCAGGACCACAGGGCTCAGACTTGTCCAAGTTTTGTGCCTCCTGGGAGGTCCCACTGAGCAAGATCCCAGCACGGGGCTGAGCAGGGAGTGAGCAGGTTGAAGAAAGAAGGAATGTGGGAGAGACACACTCCCCAAAACACCTTGGAATTAGATCTGACAAGGAGAAAAAGCCATCTCTGATGTGAATTGTCCCCTCTTGGGAGCTGCTCTGTTGTTACAACAGCAAATGTCACCCTGAGCTGGAAGAGAGGATCATCACTGCTCACAGACAGGATGCAGAATTCCCTTTGACAGGACAAACCTGATTAAATATGAGTCTGCTCCATAAGGATTAAGATGCAACCAGGAACAATCTCTTAGGTAAAAAAGAAGCAATTCCAAAGGGAGTGCACATCCCTCACGAGGGACAGAAACTTGAGTGAGGCACAGATTGATGGTGGGAGCTTCACTGCTGCTTGGGAGAGGGAAGGGGAGCTAGCAAGGAACATATGGAACTATGTAAATTATTTGGAACACTCAGAAAGACAGGAAAAATAATCGTCTCTGTTCCTGAGACTGCTCATTTCTGTCTGCAGCCATCTGGAACCCAGACCTTGCATGGCCAGTGCTTGGTGCCACAAAACTCCCATAAATACCCGTGATGGGGCAAGGCCACAGAGGGCAGCATTGCTGCAGGCAGCTGCACTTGGAGCATGTGGGGAAGGAAAATTTGCTGGTTATGCTCCTCATCCTGGCTCCTGCCAGCCTCTCCCACCTGGGATTCCTGTGGACTCAGCCCCTTCTGGTGGGATGGTGACTCTGAGTGATCCTTTGCTTCCATTCCAGGGAGAAATGCTGCTGTGCACATCCTGCCTACAGAAGGGAAAGGCAATGCCCAAGCACTAATTTAATTCCCCTCCTTCAAATCCCCCACCCTGCCAAAGGCTCCCTCATGAAACCAGAAGGGTCACTGGGCCTCTCTGGTTTTTCTCACCACCTTTAAAACACAGATGAGCCTTTCCAGGGTGATTAAGGGGATAAATGCATTAAAGATTAAAAGGCACTCCAATGTTCCAATACCACGAGCTGTAAGAGTACTTAAAATAGATCCATTTGGGGCAGCAATTAAAGAACATATTACTAATTTCTGAGTCTCAGCTCCTGCCTTCCTAATGCTGGTTATTTTTGCCCATAAAAGCATTAATCCTACCTTCCTGTAAAAATGACATTTCAAACATTCATCATCTTCCACTGCTGTCCTTCTGCTCCTCTGCCTCACCATCATTAACCAGAGGCATCTGTTATATGGTTTATGTGGTGTAATTTGTGACCACAGATCTGCAATACAATGAGAGCTATTTTCTCTGTAAGTAGCTGCTCAGAGCTGCAAATATTTTTTTATCCATTATAATAAAAAAATTCACATTCCAAAAGTGTGTTTATTATGCAAGTGCCTTGTCATTACCTGAGAGAGTTATACGACCTTCCATTATGGCAAGAACTAATGTCCCACCCACAAAAATACGTGAAACACAGACATGGTTTATATTTTGGAAACTGCATGTCGAGAATTATATTGTCATACTCCATAACTTCTTCCTAAATTGCTGGTTTGTTTGTTGGTTTGTTTTTTTTTTTTTTTTAATCTCTAAATCCTATCCACAGGGATAGTCCAAACTCCCCTGTGTACAATTCCTCCATGGGCAGATGGAAATCAAAAAAAAATGCTGTGGAACCAGGCAACTCAGGTGACATCTCACAAGCTAAAACCCTGCAATTGTAATTGCCATGAACAGGTGGATGCAAAGAACACACCAATGGGTCAGCTAAAGAAAGGCAGACCTGGACAAAAATGGATTTATGTTAAAACAGAGAATAAAAAATAGTACCTAGCATACAGAAAAGCCACCGCAGAGAGTAAATTCAGATGTAATATGGAATTGCAGGTTAATGAAGGTGCAAAACCATGTTAGCAAACATATAAAAATTATATCAAGTAGACACTAATTTGAGAAAAATAAAACACCAACTCCCTACATTTAAAATGCACAAAGCAAAATACTGCATGCCCCAATGTGATAAAATTAAAGGCTTAGTAAATTGCCCTCAATCTCCTGCTGTTGCCTGCTGTGGAGAGCAGCAGTTCCTCACCCTGGGATGAGGATCATAGACAAGTGCTACGGCATCAGGAAATAGCTTGGAAGCTTGAGGCCATTTTCCTCTTGGCTCGTTCTTGTTAAATTAAGAATTCTCACAGAACTGAGAGAATAAATACTCTTGAGAAGTGGGGAAGAAGCCACCACCAACAGAAGCAGAGGGGTTTGATCTCCTTGGAGTCGTACAGCAAAGACCACCTGCTCTAAGATTCATGAGGAGTAACTAAAGGACCATAAACTGTTCACCACGTTTGAACCCACCTCAGCCAACTGCAGTTCTCCTTGAGGGAACAGGGGAAAATTAGGTACTTTTACTTACTCCCTAAAAATTCAAGTTATACACCTGGTCTTTCTGCCCCTCTGATGCTCTCCAGGCATTTAGTGTTTGCCTACCACACACCACCTATACACAAATCAAGAAGCAAGTACAGAGACACCAAAGTCACCCCACAAAGAATGCAGAGAGGTCCCAAAGTGCTGCTCTGTCCTTCACTGGCAACCTCTGAAACAGCACTTGAACACACCACCAAACCAGACCCCAAATCATATTCAGACCTCGCTTCTCCAGAGCTGCAGGCTGCCAGGACAGCTTTTGGAGGGTCAGATTCTCTTGGATAAAGGCAGAGATTTTCTCATTTTCTGCTTTACTCTTTGACTAAATATTGCTGGTTAGAGAGTCAGTTGATGGGCTGTAAAACTGTCAGTCTCGTTACTGGTGCTTGTAAATGGCTTTTGCTCAGCTAGAGTTAATGTAGGACCATCTGACTGCCCAGAACTGACATTTTTAATGATTCTGTTCCTCCAACGCCTTCTCACTGACCACTACAAAAATCCAAACTGTCTCTTGCTCTGCCAGGCTGTTTTGTGGATCAAGTTCCTTGTTCTCCAGGGATTTGCAGCATGTCAGCTATCAGAGCAAGCAAACTCGGTAATAACTGACCTGAGAACAGCTACTCCAACACCTCTGGGCTCTTCTGCACTATAGATTTTAGCATTAAATGTCAAAATTCTGAAGGCTAGAGGACATAAGCATCCTCAGGAGGAAGACATATGTGTGCAAAGTATTTTAAAAATGGAAAATGCCAACTGTAAAGTTTGGTGCTTGGATGTTGTTCCCTCACCCTGTTCTCTGTTGGGTACTGTCACCTTCCTTCAGGTCTCTCTTTCCAATGCCATATCCCAGGTGAAGTAGAACAACTTCCCCTTCCAAACCCTGCTTAATTCACACAATAAGGGAAATTCTTCACATCTCAGCACTATTTAGGGAAGGAAGGGACACACAGAGCACTTCTGGGGATGTCCAGCAGCTACAAAGCTGTCCCAAAATTAAAAGAACTGGATTTTCAAAGGTGAAAATCACCTAGAGAAAAAGGATTTCAAAGAAAAATAGCCCATGCACCCATACAGCAGATCTAAAACTTAACAAGTCTTTTCCAGTGAGTCTGGTCTCTCCAGGTGCTCCAGCAGAACAAGGGGAGCAGCTCTCCCAGCTTCCTGCCAGGTTTGGGGGATTTCTTCTGTTCTTAACAACCCACTTCCTGCTGACACAAGCTGGGTTCTTTTTCCACCTTTCCTGTTCTCCCAAATAGACTCCATAAAGAAGCACAGAGCCCAGACCAGGTATGGACACAGGTATGGACACAGAGGTAGCCTGATGTGTGCCCATGAGTCCAGAGCTGGGAACCAGGGCAGAAATTCCCACCTGGCACAAACTGGAGAGGGGAAGGGCTACACTCCTGCAGAAACATTTCCCATTCCCCACTCACTCCCAGGAAATCAGCTCTCTCCTCCCCTGGGTTCAGCTCCTTCCATAGCCTCAGGTTATCAGTGTGAGCTCATTCAAGTCCTTGGTTTTCACAGAATCACAGTCATGGAATGGCTTGGGTTGGAAGGGATCTTAAAGATCATTTAGCTCCAATCTCCTCATCTAGTTCCATTTCCTTTGTGACTCTAAAACATAAATAATTTCCCTTCCTCTTAGGAGCACTGTGAGCAGCAGCACGCTGCAGATGGGGAAGGAAGCAGTGTCACAGAGCCATTGAGGTCATCTAGACAGGAAAAGAATAAATGGCTCTTTACATAAGTGTGTGCCTGCTGGAATAAGAGGGGTGACTCACAAGCAGAGAGCCTGATCCCACTGTGTCCCCTTTTTTTTTTTCTGACAGCACAGCACAGCAGTCCCACCCAACTCCTAAAAATGAACTCAGCTCAGCCACAGCCTCATCTTCTCCCCTTGTGGATGTTTGCACTGGCTGCAACAGCCTAATAACAAAAGGCAATCCAAACCACTTGGATCTGGTGACTTCCAGAGGACACCAAAATCCACGTCTGCCCAGTCCTTCAGGTGCTCAGATCCATCACTCTGATGCTGACCCAACTTAGACTTCACAGGGGTTCCTGCAATGTGCATGGAAGCCAAAATGTAAGTTAGGGAAATGAATCCTTGCTGTTACCACATAGTTTGTTTATTCCTTGTCTGAAATTTTTGTAAAGATGGCCTTTTCAGGGTCTGGGGAACAGTATCAGCCTCTGGTCACTGCTTTCTCACCTGCCTGCTGTACCAGATAGGCATCTCCTACCCTGAGCCTCTGAGCCTCTTCCTCCAGCAGCTGGAAAAGCAGCTGTGACTCCAGTCCAGCCCTGCATAAACCGTGAGCTGAGCTGTGCCTGACACAGAACAACCTCCTCTGCAACCCCAAAGTTCCTGGCAAACACTGTCACATACAACAGCACCACCTCTGTCACCCAGCTTGCCAAAGACAACCAGAAACCCTTAAGGACTGGGAATCCTTCCCCTCACACAGCTCCCGAGCAGCCTGATGGGATAACAGGACATGTGAAATGGGCCTGACACGGCCACCACCCAACAGGGAGCTTTTCAAGCAGGATTTAGTGTGACAGGGAGAGATCAGTCCTGCTGCAAACTCAATCTCCCCTCAAAGGCCAACCCTCCCAGAGTTCTGGAAATCAACCCTCCCACACAGCTCTTGAAACACAATGTTTGATTCAATTAAGGAAGCCAACATCAGTAAAGCAGGCTGGAAACAGCATCACAGAGGAGAAACTCCAGGTTAAATCAGAATTACACATTCAGGGGAAGGGATAGAAATCACATAGATACATGGGATACAAAAAGACTTTATATAAAAGACTTTGGGTTGTTGTTTGGTTTTTTTTTATTTGATGAGCTTCTCAGAACAGCTAATTCTCTAATAGTCAGACATAAAGACCTTCTGTCTAGATGTGGCTCAGCTCCCACAAATTCACCTGAAAGGTTCCCACTGCATTTGACAGGGCTTGGCTTGGGAATTGAGTATGCTGGGAAATTATTCCAGTGCCTTTTGCCAAGCTGGACAAGTTCCTTTCTAAAATCTACCTTGTCCCACACCAGTTTTGACTTTTATCACATGGACTTCACACACATAAACACTGATTCTTAGGTGGAGTAAGTAAGTCCAGTCATTAAACACAGCTATACAGTAGGAATAAACTGTATAAAGCTTTATAGAGGCTTTGCAGGTTTGTCTTCACACTGTCAGCACAGGGCCCCACAGCTGGACCACGCACCCCTTAAAATGCCAGAAAAGTGGAACTCAGACAAACGCTGCTGAAGTAGCAAACGTGCTGATGATGAGTAAACACCCCACTCATGTTGTCCCCACAGGACAAATGTCCCTGCACCAACCCATCCTGGGCAAATAGAACTGAAATTTCCCCAGGAATCTCACCCAAGAAGTTATTTTTTTGTCCAACCTTGGAGCAAGACAACACTAAGCAAAAACAACTGTGTCCAGCTTGAGAGCCAACCCGTGACATTTCTTGGCATGAGGGGCTGTCTCACGCAGAGCAGGAGATGAGACCTCTGTAAGGGCAAAGGAAGAAGGGGCTTTTCTCTTACCCAGACCCTGGTTCTGCTGCTCCCACTCGATGGTGTCAGGAACCTGGTAGGACACCCCAGCCAGCTGGGCCACAGGGTTTTCCAGGCCGGCCAGGGGCTCCTGGGAGGTCTCTCCTGGAAGGGTGAAGCCTGGCAGCTCCGTGTCACCCTCCATGCTTTCATCCATCAGGTCTATGTCTTTGTCCTCCTCGTCTTCCTCTTCCTCCTCTTCTTCCTCCTCCTCTTCCTCTTCATCCTCCTCCTCTTCCTCACCCTCTGGCCAGGGAGACAGAAAAGAAACGTCAGGAAACATCCCAGCAGGCAGAAGGTTCACAGTTCCTCTAGGTGAGCACCAGGCTGAGCTCCTCCAAAGGCAGAGCAGCTGAACGAACTTGTGCCTGTTCTCCAGCAGGAAAGACACCCACAGGGGTTCATTTGGAGGAGCTCATCACCACTGGAAGCTGCTGAGGAACAAGGAGATGTTGTGTCAGACTCTCAAATTAGTGGGAAATACAGTAATTTTCTGTTTTCTAGCAGCAAGGTGCAAAAAAGGATTTGCATGTGTACCAACACCTGGGCATCTGTAACTACAGAGCTCCCTGCAGAACTAATTACAGCTCAAGTGAGAGCTCTCTCCCTCATTTCCAGTCTTGGAGGCAGCAGTAAGTTGGTTTTATTTTTAATTCCTATTAAGTCTTTCCCAGCTCTGGAAAGGGCGCTGCTTTCAAGACCAGGTTGCTCCAAGCCCCATCCCACATGGCCTTGGAAAGGGCAGGAAAGAAAGCAGCAGAGCCAGCACTTCATGGGAGAGCTGATGAATGTGACATTGAGGAAATTCCTGTGAATTCAGTGTGTCCCTGCCCATAGAAGGGGGGTTGATGATCTTTAAGGTCCCTTTCAACCAAAACCATTCTGTGATTCCATGAATTCTCTGCTACAGCAGATACCCATTTATTCTGAAAATGTCTGTACTGTTAACATATGGGAAAATAAATATTTAAGCCTTATTTCATCACTGGAATCTAAAATGGCAACACAGGAACCACTGTACTGGATCAAACCTATTTCCAACCACAACTGATCACAGATGCTGAAGGAAAACCAGAGCAGGGCAAATACAGAGCCAGTCTTCCCACAGCTTCTCTTCCCAAGTTATAGTCACCAAAGTCTCAGGGACACCTGATGCCAGAATTTGCATTGGAGCTATTTAATAGCTACTGATGGAGCCACCCACCAGGGACAGATAATATCTGGAACAATGGCATGCTTTGAATTTCTCACAGTTAGTTTTTCAAGGCTGAGAGTCAAAATAGTATTTATGCATTTTTATCTAATTTACACCATCTCTGCTCAACCCTGTAGAACTCCTGGTGTAGTCAGGGAGAGCTCATCACCCTGCATCCAGGCATTAAAAACTAACAATCCAGCCAAATCACCATTTTTTATTCAGATATCCCTTTATTTGGAGTTGTACCTCGTATAGGTTGGTGGCAATCCAGCCTGGATTAAAAGGGGTGAGCTGGGCTCCTTCCTTTGGCCTCCTCAGACTGGAATACCATACGAGACGAGAATGTGAGAAAATGAGGGATCAGTGCATGGTATAAACCCACTGATTCACTGTGCTGTTCCTGGGAGCTCCTTCCCTTGTAACTCAAGGATTTGCTTCCAAACCCTGCACGTTTTCCTCAGCTCACCAGACAAGACAATCGCAGTCCCTGCCTTTCGGTCCTAGTCCTGTATTCCATACAAATGAGCTGCTGTTGGGATTCAGCTGCATCATCCTGCCACAGCATGGCTTTTGGTACCTGGAAAGATCATTCCTGCCACGATGACACCACACAGAGCATCTAATGGAGCTCACAGGGATGTAGTTATCCCCTTAAATTCCCATTGCATTTTATAGGCGGTTTCTGTATTATAATGTGCCCATCATTTAGAATCGGCATCAGAATTTTCTCTCTCAAAATGCTTGTTTTCATACAAAACACTCAACTGTGAAGCTGAGAGTGGCACCTGGAGAGTGCTTACAGGAAACCTGCAAAGATAAGTTAATGTAGGTCTTTTCCCTCTGCTGAGAGCAACAGAGGTATCAACAATCCCAAAACTTAGCAGCAGAGACACTGAACAGCCAGAACTTCAGAGAAGAGGAACATGAACAGAGCTTTTCCCTAGATTGGGTGGAAAAACCAGCCAAGAGAAAACAGGCATCAGATTTTTATCTCTGAAAAACTACTCTGGGACAAAGATTTAAGAAGCTTCTTGTGATTTTTAGCAATCCAAATGCCACACACCTGCCAGGATCGAGTGCTGAAGCCACAGATAGCCATCTCCCTGTCTCCAGAGCCTCACAGGCAGCCAAGCTGAACACCCAAATTGAAAGTGCTGAGCCTGCTTATCACACCTGATGATCACCAAGCTCCATCAATCACCATGAAGCCTCAGCAGAAAACTGTGAATAATGAGATCCTTGTAGCACAGCCGCTGCAAGGGGGAAGGAAAAAGGCTCTCACACTTGTTCCCTTCTCCCCTCTGGCTCATTCCTGCATCTGAAAGCAGCTTTTTAACCCCCACGCCGAAATGCCAGCAGCCTGCCTTGCTGCAAGGTGCAGCGCAGAGCACCACTTGGTGGTCACAAGGAGGAAGCTGCACTTCCCAAAAAAACCCCACAAACTTCACAAGTGTGGGATTTCAGGAGCAGAGGCACAACAGGCAGCCGTGGGCAGGCTGTGCATAAGGCTGGGTAGTTTTGGAAGGTGGAAAACGGAAGTGAGCATCAGACAGCTGAATTTCAAGCTGGAGATTTGTGCTCCACACAAAAGTCCTGTTTTCCCTCATAAATTGGCATTTTTCGGCCCTCAAAAGAGCCTCAGCAGCAGCTTGAAGGAAAACTGTTGGGAAAGGCTGAATGTGGCAAGGCGTGAAAGCACAAAGGGCAGCAGATTCAGAAGTAATCCAGAGTTTCATGTGCATTTGCAACTCCCTGTGAACTACTTCTGTGAGTCAGGAATGGTTTAGGTTAGAAAAGCCCTCTAAGATTACTGAGTCCAGCTGTTAATCTGTACTAAACCACATCCCCAAGTGCCACATTCACAAAAGGAAATAAGTTCACAAAAGGAAACAAGGCTGAGATAAAAACAACACATTTTTAGCAGAGTTTTGGGGGGTTGCCAACTTTATTAACAGAAACAGCCACCACTGGGCTTTATCATGGGACTCTGAATGGCTCCATCAGTGACAGCAGTGAGATCCATAGGATGGGAGCTGCTGCTTCAGGGGAACAAAAGCACCTTGTGCTTGCTCCAAAGGTGAGGCTTTTCACCATAAAACTGCACATCCACAATGACTTTTGTGGCATCGGCAGGAGAAACACGACCACCTCACCCCTCCCTTGTGAGGCATTTCCCTGACCCAGCAGGAACCCAGAACCTGCAGAACTTGAAGCAATTGGACAACCACCAGCATCCAGCATGTTAAAGCCTCAGACTCAATTTTTGGGGATGTGATAGCTTGAAAGAAGCTGCAGCCACTGTGGTCATAACCTTGCTGAAGGTAATGGAGCTACACCAGGTTTTCAGCTGAAGAAACCTTCACTGAAGAATAATGTTTCTATATTTAGATATTTTCCATTAATGTTTCCAAACACTTGTATTCCTCAGAAGAGACAGGAAACCATCACTTGTCAGGCTGAACACGCAAGAGAAATATCTTGCTGTGCCCTGAGCAGCGAGAGGTTCACACTGGAAGGTGATAGATTCACTCACAGGCATAAACTGAATTCAAAGTGCAGTGAAAAAAATAAAACAAACTGAAAAGAAAGTTACAGGGCAAAACCTGGAGTTGTCTTTTGCTCTGTCCTTTCCCTTCCCAGCCTCCCTCACACCAAACTCAGTGGATAAAGATGTCTGAATAATACCATAGAGGATTGCTGTGATCCATGACATTTTAAGCTGTGATTTTATGTGGTGTGCACTGCTGCAGGGTCAGCCCTGTGTGCTAATAACTCCATGTAAATATGTAAATAATGCTGTGTAAATAACAACAGGATTAGGGATAGGGGATCTCTGACTCCCATCTCGTGCCAGAGCAGGAGGGAGAGACTAAGAAACCTCTGCCAAGTGTTTTCTCCCACTGAGGTTCACTCTCTGCACTGCTTTTGTGATCACAGCTGACTGTCAAGGCAGGAAGGCCTTTCTGGGACAACTCTTATTATTAATGTGCTGCCTTCATGTGATCAGTCATAATGTCACCCTCCAAGAGCTCCAAAACACTGCCAAGAGCTTGTGACAGCCCAGAAGGAGAGAGCTGGTAGGAACGTGGACAGGCTCTCACCAAGCACTGCTCCTGGGCAAAGTGCTGCATGCCATGGTGGGGCAACACACACCCAGGCACAGAAACTATGCCAAAAATCAGGGTAAAAACCCCCCTGGGGATGAGTTCTGCTACACCCAGTCACCTTCACTGCAAAGCCATCCAGGGTATTTGCAGAATGTGCTGTTGTCTTAAAGGCTATGCTCTGGAAAAGACAATGTCCTGGGGAGTTCCAGCATCAGGGCAACTGCACAGAATCAGGGAAGGGACAGTTGGGAAGAATGCACCTGTTGGATTGGATCCTACCACACAAAGCAGGATAACACAACCCTACCCCACAGAAGCTTCAAGAGAAGAGGAATTTACACATCACAGAATCATTAAGGTTGGGAAAGCTCTCAATCAATCATGTCCGACTGTTCCCCCAGCACTGCCAAGGCCACCACTAACCATGTCCCCAAGTGCCACATCCACACATCTCTTAAATCCCTACAGGGCTGACGACTCCACCACTGCCCTGGGCAGCTGTGCCAGTACCTGTCAGAGATTAAAGTTTGCCATTATACCCAAGCTAAACCTTCCCTGGTGGAACTTAAGTTGTTTTCTCTTGTCCAAATTCAAGAATTCCTTTCTAAAACAAAAACAAGCTATCTCCAGCAGCATTCACTTCAGGATTGCTCTCACACTGAGCCAGGCTAGAGAGTCAGTTTAGCAACACAAGACTTTCTTAAAGGGGGAAAAAACCCCAAAATACTGCAGAACACACTGCAGGTACTATAACAAGTTTGCTCCCTGGCTCGCTGCAGAACAGCTCCTCTGCCCTTGGGTGTACAGGTGTTGAACCAGTATAAAAATCAAGACAAGGAAGAAGTGATTTATCAAGTGAGGGCAGTCAAATCGGTCCAGATTTAATGACCATTACCTGTGAGTGGACAGGGCAGAAGAAGACAGATAAAAGCTTATGACATCTCCTAACAAAATGCTTTCCCCAGGAAAAGGGCTATGGGCATAGTACTTCTTTCCAAACCACAAAACCCCCTCCAACACACTCCAACCAAAACAAGAACAACCAAAAAAACCAAAAAAACCCAAAAACAAACAAAGAAAAAAAAAAAAACCACAAAAAACAACCAAAAAAAAAACCAACCAAAAAAAAAAAAAAAAACCAAAAAAAAAAAAAAAAAAAAAAAAAAAAAACCAAAAAAAAAAAAAAAAAAAAAAAAAAAAAAACAAAAAAAAAAAAACAAAAACAAAAAAAAAAACCAACAAAACACAAAAACAAAACCAAACCTAACAGAGACATTAACTCCATTTTCATCAGAAAAGGCTGTTGGTGCTTCTCCAGAAGTATTCAATTCAACCCCACACTGCCTGAGAACAGAACAACCAACAGCCCAAGAGTTAAGAGAACCCTTGATTTCAGCTTTATTTTCTAGACAAGCCCAGCATGGATGATCACAGATGATGTAGATTAGGGAGCAGGTCTGTTATTACAGGCAACAGTCTCCAGGGTACCAAGGTTTTAACTCGAGTCCTATCAGGAGACAAAGGGAACACGACTGAATCCACTCAGCTCATTTCCAGGCTGAGCTCCTGCTTCTTCCCAAGTCCTCCATCCCCCTCCTGCAGCATCCCCTGATCCCACTGAACAAAGCTCCCAAAAAAGCCACATGAGCAATACTCTCCCAGCTGGCAAGAAACCCCAGCCAGGAGCAACTCCAGCAGAAAGTGTTCCTTGCAGAGCCTCACTGCCACATCCCTCTTATCAGAGCCCACCTCCCTTGAGCCATGAGGGTGAACTGCTTAATCCTCAGATTAAAACAAACAGAAACTCATTAAAAACTTTCACTGACACAGCCCAATTACCTTTCAATAATACCAGCTGTGGGGGTTTTTCTGTTGTTTTTGTTCAAGCTTGGAGATAAGCATGGGAAAGCTACAACATTAAAGTGATATTTAAGTGAACTCTGGTTTTTTTGGACAAATGGAAAGTCTAATACAGTTAAAAATTCAAACAAAGCCTGGCCAGAACAGGTACCAAGGTGGGTCAGATTAAGAAATGTCATCCAGCATGCTAGAGGCAGAACAATGCCAGAACATCACAAAGAACAGGGAGAGCTGGGGGTGCTCAGCCTGGAGAAGGGGAAGTCTCCAGGGAGACCTTAGAGACCCTTCCAATGCCTAAAGGGGTCCAAGAGAGCTGGAGAGGGATTTTGGACCAGTGCATGACAGGACAAGAGGGAGTAGCTTCAAGCTGACAGAGGGCAGGGTTAGATTGGAAATTAGGAAAGAACTCTTGCCCATGAGTGGAGTAAGGCCCTGGCCCAGGGTGTACAGAAAAGCTGTGGATGTCCATATCAAACACCCTAAGAGGAAAGAGAGAAGGAAAAAAAAAAGTTTGGGTTTGATACAAAAAATTGTCACTTTTTTTACCATTTTCTCCTACAAAGGAGAATGAGGGATGAGCCACCACCTACTGTGAGGAAGACAGAGGTCAACACAGAGCAGTTCCCATCTCAGTGATAGCAATAAACAAGAAGCAAGGGAAAAGTATGCACCAAAACCATTTAATAATTCATTCTGCATGTGCTTTGTTTTAAGTCTTCTGTTCCTTGCCAATTTAGTTGATAACCAAAGAGCTTGTGAGGAATTATAATAGCAGGCTAGTTAACCATGCTGGGTTAAATGCCTGTTTTATTTACACCTCTGCATCCTAATTTAACATTTTAACAGGGTTGTAGAGATTTAATGAGGCAGATCTTAATCCATACAGTCAAGGTCCAAATAGCAACCCACTTCAGAGCCTTAATATCTGGGAAAAATACCCTTCACATCCAGAAAAAGAAGGTGACACAGCTCAGAAGAAAAATGGGCAGTTGAAGGATATTTTATAAGTTTATATGAATGGCTACAAGTTCCAAAACATTCAGGAGAAATTTCTTCACAGAAAAGGTGATGAAACATTGGAAGGGAAGTGGTGG
The DNA here is from genome assembly GCA_013390045.1 of Picathartes gymnocephalus. NCBI lineage: Eukaryota > Metazoa > Chordata > Aves > Passeriformes > Picathartidae > Picathartes > Picathartes gymnocephalus. The sequence goes on along the minus strand of WEKY01037924.1, from coordinate 419,721 downwards.
AGTCACCATGGCTGGAGGTGTTTAAGGAAAGGCTGGATGTGGTCTGGTTGACACAGAGGTGTTTGATTGAAGATTGTACTCGATCCTGAAGGTCTTTTCCAACTTCAACTGTTCTGTGGTACACAAAATAGTCCACAGCAGGCTGCAAATGCTCATGAAACTCCTAAATTCTGCCAGCTGAGAGCCCTCCTAATTAATTGGGAACACTCCACACTCAAGAGCTACTTGGTTAAGGCCTCCTCCTCTGGAGGAACTGGTTTTAAGTCACCCATTTTCAGAGCTATTGACTGCTCCTGACACCACACAACAGGCACAGCAGCTCCTACTTTAATCAGAGCTCTGAGCACCCTCCACAGCCAGCAGCCCTCCTGACCCCTGCACAGTGGGAGCAGCTCACTCCCAGCAGGAAGATCAGACTGCAAGAAGAAATTTTTCCCTGTGAGGCTGGTGAGGCTCTGGCACAGGGTGCCCAGAGAAGCTGTGGCTGCCCCTGGATCCCTGGAAGTGTTCCAGGCCACACTGGATGAGGCTTGGCACAACCTGGGATAGTGGGAGGTGTCCCTGCCCATGGCAGGGGGTTGGGATAAGATGGGCTTTGAGGTCACTTCCATCCCAACCCCTTGTGGTTCCATGGTTCTCTGCTGTCCAGGCAGGGTGGTGGCACACAAGGGAACCAAACCTTGAGTCTGCAGCACCAGATATAGACTCACCCTCACCCACAGCAACAGGACCAGAGTCTGCTGTGCTCTATCCAGCAGGTTTCAGCTGAAAACCACAAGGATTTTGCAGAAGAGAGAGCATGGCACATGTCCTGCCACTTCAGAAAGTCACACTGGGGGTGTGCAGCCACCTCTGCCAATACCCACCATGGCAGCTGTTACAGCACAGGACTCAAGTGGAAAAGGAATGTGGTTTCTTTCCAAAGAGCCAACTCTGAAGGGTGTTGGGAGGCTCACACAGTGGTCCTAAGTAAGCCAGTTGAACCAGTAGCTCTTTGTACCTAGAACCCCTAGAGAGAGAGCTGCAGTGCTCAGCTTGCTAGAGACATACAAATTCTAGGCATGGAGACAAAATACATAATCAACTCCCCCAGAGAAGCAAGCCTTATCCTTTGCTGTGTCCTGTCCCCATATCCTATAATCCCTTTATAGGATTTCTCTGGCTAGGAAGGGCAAGGATTGAACCAGTCTCACCACAGTCAAGGCAGGAGGATATTTGTTACCCAGCTCATCTCTCCAGAGTCCACCAAAGAGAAGGACAAGCTCATCTAGACATATTTTCATTTTGTCTGTGCAATTTGATTTTTAAAACAGTTTTGCATCCAAGCCAGGCAGGTGAATATACCGATGCAATTAACCACAGGCAGTTTGGCACAGATGGTCCCCAAGAAACAGAGAGAGCTGAGCAGCAGGGGTTTATATTTAATGATGAGCCAGGCCTTCAGTGAGGCAAGTCAGCAGGACCCCACTGAAGGCAGGAGGGCTCACTCAGCTCCCTGCACTTCTTCCAACAGTGAGCCAGGCACAGCCTCTCCCCAAAGGGCCAAGATCCCTCGTTAGGGACCCAGTCACGTGCCTGCAACAGCATCCCCCAAAAACCTGAGTATCCTGGGCTGGAGTCCCATGTAGGTTTAAAGGAACACACCCCCAAACATCCTGGATCTGGCAGCATCCAGATATTCTGAGAGTAAACACTAGGAACTGTAATTCTGGGAGCCAAGCTTTCAAATGCCACTCTACCATGAGGATGTGATACCCCCCTCAATTGCCATTAAGCAGAAAAAGATGTTAAGAGAGCAGAGCTGTAGCTCAAAAACCTCCCTTTCCTTTGTGCTTAACTGGGGCAGCACCATCTGCAGGCAGCAAGCCTTTCCCTAAATGATAATTGTCCCATTTTACAAGATGTGGATTTGTGACCCCCAGCACCAGGGAACCTTCTGGCTCCCTGCACAAAGGTCTAGGCTGAGCAGAAGAGATTTAGACCACAGAAACTGTGCTAGTTGTCAAATCCACACAGCACAAAGAGCTGCATGTCCCTCGGAGAACAGGCACCTGCAGAGCCAAGAAACCCAGATTTCCACTTGAGTCCTCGTCATTGAGGGCACCTGGTCCCAGCTACAGCCCACATTTGCCTTTAGAGGAACCCAGAGCAGAGTGCAGTAGGAATCCAAGAAAGTTGCATCAGTCCTGTATTGGAGCACAAAGATTTTTTTTTTTAAATGCCTGTGCAGAAAGTCTCATTAAATAGAGACCAATGCTCAGCTGAAACTGAAATCCCTCTTATCTTCCCATGCAGAAACCCAAGCTTCTAAAGGAGATCCCAGGGGGCTATAAAACACTTTAGCCTCCTGAATCACACTGCTCTTGCTAAGCAGAGACCTTATTTCCCAGCCTGGAGGATCAGCTTTTCCCTACACACACGACCTTTCCTTCCCCTGCTGCCACTCTCCCATCAGCACCACATCCTTGCCTTGCCAGAGACAGCCAAGATTCATCCTGGCAAGGGGAGAATGCTGCAGTTGGAGTCCCAGAGAGCTCAGAGAAGGCTTCAAAGCCAGCAGCAAGCCAGGCACATGCAGTGGGGAAGACTCCCAGCTTCTGCTGCCCTCTAAACAGGAGTGAATTATTGCTTCCTGCAGAGAAAAGATGCTGATGAGCTGTTGTCTATAGCACCCCACCTCTACTCAGAGGAGAAATACCATCTGGCAGTGCCACCCCTGGAGAGCTGCCAACCTTTGCAGTAAAATACTAAGGCAAGAGAAGGTCAAGATAAAGGAAGGGGAGTAAAAGCAGGCAGAAAGATTAATTCCTGCCAGGTGGTATCAGCCCAGACACTGGAGCACAGAACTGGATGGATGAGCAAGCAGAGAGGAGCTCAAGTAGGAAAAAGAGCAAGAAACAATCCTCTGCAGGAAAATTGTGGGTGAGCTGAACAGAGGACAGATCAGAGCTGCAGAGCAGCTCCAGGGCAGGATCTGCTTCACCTCAGCACCCCTCAGTGGGTGTTGCCTGGCACAGAGGCTCTGCAGTGGATGCACACACCAGCATTACAGGCGTGCAGAGCCAGACCCTGCTGCAACAGCAATACCACTGCTGCTCCCCATCCAGGTAGAAAACCCATCCCCACCCACCACAGCCACTGGAATTTCAGGCATCCTCCAGGACACTGCTCATTGCTTGCTTCCTGTGCCTCCTGGGAGAGGACAGGTTGTTCAAAACTTTATTGGGAGCAGTGAGACATGAGCATAGGTGTGAGCCAAACAGACAAAGCAAGGGCTGTCAGGGCAGGTGTGGCACTGCACAGGAGGCCACCTGTCCCTCAGGGGTACCTTCTGACTCCAGGCGGTCCAGCCCGTAGGTCACAGCCGTGCTGATCCTCCTCACAGAGGGAAGAGCTGTTCTCCTGACAGAGGAGCCCGCTGACGCTGCAGTCACCAGCACCACGGTTCTGCTGGATGGCTCCTCTGCCTGTCCAGATGGGGTAGAAGACATCCCACCAGGGGCTGGAACTGCCTTCTCACTGGTGACCAGGATGCCATCTGTGAGATCTACAGAAGACAGGAAACAGCAACAATTCAGCACAGCAATACTAATAATAAAAAAAGGAATTCCTTAATGAAAATTTAACTCAAAGGAAGTTACTGAACTTTTGCTTCCTTTGAGTTGTGCCTCTGCTCTAGTGAAACTATCTCCTCAAGGGCAGCCAAAAAAGGAGGTTCCCCTTAATGAAGGGGGAACCTCTAAAGGTTTTAATTCCATTGCTTTGAGGACTACTCATCACCACACCCTTGCAAGATCAGAACAGCAAGACACCAGTTGAGAACTGAGCCAAATGATAGATCTAATAGTTCATTAGAAAGATAAAAAGCTGGTTGAAGTTATAATTAAATCCCAGAAGCAAATTCAGTTAGTGGAAACTGCCAGAAGAACCTTCTCCCCCTTACAAAGGGACCCTAAATTTAGCAATACAATGCAAACAGCTTTTTTCTTTTGATGCCCTGCAATGTAAGAATCACCAGAAAAACTGCCCAGCAGCACTTTCATTACAAGAGTCACCACTACTACAGAAATACACTCCAGCCCAAAGCCAGCCTCGTGCTGAGGGAACCCTTGCTACACTCCTGTCAGGAAGACAGACTCCTACACGTACCTGCCAAGGTGACACTGAGCCAGCAGGCAGCAGCTACATGAACATGACTGCTTAAAGCATTTCTGTATGAGCCACATCAACCTGAGAACAACCCACCCTTCCCTCAGTGGAAGTGAATATCAGTGCAGCCTTCCACACTAAAGGGTTTGCCAAGCTCTTGCAGCAGGGTGTCCTTCCCCCCTCACTGGCTCTCATGTAACCCTGACAAAACATTTTCATCCTCTGGACTGAGCATCAGCAACCTGTGACTGCCTTGGGCTCCACAAGTAAGAACTCTCCCTCTATAAATAAAAAAATTGCTTAAATGTCTAAAGCTAAAGGCAACTTGCTAGCAAGGAGAGATAAAGGGCTTATTTGGTTTGGTGCATTTTTTTTTTAACCTCTACTCCACTTATTTGGGGCAAAAAAATCCAGATGCTGGTAAATTGCACCATGGTGGATGTCTTGGCATGAACAGAAAGTGGTGGCAGCCCAGGGTTAGAGGCAGAGTGGCAAAGGTTAAGGAAAAAAAAAGTCCTTTAAATAAGGATATTATGTTGAGACTGGAGTATCCAAGCACTGACACTGGTTTCAGATGTACCATCCCATCTTGTGTGGAAACGAGTCCTCGAAGAGATTCCTACCTTCTGCATCCACAGGGTTCACTGTAGAGGAAGCACCAGTTGCCACCAGCACCTCTGTGGCACTCGGAGCTGTCAGCATCTGGGTGTCCTCCCCACTGTTCTCCTGAGGAAAGCTGGCAGCCCCTGTTCCCTGGGTGGCACCAGGCACTTCTGTCACAGCTGACAGAGCAGCATCAGCCTCCTGGGCAGCTGCTGTCACCTCCTGAGTAACACCTACAGCAAGAACACGTGTCAGGACAGACTCACAGGACAGCTGACAGCAACAGAGCACTCATCTGAAGGAATAAAAAAGGAATATAACCCTGTGCATTAACAATTCCAGAGCCACAGTGCCAGCAGCAGGTCCAGCCTTTAGTGCTCAGCTCCCACTGAAACCTCAGCTATGCAGAAGGGTTTATTTTTGTTGCACAAGTCTTATTGACAGTGTTGTTTCCCCAACATCTGGGAAACAGCAGAGAGGGAACCTGCTGACAAGTCAAGTGCTTATAAATTAATCAGTCAGGTTTCAGCACCAGCCTGCAATTAGCTTCCTTTCTTTTACAGCAAAAATTAGGTCTTTTGGATGCAGTGAAGGGAAATCATCCTTCTGCATCTGTAGCCAAAGAGGGAAGAATAAAGATGCCCAGCAATTAAAACATCCTCATCAACCTAGAAACATGTCATTGGCCAACACCTGACCAGCCTTTTTAGCATTTCCTTTATATTTTAAACACCAAGTAAGAGCACTGTCATGAGGCTGAAGGTGCCATCTCTGGAGGTCATGTACAGGGCAAGGTGACACCACCAGCCTGTGGCAGGCTGTCCAGGAGGAGCAGATCTGCCTGCAGGTAAGAGCTGGGACAAGGACAGGACAGCCACAGCCTGGCCACAGCGTCACTGTGGGGTGAGAGAACAACACCAGGAGCTTCTGTTACAAAGGACAGGGGCTCTCTGCACAGACCTCCTGACCTGAGCACCCTTGTAAAGGCCTTTAAGACATCACAGGCTGCTGGTACAGCTCACTTTAAGTCCCAGAAATGAAAGGCAAATCTTTGTAACAGGCAAGTTTTACCTTTCCATGAACTCTCCAGAGTAGGAGAGAGCTCAGGCTGGGTATCTGTCACCACCACAGCCTCTGGCTGTGACGGAGGGATGCTTTTCTCCTCCTCTGCTGTGACTGCACTTATGTTTTCCAGCGAGCCAAGATCAGCTGTGTCTGCATCTGACAGGTTCCCCACATGGAAAGCATCACTGCTGCCTGTGGAAGTTGCTGGCAGCTCCTCCCCTTGCACTGGCTCTGTGCAGTTGCTCTCCTTGGCAAGCTCAGGCGCTGGTGGAGGGGACACTGGGAAGAGCACTGCTCTTGTGGCATCCTCTTCCTCCCCCACACCTTCCTGGGCAGTCTGGGATGGTTCTGTTGTCCCCAGGTCCTCTGTCACCTCCTCACGAGAGACACTTGCCCCTTGACTGATGTCCCCCAGTTTTGTGTCATCCCAGTCAGGTGGCACAGTGTCCACGGGGGGGTTGGCGGCAGTGCCAGCTGTAGTGGGCAGCTCTTGTGTGACACCTGTCCCTGCTTCTGGGTGAAGGGAGGCTGCACTGACCACAAGGGGATGTTTGGCAGCCACAGATGTTGGTGGAGCCAGGGATTTCAGAGGGCTCCCTGTGCGGGCCCTCAGCACTCCCAGCTCAGAGGTCACGCCTGCAGCCTGGGGGGCTGGGATGGCAGGGTGGTCACTTGCTGCTTCCCAGCTGGGAGAGCTGGGCTTCAGTGTGGGCTGGGGCACAGCTGAGCGGTGTGAGCTGCTCTCTGCTTCCTCCTCCTCCTCCACAGTGGTCCCAGGAATGGGGTTTGCTGAGGGGCCAGCAGAGCTGGGCTCCACTGCCACACCACCCTGTGTGGTGGCCTCACCAACAGGGCCACCAGACTCCTCCTGGACTGGAGGGCTCAGTGTGGTCACAGCTGTGGTCAGCATGGCCTTGAGTGCTTCATCCTCATCCAGCTGTGACTCTGTGGGAGCCAGCTCCTCCTCGTGCCCAGCAGAGGGGTGACCCCCCAGGCCCTGGCTGCTGGGGATGGCGTAGCTTGGGCTGGCAGGGAGCACTTCTGCAGTGAAAGCTTCATCTAAGGGTGTCCCAGATGGCTTTGCTGACACTCCACATGGCTCTTCAGAAACTGTCTGCTCAGAAGGGCCCAGGTGGTTTTTCAAGTACACCATGCCTGTCCTTTCATCTTCCAGCCCATTCCCTGCCCAGGGGCCATGCTGGACCTTTGTCACATCCCTCTCTTCCAGAGGCTGAGCAAGGCATGACAGGCTGGAGGACACGAGCAGGATGCTGCAGGTGACCACAGAGATGTTAAATCCTATTGATCTCCTCATGGCTGAGAGGAGGCGTGTCCAGAAGCCTGCAAGGCTGACAAATCCAGACTCCAAGGCCTAGAAAGGGAAAAAGGAACCAAGATTACACATACCCATAAAACCACCCATGAACCCAGGGCCTTAATTAACTGGGTGACCAAACCCATGGCCAAGTGTGAGCAGACCCCTCCTACACATTCCAAGCAATGAATTCCCTCATTTGTTTTACTGTTCTTAGCCTACCCTACCTCAAGATGCCAGACAAGACCAAGTGCTGATCTGAAGCCCAGGACAGACCTTTCCCAGCTCTCACCCCAGCAGCAGAGCACTGTGCCCTACCCAGCAGGCATCAGACCTGCAAGCAAAGCTGTGGATCAGCCTGTTTGTCCTGAACCAAACCCAAAAATGACACTTGTCAGAGCCATGAAGTCTCAGGTTTGTTACGGCCAGCCCTGTTCTGTTCATTGGCACAGGAGGAGACCAAGGAACAAGATGGGTCTGTGGGGGACAACACAGGACCAGAGCCACACCAGGAGGCTTTAGGGCTGCATCATGTCCCAGCTGAGCTCCTTGGCCCCACAGAGGAAGCTACAGCCCAGGCAGCAGCATTGCAGTGCCTGTGCTGCACTGCACCACAGAGGCATTTCCACAAAGTTTCATGTCCAGAACCACCGTGTGAGTTGAGTTCCCAAGAGAGCACTGAACCTGTGATGCAGCCAGCTGACAGCCTGCCCTTGGCAAGCTCTGCTGCCTCCCAGCACACAGGGCAAGCTCCCAGACACCTCCCTTGGCATGTGCCTCAGTCCTGGCCTTGCTACTCCCCACTCCAGAGCAGATCACCATCTCACCCAAGGCCTCACTCATCCTACGTGGGACAGCTGGTCACACCAGCAAGCAGCCCTCTGTCACACAGCAGATCTGGTGTGGAGCTCCTCCACCTGCCCCAGCTGGTCAGGGGCACAGCCCAGCCCTGCTGCAAGGGCCTCCAGCCATCAGCAGCTTCACATCTTCCTCGCCTGTGTTCCTCCAGTTGTGTGTCCAGCTCTGGGGCCCCCAGCAGGGGAAAGACCTTGACCTGTTAGAATGAGCCCAAAGAAGGGCCAGCAAGTTGGTCACAAGCCTGGAGCACCTCTGCTATGGACGCAGGCTAAGAGTCAGAAGCTGGAGAAGAAAAGGCTCCATGGACACATTGGAGAACCTTCTAGTGCCTAAAGGAGTTCCAAGAGAGCTGGAGAGAGACTTTGGACAAGGGTATGGAGTGACAGAGTACAGAGGAATGGCTTCTACCTGACAAAGAATAGGTTTAGGTGAGATATTAGGAATAAATTCTTGACTGAGAATGGTGAGGCCCTGGCACAGGGTGCCCACAGAAGCTGTGGCTGCCCCATCCCTGGAAGTGTCCAAGGCCAGGTTGGACAGGGCTTGGAGCAGCATGGGATAATGGAAGGTGTCCCTGCTCATGGCTAGGGGACAATGAGATGAGACTTTATCATTCCCAAGTGAACTGCTCTTGCCTTTGGGCTGCAGGGCTAACAAATATCAGGTTGTCAAAACCATCCCTTAGCCTTCCAAAGAAGGGCACTGGTCACCTTGTGCAGTCTTGCTGCTCTTGGGCACCAGGATAAATCCCTAAACTTGCCACACTCCTCATTTCCCTGCCCAAACAGCACACACAGGAGAGTTACTCACATTTGTACCCACAGAGTGCAGCAACAGAGCTCAGAGTCAGCCACTGCAGGCTCCAGCATCTGGCTGAGCCTTCAGGGCACACTGAGTCACTTTTTCCATTCTCCCCGAAGCCTCATCCCAGCAGTTTGAGCTGCTAGAATAAATCCCCATCACAGGCCACACATACGCACCAGGTGCTCAGGGACAAGCAGAAGTCACCAAAAAAGCTCTTTACCAGCCTAGATACCTTCCACTTTATTTTTAGCATCTCCAATCTCTGAAGGATGGGCGGCAACCCATCTATTTCCTCCTTCCCTCCATCAAAAAGTAGCTGAAAACTGACAATATTTAGCTCTTCTTCCAGGCTTATTCTTTATGCACTTTTGTAATTAAAGGGCACTAAGAGTATACTGTGCAAGTTAAATTGTTAGTGCCTAACTACATGCATCTGCCTTACCATGCAGCTGAATATAAATCATGTTCACCTCACACTCCTTTAGCACATGCCTATTAAGAGCAGACATACTATAACATCAAGAACTTGGTTTTTTTCTATTTAAAAAATAGTTTGGCTCTAAATACAGCTTCTCAAGAAGTTGGGAGCCTTTAGGTGGCACAAATGCTTTCAGCAGTGCTTAAACCTAAACAGAACTCCAGCTGCACTTGAAAAGCACTTCTCTTGCAGTCATAGTCATTATACATATGTATATACACATCTGTACAGATAACTTGTAGCTTTCTAGCTCTAGGCTCTCAAATAGCCCAAGACATTCAGGATGTGGTTCAGCAGAAGAACTAAAGTGTTCATCTCCTCCCAACAAGCTTAATCCATCCTTACTAAAACCTTTCCTCCTTCTGGCTGGTAGATAATGAGGACACTCAGTACCAACCTGATACAGAGTTCCTAGAGTTCTTTGGGCAGCTTCATATTGTTTCTCCCAGTCTGAAAAGCCCTGCTGGTCATTATCCTACATTTCAATAGGGCAAAAATCATATTGGAGAGTTATTTCCTCAGGAAGTCCACAACAACCAGATGTAAGCTAACCCAGACCTTCACACTCAGTGAAGGCAGGAGATAGTGGCACGGAGCTTGCTGCAGGATAATGGCACAGGTTCACACTTCAAAGAAGATTAGTCAGGGCTTAAGATGTACTTAGCTTTAGGAAGAGGCTGGATTAGAGAGTGTATGAACAGCAGTGACCTGGCTATCTCCTTAAGCAGAGTTTGACACCTTGCTGTAGCACTTGCACTGAACACAGAAGCTGCAGGTACCTGGCTGCAGAGCCGCCTGCTCCTCAAGCTGCACTGAGCTGTACATTTATCCTCCCGTCTGGCTATTTTTACAGTCAGCCTGCTCTCCAGCCCCAGCCAGGCTGTGACAGCAGGCTGGAGCGCACTGCCCTGACCAAGCACCTCCTCTGTAGTAAGCCTGAGCTTTTCTGAAGCTGAAGGCAGTAACTCAATATTTCATGCCGCAGGAACTCCTCGTCCCCAGATTTCACCTGGCATCCTCAGAGCTGACGCCCTGGAGGCAGCTGCCAAGCGCTGCCCAGGCTCTCTGTGGAAAACTAATCCTTGCTTCCAATAGGAAGCGCACACTGAGGGCAAGAGACAGTGCCAGCTACTTCCCCTGCACTTAATAACAACAAATCCCAGGAGATGCAGTTCCTCCAGCCGCAAAGGCAGCACAACTGCAGGCAGCCAGGGAGCTTCATCTTTAGCATGGAAAATAATAACTTTTAACACCTGGTAGGCTGGAAAATAACACAAAGGACCGCTAGGCTGAAAACAGGGGCCAAAAATTGGCATCTCTAGGAGCTACCAAAAGAATAAGAACGATCTACCTCAGTGGGGAAGTCAGGAAACTGAGGGACAATAAGTATAAATTGGTCACCAGAAACAGTCTCAGTTGAATCTTTCTGAGCCAGGCTGCTTCCCTGCTCCACACAATTAGCACTTGCAGTAGTTACTAAACCATTAACCCCTCTGAATTCTGGAGACTTGTTTGAGATCAATTCTTGGGGGGGAGCCCAACAAAAGCCAGCTCAGAAGGAGCCCCAGCCTGCTATGGTCACTCCAGCAGGGCAGGCTTGCAGGGGACCAGCACAGAGCAGAGCAGATGTCTCTCCTTCAATAGCAGCTCCTTGCATGGACCAGTGGTTTGTGGACACATGCTGCAAAGGATTAAACTCCCCCTCTGTCCCAGCTGTGTGCAGCTACTCCCTCAGAGAGCTTTTTAAGAGTTTCATCCAGTCAGTTTACTTAGAGAAAATATCCCCCCACCAAAAAAAAAAAAAAAAAATTAGCTGTTATTTTCTGTCTTCGGCAAAGAATGCTATGTTTCTACCCAGATTGTTGAAACAGCGAGGGGGGAAAAGTATCGAGTTTTAAACTCACTTGAAATAATAACTCTGCTCTAACAATCCCTCTGACACAGGGAGGACACTCAAGCTGAAGTGGCTGCGTGCATCATAAAGCAGCGAGCAGGAGACGAACAGATCAGCCCCAGACAGATCTCTGTCTTGCCTTTCAACAGAGCTTCTCACACCTCCCAGCACAAACCTGGTGTCAGCCCGGGATGGCTGAACAGTCCTGGGTGTGCTTAGCACCGCAATTCACCTGACAATGGCTAAGGGAACCGGACAAAAAAGCCGCAAATCTTTTAATGTGAAGACTTAGCCAAAACATACAAGTCAAACAACTGCCAGCCACCAAGCGCTAATGTGTGCCATCCAAGCCTCATTACTTGTGCTGAATACAAAAGGCAGCAGATAATACACTGCAGAGCTCCAAATCCTACTTTTGTGCACAAGCCGAGAAAAATGCCTTCATCTCCTTTGCTTTATGTCCTTGCCCAGTTCAACAGAGTGAATTGGGGGAGCTGATGCCCTTTACAGCACACACTTCAGGTAAACAGACCTCAACCAGTTCGACCACCTCCAACAGCTCAGTGAAATCCCAGCAGTGACACGACTCTACACCAGCCACCAACACAAAGTCAGGTGAGAAAAATTATGTCGAGACAAGCACATATCAGAGGGGCACATCCTCCCCTACCCCTGAGGACGCATCCTTAAAAGCAAATAAATGAGATATTAATATTCTGTAAGGCCAGCTTCCCACCAGTCCCAGTGAGGCGCCTTAATACATAATACATCACCTCCACTTCCAGCCCCGGCATTCCAGAAGTAGTTCTTTGGGGAGCCAGAGACATGACATGTTTTAGGCATTATTCCCCCAACCACCAAGCGATCGCTTGCTTTGTTCAGAACAGCACACGGACCACCTACGGAAAGCCCTACTTGGATTTGTAAGTAAAAGCTGCATAGTTCTCTGTGGCTTCTGACCCGTGCCAGGTCCCCGGCAACACAGAAGTCTAAGGTCTACCAAATTCCTCAGGGATTAACATAGGGAGGAGGGGGTGTTTAATAATGAGGCCAAAGGGTGCAGCAGTTTTCGAGCAGCAGAAGGACAGAAACTGTGCTCCCCAGCCTGCCTGGGAGCTGAGGGATAAACACTCAAATTCCAATCAGCAAGAAACGCTCCACAATTTCGGAGCCTCACCTAACGCTGACAGCAACACCGCACAGGAGAGCTGGAGAATCACGAGTCCCTGCAGGTGAAGATTTAAGAGCAGAATAAATGCACCTTGTCAGGCCCTTTTGGCTGGGGCAGAACCTGCGTGGGGTCCAGGGAATGGGATTAGGGCTGGCTCAAGGCTTGATTACACCCGGGCACAGGTCCATCTCCCCGTCCTCCTTAGTCATATTTACAGGTGACTTTACACGCCAGAAGTGCGTCCTCTCTCCACGCGGCGGGGGCTCAAGTGCGAACAACCGCCCGGGGATTCCTCCTGCCCAGGCCCGCAGCAGGACAGAGGAACAGCTGCGGTCACCCCCAAAACACCCCCGCGAGAAACACACACCCGGCCCCCAAAGCTCTTCCGAGAGAGCCCCATCCCGGCAGGACGGCACGCCCCGCTGCCCCCTCCCCATCCCCCGGGGCTGCAGGGACTCGCCGCTGGCCGGGAACAAAGAGCCGTGCCGAGGATGCGCTGCCCCGCGGGCAGCCGAGCATCGTCGGAAAAAACCCGAATCGATTCAAAACGCGTAACCCCGGGGCAAACGCGACACTAGGGTGGGCTGCCGGCTGTGTGTGTGTGTGTATATCCCGGCCTCACCTG